>JARKIC010001605.1:0-108696 GCA_029378375.1 Mycena olivaceomarginata
TAGATACCACGAGCTTGAATATAACGCAACACTCACCCTACAAATAAGGCATGATGCTAAACACAGAGCTATATGAAGCAATACTAAATGGATCCGTGTGCATACAATATTTACGACTACTAGAGGTGTGACACGGCGGAGGTTAAGAGACGAAGAGAACAAAATATAAATAGACTAGCCGGATTCGAACCAGCATCATCTTGGTGGATGATATAATCACTAAATCTATTAGATTAGGCTCTTAAAAAGACTTCAAAAAGCTAATGAACACAGCCGCTTTACATCCTCAGGACGCACTGATAAACATATCGCCAACTCAAAAACCTGGTTCCGATTGATGAAAAGAACGAGTACATAAAGTATTCATAACAGCCAATGCTTTCAACTGAAATTTTGCGAGCTCAGGAAAGGCGAGCCTGCGAGCCAGCCTGAGGGAAGACAAGGAAGACGGGGAGCCACGGGGAAGCCATCCGACTTCTTCCGTCTGCTGTCACGCTGTGACAGCATTCTTTCTTCTCTGCTCGCGACAAATCGCCAAAGGACTCTCACCGTCGAACTCAACGTCTACGGGCCCCTCCAAGAGCCACAAATGGCTTCAACAGGTGAGTCGGCCAGATCGACAAAGGTCGGCAGGCTCTGCCGAGGAGGGGTCGACCGACCTATGCCGACCCGCCTCGGTCGAGCCTCTGCCGATTTGGCCCTGGAATGCAGTGAACGCGGGTTCAGGTTTATGGTATAGCAGTTGCCCGAACCAAACCCCCCCATTCAAGTCAGTGTTCAGGACGAGAGGCTATGAATCTGAACCGAACCGAACCTTTGTAAATGACTATACACATGGATCCCATCCCATTTGAGGGCTCCAGGATCCTCCTTACACACGGGTCAGGTCATCCTGTAAGCCGAATATTGGCGTAGTTTCTACGCCACGATTTGATACCCTAGCCATGAGATATGTTTATTTGAAGCCGACCTTTTTTTACCCTTGTATAGCTGCAGGTTTGAGATTGTCAGCCTTTGAATTCCCTTGGGCTGTTAATGAAGCTAAATGAAACTGAGGGAATGAATCCGTACTCATAACTGAAGCGTTCTGTGTATTAGGATTTTTTGCCATGAGCTGCGGTTTTTGATTTGAAGCCGTCCTTTGTTGACACTTGTATGACTGCAAGTTTGAAATTGTCAGGTCTTGATCTCTCTATTGCAGTTGCAACATTTACCCGAGACTGTTTTCTCACATCTGTTTCCCATTTCTCAGGGATTAACTTGCAGAGAAACCAGTCCCGGGCGCCGATGCGATCCTGAGCGTTGCAGAATGGTCGGGGATGGTTCAATCGCCGTAGCAAAGACGTAGGGAAGAAAATTTGACATCAGGAGGCGGGAAACTCGAATTTCAGGCGATTTGTAGGAGGATATACCAACGCCGACACCGCGACACACCTTGCAAATCCGACACATGTCAAAAAATCCAACAAAATCCAACACATTACATGAAATCTCAGAAATACCGACACATTCGTGTCACTTTTCAGTAAAAACGACACGCCCCTCAGCAAACACGACACGACCTATTTGGGAACGGTTAAATTGTGTGTCACGGTGTGATGTCGCTTCTTGCTCTCTCTCACCACCATTCTTGACGCGCTGGTGCCCAGTCGAAGCTGTAAGATGTTGGGCCAATATTTGAAGATCGTTTCGGTGACCTTTGCATCCTATTATCTGTTTGGTTGGTTGTCCTCCTCGCATCTTCGACGCGAGAAGAGTTGATTTTCGAGATCGGGCTGCTCTCAAGGCCCGCGTACGCCGTTTCATGAAATAAGATTAGGTTGACTTAAGTTCCAGGTGAAAATACCGGCGGGGCCTACTTAAGTGGCATCTGCACTGAACTTAAGTTGCTTGTGAACCTAAGTCCTTGAGTGCTCGAACTTAAGTCCTTAAGTGCTCGAACTTAAGTTCTGCAGCACTCAAGTGCTGTCAGAACAGCAAAAACAATTCCACCACAGAGATTCGAACACACGAGGATATAGTATCTTGAACACACAGATACAGTCATATTAGCCTTGTATTTGGCCTTAAACCTTCTCCACTTTCTTTATTTTGCCTCTTCAGGTCATGGTCAAACCACTATCCATAGATGATTCAGAGATTGATCTGTTTCAATAAATTAATATGTATATAAAATATGATGAAAGATGACACAGTACTTACTTACCATGTTAGACAGTGGAAGAATAATAGTCTAATGATAGTCTGATTGTTACTTTTATATATGGTCTTCCTGGTGTAGTCAAATGTGTGCACAATAGTGCCTAAATGAGTGCTCCGGGATTTTTTTTTGGCTTTCTGGGCTGTAGAAGCTAGAAACTACCCCTTTTGGACACTTAGGCTAGGTCCTGTTCGGACAAAAATTAGCCAATTCAGGACGAAAATCTGTCGGACAAAAATGGGGCGGATCGGCCGAAGTTGGGACCTAGCCTGCCATTATCTGGGGTCCTAATATGACCCCTTTTTTCTCCATTTCAACGGCTTTTTCCAAATCGGCGCTGCTTCTGTATTCTAGAAAGGATAAATTGATGTGAGGCGACTGCCGAACAGTTGCCTAATTCTGCCTAATTAATATAATAAAAGTTTACATGGGAAAACCTGTTCGCTAAACCGCCACATGGGAATACTTCGCTTAATTCTTCTCATGTGACGGAATTATTCACCCAATTCTCCTTCAACTTGTACCTAGCCGCGGTTCGAGGAGGAGGAGGAGGAGGATGTATTACTGCGGAGGTCTGCCCACACTCCAAGCACCAGGCTGCAAGTTCTGAGTATAGGCATTTCGACTCAGAATTGCTGTGGCTATCCAATGCACAAGGAACCGTAATTTTCTGCTCAGGCAAGGGCAAGCTGTGCATTTAAAAAGTACAATTTTGCGTTCATTTAAAAGGTCCCATCTCGCACTGTTTGCCTGATCACTTAAGCTTGGCAACGGCTGCACCAATTGCCATGGTCCTATAGGCATTTTGACTCAGAATTGCTGTGGCTATCCAATGCACCAGGCACCGTAATTTTCTGCTCAGGCAAGGGCAAGCTGTGCATTTAAAAAGTCCGATTCTGCGTTCATTTAGACATTTTGTTCATTTGAATGGTCCCGTCTCACACTGTTTGCCCAATACCTTGGCAACAGCTGCACCAATTGCCATGATCCTATAGGCATTTCGACTCAGAATTGCTGTGGCTATCAATGCCCCAGGAACCGTAATTTTCTGCTCAGGCAAGGGCAAGCTGTGCATTCAAAAAGTACAATTTTGTGTTCATTTAAATGGTCCCATCTCGCACTGTTTGCCTGATCACTTGGCAACGGCTGCAAATGAACAAAATGTCTAAATTGGGATTGTGCCATCAATTGAATGCAAAGTTTGATGGCTTGGCTGGGATCAAACCCAGATATAGAGGCTATTTCAACACCAAATTGAACTTTTTAAATGCATAGCTTGCCCTTGCCTGTGCAGAAAATTACGGTGCCTGATGCATTGATAGCCAAAGCAATTCTGAGTCAAAATGCCTATAGGATCATGGCAATTGGTGTAACCGTTGCCAAGCAATCAGGCAACTGTGTGAGATGGGGACCATTTAAATGAATGCAAATTGAACTTTTTTGTAAAGATGATTGTGAGTTTTCAACCATTGAAGGGCGGCATGGACATGGCCAACGTTGACGGCCAAAGGTTTTGCATGATCGTGGAGCCATTCAGGAGTTGGCGGGGAAGAGCCGACGAATAAGACACAGACAGGTGAGGTAATCTCGTCCACAGAGGGGGGGTAAAATTTGGGCAATTTTGGAAGGCGTTGCGGGTAAATGATGATATGGCCCTTGACACCGCGTTGAGTTGTTGCAGAACAAGATCCTGATTTCTTCTCTAAGCTGCACCAATCCAACACTTCGATGGGAGGCAACTTTTCCTCCCTTGAGTTTGACTCATGAGATATTGCGGCATAACTATGCCCTCTGGCTCACAGGCGGAACTAATCGAGCTCGACAATTCTTGTTGCATCTGATCTTCCCGTTTCGGATTCCACCTGGAGTTCCTGAAGGGGTACTGTCATGCTTTCTGGCCTCCAGCTAACATTGGTGTCGATGTCGAATATTGGTCAATGTCACGTGTCACAAAGGTGTTTGTCGAACCTTCACGCGCAGCGACGTGCACAAGCTGCTCCTTACAATCGTCCCCGACGAATTCCCTCGCCAAGCCGACCCCTTCAAACACGTAGCCCCCCCGCCCCCGCCCTGCCCTGTCCAAACTCCGCTGCATCAGAGCGCCCGTCTACCCGGCTCCCTCTACGTACCTTTTCTAGTTCTCTCATATAGCGTACCATACTTACAAGAGCCTGCCCTCACCGGAGCCTACACCCAGCTAGCTTACGCTCACGACCACTTACCTTGCTCATTTACAGGCCGTGCTGCATTCAATTAATGCACCCGTGCGATGAGCCCTAATGTTGCGCTCTAGGACATGATTCCGCTGCTTATCCACACACTCGATATCTCTTACTATCAGTAGATTCGTAGACTAGCATAGTGTAGAAGTATGCCCAACGTGCTTATACGGCAAAGGGCAAATAAATTGGATTTAAATTAAAATTAAAATAAAATAAAAGTGCATCATATCAAAATTCTAGGTCAATCTGAGCACTATAGCTACTTTGCGACACGTTCTACTCTCAAATAACTAAAAATACGCAAATTTGATGCAGTGAATGGCCGCGCGACTGGCTTCTGCAACGAACAAAGAAATTCCGCAGACGTCATCGGTGTACGTGCCTGTCACAGTTTGTCTCTCCCCCACGGGTACGTACAGATAGACGGGTCGGCTTTGAACGCGAATAAACAAGGTCGTTGCAGGCACTGTCGAGTTTCGTCCACCAATTACTCGCACTCTGCATACTCCTGCATCCAGTGCGACGTTCCCGTGACCGGCAGCCCGCAAGGTAAGCCAAGTCATCCTGCGAATGGCCGTTATCTTAATTAGGGCTTTTCCGGTGTACGTTATGCTCTACAACTCCCGCAAGAAGGCATTGAAGGAAGGTGGTTCGACTACTCTGGCTGAAACCGCGGCTGGCGGAAAAGACCTTATCACGTCAATGAGTACGTGCCTCTCGATGACAGTGCTCAGAGTTTGTCTGACCTCCCGTGTATAAAGAGCCGCCAGCTGAGAAACCAGGACATCGCGTCATTCAGTGCCAAAAGCGGCAGTCCGGCGGGGATTGATGCGCGGTTACTGTATATAAAGTCTTCTCTGTTCCAGGTGATACCCGTTGTTCGATGAACGCCCCTTCCGTAGACGACTCTGGATTACAGTCTGGGTCGATTAGTCATCCTCTCCCTCATTCTGGCACACCCAGTACGGTTTGGCCAGCGTACGCCTTTCCTCTTTGCTTTATATCCCACAAGCAGTCGACGGCGCTTCGCGCCGGCTCCCACTTGTGTACATAGAAAATAATTGTTAAAGAGGCAAATCTAATTCTGAGTTGGCAAAGAATTATCCCAGGGCAGAGCAAGAGAAGGACAAACATCGACAAAAGAGGTGAATGAAATGACGAAACTCGGGCCGGGTATTGGCGCGCTTCAGAATTTGTTCAGGATGCTCTGAAAATACGTTTAGAATGGTCGGAAAAAAAAATCCGATTTTTTGGAGGGCGTCCGCAGTTCAGAAGATGAAGAAAAGAGGTCAAGATTCATGGCCACACATCGTAAATGGTGTTAATCCGCCTGGTTTCCAATTACTGTGTCGATTTTGAGGGCGAGATTATCACCCCGTCCGATACAGTAAAGTGGATTGGGGTTTACATCGACCGGCGGCTGGCTCGGCATAGATTGCGATGTAATTATTTTTGCTTTCTACACCGGGGGAAATTGTTGTAACCACCGTTGATGTGTTCATGATTCGCACCGGCCGTGTAATAATGCCTACATAAGTACATGCAAACGATTTCACTGGATATTACACATGCACATTGGATTTTCTTGTCCTCTGCCTTAATATTGCGGTTATAAAGTTTATTGAGATACCATGTCCTCATTCCGCCTGAAATATTCCACAGCCAAGCAGTGAGGCGCATGATATGTTCCAAGAAACCCAAAAGATTCATTGGGAACAGCAGTCGCCGGTGATTGAGTTTCTCTGGAGGACCAATCCGCCTCAGATGGAACATGATTTCACTCTAAAATCCGTACTTATTTCACGTCTGCACGAAGGAAAATATAAAAAGATACGCTCATTGGGGCCCCAGCCATTTTGTCAGCCACCACAAGAAGGTGTTTGATTTCTGGATCATGGAAATTTTTCCATGAGGGCTCTGCCCCCTGAATAAGGATATTTTGGTAAGCGGCATTGGCTCAGCGGTTGAGACTCAAAAACACCACTCAACTACCTTGCACTGTGCATATTCAAGCACACCTAGACCTTGCACCTCTTTGTCTGCTGTGTTTTCAGTGCATAAGACCTTAGGCCCCGGGCTTTTCCAACAAATGAACCAAAATTAACCTTAATTTTGTAACCTACATTTCCCATGAACACGGAGACATCATTCAGGCTACTGAACAACTTCACAAGTCTTGGCGGTGAGAATTCTTTTTTTCCCATCAAATTTACTTCCAACATTGACCACAACAAGTCAGCAATAGGAGGCCAGATTTCTCCCTCGCAAACTCAGCGTACAGCCGTATGTCTACATTGTTTTTTTGTCCTTGTCCGTCTGATTTAATTGTTCTGCAGCCCACCATTAGATTTATTACCCTGGACAATTGCCACAGTACTTCCAAAATACAACAACTAATGCAGCCACGGCGTCAAAAGCGCCAAGCTTGTCCGCTTCACACATACAATCTTGCAATGCAAATCAAGTTATCAAAAGGTTTTCTCCCTCTCCGTTTATTATAATGTACTAACTTCAAAACGAGGAAGATTTTTCAAGTTTGTTCGCTATTTAATATATATATATAATTATTTACTGCTGGGCCCCGGGCCTGAGGTTCTCCCGACCCAAGCCCGCCCAAGCTCGGCCCAAGCCCCGGGCTTTCAGGCCCGGGCCGACCCGGAAAACACTATCGGTACCGTCATATCGCTCTCCGCCGCCATCTAGATTTCGTCTCGACACTGGGACTGGAAGAGTGATCCTGCATCCCATTCGCACTTCCGCAGTATCCTCGATGCGGGTGCCATCCCGCCCTCATTTGGGTCGGTCGTCCGGATGTGGGATGCAAGGGTGGAGTAGAAAGTGTGGTGGTGGCCATCTCCACAACATTCAATATAAATGCGCCAACACTCGAGTGTCGCTTGACTGGGTTCTTCAAACTGGTGTAGCGGCTTCTCGCTCGGTATCCTCTGGCATCCTCACTGTTCCGTGCGACGAATCTGCCTTCTCCCTGCTTTGTCATGCACCACTCAGAATATTCACACTCAGTTACTCTTGCGTCATCTTTGCCTATAATCATGAAAGGCCTCGGACAGCATCCGACAAAAAAACGGGTTCATCGCTGTCATCTCATTCGAGTTCCCAGGATAACATTGGAGGAAGGAACCTCAGTTCTAGGGAATGGTTGGGTTTGGTGCGCTTTCCCACTCCCCGGTCAGTGAAATAAGCAATCAGCACCTCCCAGCTGCTGGGCAGCTGGTCAATTGCGCCGTGGAGCTGCGGCTTGACATGCTTGTATCATTGAGCCGAAGCAGAATTCAGTGGCTAGACGAAAACTACATTTGTTTTCTCTGTCGGAATCCTTATATTGTGTGAATTCCGGTGCATCCGATCTGAGCCCAACCAGGGTATAAACTCGCCAGCCTTTCATTTGGGACATTCAATGAGAATTTCGGAACTCAATGTATTACATCGGCCCAATTTTACATGTAAGTTACTATCCCCCCCCCCTAGATCTCGGACACCCAAGGAAAATCGCCGAATAGATGCGGCCACGAGATTTCGGTGATCTAACACGCATCATGTGAAATATCATCCATATCTCATTCAAGGGGGATCGATGAATAACCGCTCTTTGCTATCTCGCAGAGAGTCATGGAAATGGCGGCTGTACCATTGATTATTTTTCAGTCTGGGTTGGGAGGGTGTGCTTACCTCCGGTTTTCTGATCCTCGGTCATCTCTCCACATGGGATCTGATCCTTGGTTGATGCAAAGCAATCGGGCTCCTAAGTGCGAACTCGTCGTTGTTACTATACCTAGCTCATTTTTATCTTCGCGGTCTCGTGTGGTGTTGTTCGGCGTCGGCGTCAAGGTAAGTCGTCATTCTATTTATTATACATTTTTCTTTTTCATCTTCCCAGTCCCGTCGCGTCACGGGTGTTCAGTACGGAATCAGCTGTTTGCGTCCCCCAAAAAAATGGATCACATACGGAAGCGCTCAGCAAGTTCCAGTATCTCTTCTCCATAGTGTTGCCACGGCTCGGCTACGGCTGGCTCGGCTCGGCTTTTGATGGCTTCGAAGCCGATACCGAAACGGGAAAGCCGAGCCGCCGGTGAGCCGCCGGCTTCGGACGGCTTTGGCTCGGCTCGGCTTCAAACCGCGGCTTGAAGCCTAAAATGGAGTACATAGACACTTAGCTATGTAGCCGTTCGACAATGTCTAGATATGCTCTCTAAATTAAATTTGGACACTCACAGACGAAAGTCAGCCATTGCAAATCACGTCACATCCAGTTCTCGATGTGACAACGCGACACGCATCAATCATCCGATCTCATCCCAACCCACCTCAGGTTCATATGGATGTTATGGTGACTCAACCTGACTCAACACTATTCTGACTCTCTCATTGTCTTTTTTCATGATCGGACAAAGCTGCCCTTGGACTAGCTGGCGCTAAGGGCCTAAAGCCGATGGGCAAAATAAGGCACTCCACGTTAACTCCACGTGTGCGCAAATCTGCCTCGCATCCTCGGCGTCCTCTCTCTCGAAAAAAGACACTCACTGCCCTTCTCCTTCGCCTCTACATGGGCCTCATGGAAACTCCTGCTGGCATTTGGAGTGGCGTACATGCTCTACACGGAGATTGACCGGTTTCCAAGCGGTTTCCGACAAATTTGTAGGCGAGGACGCCGACGGCGAAGAGGGTTACGTTGTAGACGATGCCTATCCGCCTGTGTGGCATTTGTGAATCACGGTGCCAGCTCATGTCGGCTCGAACTTGTGCGAATATCTACTCTTCTCATTTCCCCTCTCATCTTCTTCGCTAACTCTATGTCCTGTCCTCTAGTTTGCCCATCCATGTGCTGACAAGATGATCTGTCCACGGCGAGCTGCAAGTCGAAGACACTCCGAGAGCCACGCAGGACTACAAGTGCGTCGCCACCCTTCCCCTTGATTTATGTTCTGCTGACCGTAGCATGCACCTCGCACGACTCTCTTCATAGTATGATTCTTGGTCAGTCAGTCTTTTCACGACGACCCCGAGATGCTAACTTGCGCGCCAGATCTGCTACCTGCTTGGTGACGTCGTTGCCTCTCTGCCCATCCTCTCCACCACTGCCATTGTCGAGACAAACTGCCCGCCTACGCCGGCGAGGAGCCAGCCGAGATGGACGCAAACGTCGGGATCGCCCAAGTGAACCCCAAGCCCATCACCGCCAGTCTTTTGGCTCCAATGCGCCACCTGCGCAGCGTTGGCAGCTGCTTCGCCCGCTGGAGAGGTCTCGGCATTAGCACCTCTTCTCCCTCCCGCTCCGTGGGCTTCCTCCTCGACACACCCAGCATCCCCGAGCACGCAGTGAACGCTGCGCATCATGGCGACCCCTTGCGCTCACACTCGTAGCGCTGCACAGCCGCACATGCTCGCCGTCCCCGCCAGCGCCACCCTCCTTGCGTTCTTCGTCTTTCTCCCCGCGTCCTCGACTCTCACGCGCGTCGAGGCTGTGCTCCTCCCATGGACATGCAGCTCATCGTTCCCTTCGACACCCCGTTTGCTGCCCCCCAGGCTCTTGAGCCATGTGCTCTTCACCGCCGCCTGGCGCTCCTTCAACCGCCCCTGCGTGCCTCCACGTGCTCAACGTCGACGTGCCGAGCATCCCAGGGCGTGTGGTGGATGCCACGCAGCTCGACGACTTCCTCGCACTCGCCCTGCACATCCTCGCCGTACCCACCAGCGCCGCCCTCGTCGCGTTCTGCGTCTTCCTCCCCGCATCCGCGACGCTCACGTGCATCGGGGCTGCGCTCGCCCACTGCGTTTCCCACCCACAATATATGTACAAGTACACTATGCGACAAGGATGTTGTGCTCGTAGCCGATCCCATCTCTAATCTGTATCGCTGTTTAATTCAATTGATCCAACAAACATGTACCGGACGTCTGAGTGCGAAGCGAAATAAATTGAGTCGAGAACAAATCTATTCGTCTGCAAGTAAAGAGGCTATAAACGAAGTAATATCTTCTGGGACTGCACCCTGCTCCCTCATGAGTCCCTCCAACCACTCGATTTCGGCGTCTTTGCTCGTTCCAGTGGTAAAATCGAGTGAGTTGCCTTGTTTGACAAAAAACTTTAATATTTGCAGCGCTTCCATGAGCTCGGGGGCGGTGCGATTGCGTCGTCGCGTGTCGGTCTCGGCACTGGAGGAAAATGCTCGCTCGCACGGTACCGCTGATCCCTGGATTGGCAGAATGTCGAGTGCCAATGCAAATATTCTTGGGTAGCGCATCTGGCTTTCCTATATGGAAATTGAGCGTAGTCACGGAAAGTGTTGGACGATTCATACTCACCTCCCAGTAATTCAGCATCGAAAGACCAAAGCGGGGATCGCTGTAATAGGCGTTGATTTCATCATCTATGCTATCTCCACCGTTGCCATACGGAACGGGATCATCAAGACCAAGTATCTCGTCTGCCCAGCTCTCGTACGTCGGGCGCACTGGTGAAGCAATTGGGTTAGTATCATACTCCTTAACCTGGGAGTTCATGAGTGTTAGCTGTAAAAAGGCGGATAAATTGGATTGCGCACAGCATTCTTGAACAGCGCTTTAGCCCATTCGACTTTCTCGGGTCTGAACTGGATAAGCCATCGGAGTTTGATCCTTGGGTTGACGACTCGGAGGGATCAAGATAAGTTTGATACGGCAGAAGATGAAAGAAATGTAAGATGAACTAACTCATTGCCAGGATATATGCCGGAACGTGCTCGAGGCGATCTTGATAAGACCCAAGTTTGTCCAGGCCTTTCTGAATAATGTCGGCGGTCTCTGGATTGTCCAGTTGCATCTGTTGCCACTTGTTGATCATCGCTTCGAATGCCGGAAGCGCATTGCAAAGGGTGGGGGTTTTCTCTGCAGACAATTTCTGTTGAAAGGTGTGGGGCACCTGCGTCACAATCCAATGATGTTAAGTGAAGTGACCATTCGAAAACCAAGAAACTGACGTCCAGAATTTTCTTGAAAACTTCAAGTGCGGCCCACTCCTCATCACCTAACTTGAATTTGCGAAGCTCCTCAAACTGGTTGCTCGATAGAAAGCTATCAACTGCCTACGCAATACTTAGAGCCATTTCTGCCATTGAATATTGCACTTACCGGGCGAAGGAGGAGGCCACGATCAATCATCAACAATGTCAACGACCACCGCGTGATTACGTCTCGAAGGAGCTCCAAGTCCTTGAGTTGGAGACTCTTCAACACGTCCGAAAAAAAATGGCGGCGCAAGGAAGATGATCGAATCTGTACAAGGGTTTGTAAGAATATCACTAACCGTAATCAAATAAAACACATACCTGACGAACGATGGCACGAAGTGTGGCAATGGGATCACGATCAATTGCATCCATAAATGTTGTCGCGACGTTCCCCGACGGCTCAAAGGGCGTTGCATCGCTGTCGGCAAAATCCATGTCAGTGATGGCCTTTAAAATCGCTTGGCAGGCCAAGTGGACAACGTGGGGGAAACATCTTGTAAATGGAATCGCACATCAGTCGAGAGATGATAAATAAAACCACCAAGCGTCATTACCGAATGCGTCGTTCAGTTTTGGAGAAAGGGATTCCACGCCGTCTCAATTGCATTTCCGCCCAGAGCATGAAGGTATCATTGTTTGGGGCATTATCGAGCGTAACCCAACCCAACTTATGCATGAGATGAATAAACTGAGAATTTGAAAACAATCGAATATAACTCACTTTTTTTGCGGCACGGATGCGGTCAATGACGTGCAAAAAAGCATGTGCGAGGTGTTCCCCGTCGTGGTGGCCCGGAAGGTGGATAAAGCCTATCAAAGCAGAGCGAAGCTTGAGAGCGTATCGGGGACCCGAGGGAGTTTCGACGACTGTGGTTTCAATCCAATGGCCGGTAACTGCCATGAACGGTCGGAGCCTTTGATCCGTCCATATATCCATGGTCGCCGAAATCTTCCCGATTGCCGCCTCATAGTTTGTAAGGGATACGTTATAACGTAGAGCTTAGATGGATTACACACCGCAATATCTGCTTCAATTTGATCTAGATGTTCGTCCAAAAGCTCCATGATTCGGTTTCGGATCGTTGAGCGGTGAGGAATGTCTGAATCTCGAAGATCTTCTCGGAGCATCAAGAACAGGTTCCGTAGGTGCTCGTTCTCGATGACATTAATGGACTGAACCATTGGTTAGCGCCTCGTAATTGATTGGCAAGGAAGTACACACCTGATCGTCACCGACGATGAACTCAACGAGTGCATCCACAAATGCTTCGTGGGAGAAGGGTCGCCTGCCTTTGGCTCCACTCGTGGTTCCCCCGGTGCCGCTTTGCTGACCATAGCGTTGCCGAAACTTTTCCACAGCCGGTTGAGCATCCTTGGCGGTAATTGGAATGCCGAGCTGATCACAGCCAGAGATCCACTCGTCCGCATGGCGCTCGTAAAGGTGCTTGCGCATCGTCCCAGTGCTCGTATTCAGGCTGAATGCAGTAGCCTTGACGTGAGGGTGAGTTACCCGAAGTTGTCTTCAAGGAAGTATATCAGTTGCAAAGAGTTTAAATATTGATTGAAACACGCACTGGCAGAACAAACAGTGATTCTTGGTCTCCATTTCACTGAAGAATGTCCGGACGTCGGCCGCAGCTGGTTGCCGAGTTCCAGCAGGCGCTTTACGTTGGGTTCCAGCGGGAGGATTGCCTCGTCGAGGCCCAGATGGAGCCGCACGTCCGGTCCCAGTCCCGGTAGGAGTGGCATGTGGAGTTGGGCGTGGAAGGGACTGTTGGGTATGAGTTGGAGTTGTACGATGATGCGGAGGTGTTCTGGGCATGCCACCCGATCTAGGAGGGCGCGATGGAGTTGAAAAAGCTGGAGATTGATTTGAGAGTGGCTCGGGGGAAGGGGAGGACGAAAAAGCGAAAGACTCGGCATCATCTGCGAAATGGACGTGCCGTCGTCCGCGTTCGGGTGAGGCATCGACATCAGCATCAAATAGATCTCGGGGAAGTCGTGCATCTGTACATAGTCTGGGTTAAAGAATGGAACATTTGGACATGAAACAGGACTCGTACCGTGCGCCAGACTGTCCTCTTGCAAAGTGATTCTAGAGCTAGACGCCACGGGGATTTCTCTGACGGGTGCCGGGCCACTTGTTGTTGGTTGCTGAGAGCGGCGATTCAGTGTCAGTGAGGGGGAATCTGGAAATCATATTCAATGTTCTTGTTGCTACTGCAGCAAAGCAAACATACCTCGTGTAAGTTCAGGCTGGAGTCTCGACGCCAAGCCCTCAAGTGGCGTAGGTGGTTGTTGGTACCGACGTCGACGAGTCCGCATGGGACTAGGCTCAGCCCCCGTGTTATCCTCGCCCACCGGCTGTCTTTTCCGTGTACGGCGTCGTGCAGCTGGTGGGGTACGCGGAGGTGCAGTATCTGATTACTAGGGTTAGTTGAGATAGAAAAATAACGAAACATTAACTCACCCAGCTGGAATGTCGTTTCCAATGCGCCGCCAGGAAGGACACGGGAAGTCGACACATGGCGTGGAGGCATCTGTGCGCGTGGAGGGTCTCAAATCCTCCCCTCCACGCGCAAAAAGTGGGGGACTCGAGGGAAGAGTTTAGATTGAGGATGGTGGAGGAAGGAAAGATGTGCGCTAGGTTGCCAGACAATCCAGCGCCCACACAATTTTCGGATCTCTCACCGTCTGCAGCCCTGAAAGCTTAAAAGGGATGGTTGATGGATTTCCGACAGTTTCGTTACAAAGGGGTCAAATCGGACGGACAACACAAAGCAATGGGAAAGCCAATCTCCAAAGTTGAAAGGTAGCCTTAGAAACACACTGATTACAGAACTAGCAGCCCTTGCAGCCATCGGCGGTCGACTTCGAGGTCCGTAAGCTATGACGTGCGGTGACGTGGTAAGGTACAGGCTCGCAGGCATCAAAAGCAAGGTTACAGCTATCCGCAAAACCGTAGACGTTTTCGAAAAAAAACTTCAGTTCATCAAAAGTGGAGTACCAGGATTAAAATAGCAAAATGACTACGCAGCGTCATAACGCGTCATAGCTTGCGTTGTATTGTTCAAGTTGACCGGTAAACAACATACTACTCTCAAACGCAACACCATTATCCAACCCAGTAGTACTAGAATATGGACAACTATCATGCTAGCGGTTTGAGAAAGAGAGTGCGGCCATTGACGATGCGGTGAAGATGCTGGTGGAGCGAAGGGTGTCAGGTTGATGGCATCACTTTTGATCAAATGAACTTTTTTTTGAAAACGTCTACGGTTTTGCGGATAGCTGTAAGAGGCCAGAGATAAGTGTAGTGCAGTGAGCGTTGAGGGAAAGTAAAGTATTGGCAGATATACCAAATTTGGCTAGAAGCTGCGACTCGAGTCGGCTCAGAGCCGGCTAGAGCCGGAGCCAAGCCGTGTGAGCCGATTCCAAAATTGGCCCTAGGCGGCTGGCTCGGCTCGGCTAATTTCGGCTCGGCTCGCACGGCTAGCGGCTTTTAGCCGAGCCGTGGCAACACTACTTCTCCATGGTGAATCCGTGCATTGTCCATAACTAGCACTGACAAAGGACCGGGGAATGCGGAGGTGAGGGGCATCTGTTGACAGTTGAGTGTTAGATGTAATGATTTAGAGCCACGAAAACACTCACGACTTCATGTTCAATGAAGTCTAAATAATCAGCACGCTTCATAGAGCCCTCGACGACGCGGTTTGCCATCATGCCGTCCACGGTGAGGAGGTCCGTCGCTGTCAGCCGTTTCCCACGCACAAATTTCTCCTTCTTCTTCGCTCGCTGTCCTTTCTTCGATCTGCCGTACCCACGGCTGTAAGTGCGGTCATTCTTCGACGTCTCGTCGAGAAAACCGAGGTAATCCGCCGGATATTCCGCCATTCGTCGCACAAAGTCCATCCGAACCTTCTCATTGCGCTCTGCGGCAATTCTCTTCAGCTTCTTCCGCGACATGCCGAGACGCTCCAATTCGCGAAAGATAGTGGTGAAATGCACGGAGATGTATCGATTGTGTTTCAGAAGGTTGAGCATCTCGTCGATAAACCAATCCGGCCGCAATTCGACCAGATTCAAGATGTAACTGAGGTCGTCTCGCTGGAGAATCCGACGGCGTCCTGACGTAGTGCTTTTTGGTTTTTCTACCCACCCCGTCGTCCTCCACAGCTTCCGCGTACGCCGGAATGTTGACTCCGAGAAACCCACGATCTCCAGAATATCTTCGAGGGGTAAGATGTCGTGTTCATACAGGTTCATTGCCGCCAGTTTGACCTGGGATTGAACGACGCAGCCCGGCATGGTGAGGGTACGTATACGCAATAGCAAAGGGCACAATTTTTCACCGGTGTGGTGGAAGGAAAGCGAGAAAGGCGGAAGCGAGATGTTCGCACATATGTAAGAAGTCCGGCGCCGGAACGGCCGATCTTCTACCGAACGGATTTCGCTGATTCAAGTGCACGGGAGCGTACTTTACCTTACGAAAATGTGTTTGGTACCATCAGAAATGTCGGAAAACCATTCAGAGGAAGTAGAAGAAGCTTAGAAAGCCGAGACTCTCAAATGTTGTGAAATGTTTTATTTTGTCGCCACTGTCATCAATTATGCAAACAGCTGTAAGCTTTCAACGCCATTGCCTCATATATTCATTCTTATCTCTGAGATAATAATATGAATCAGCACTTTTGCTCAATGCCCGGTGCAGACGGCCTAATTTTATGCAATGGGAGAACGAAAAAAGAAAAGACTGAGATAGATGGAATGAAGGGGAACCAAATGTTGTGCTTCTGTCTTACTATTATCTAGATAATTTATCTCAGCGCCGAAGTAAATTGCCAACTCAGCTCCATTAGGGACAGTCAGAGTATGCGCTTCAGATGCGCTTAACCTGGTGCTTTAGATGTGCTTCACAAGTACTTAAAGATTTAATTTGCCATCATAAGCGTGTGATAAGCACCGGATTGTTCTGACCGTCCCTTTTCCAGATGTGCTTCAAATATGATTATCTCACCACAGTGGCTGTTCGGAGATCATATCTTGCCGGATGCCTCCTGCACTTCGTCGCGCAGCTCGGGAGAAGGCACTTTTGAAGGCGTATGTGTGTTATAACAAAGGCCGACAACGTCACATCTTCTTATGTCAGCGGCCTGCAGCCCGCCTTCGACACCAAAACCACGTAGAAAGTCTCCGCTATGCGTACCATGCAACCACCGACAGCCTCTCATCGCTTTCCTCTGGTGACAGCTTGGATGCGGGAAACAAATTTCAAATTTTATTGATATGTGAGTCAGCGAAGTAGGATAGTATACATAGGAGTCAAGCAAGAAATGAATGCTTTAAGCACATTTTTTGAAGCGTGCGTGAAGCGCCTCTGGAGGCGCTTCAACGCTTCAGATGTGCTTAAAGATTTATGTGCTTTTCCCACGCTTTGAAAATCCTTGAAGCACATTTGAAGCACATGTGTTAAGCGCATCTGAAGGGCATACTCTGACTGTCCCTATTGAATTCAACCCAGTGGCATCATAGTTTTGAATATCAAGTCTGCCTATGAGTTCATTAAATTCAAATAAGGGGATGGGAGCCGCGAAGCGGCCGACCAGTCCCTTGTTAGTAATAGAAAAGAATCCGAAAAAATATTATCTTGACTTGCCTGGCATTTGAGGCTCGTCGGCTCATATATTCGCACTAGGACTCACTTATGAACCCCGTGCCTCTCATAATGTATTTCTTCGGCTGTATTCCACAGGGATAAGGGGCCATTTTGAACCACGTGCCTCACAATGGAACCCACCATCCAGAGTATGGGTTCAATCTTACCCATCTACTTCAATTTTAACCTATCCCTGTCCCCTCGCCACCACCGCCCCCATCGGCTCCGTTGTCCCCTGTGTTTCCAAAATTGCCTTAGGTCCCCGAGATCCGAGTTTACGTGGTGTCGCTTGTCATTTTGGCGGAGGTGTATCTTCTTCACCATCGTCGTCCGTCCTCAGCCGAGTGTTGGTTGGCAATCTTCCCGGGACCGCGTTTTGGATGGATATCGATTACGATGGGAGGCCGTTTATTTTCGCGTAGTCCATCGGTGGAGAGCATTTCGATAAAGACCACCGTATCAGGTGGAGTTTTCGTGGAAGTATTGGCCAGAGATGGATCACGCGGTGCAAATTCATACTTGGTCGTGTCGTGCCGTGTGCCACTTGCAGGGGATATTTCCATCCAAATCACATATGGGAGTGATGTAGCACGAACGAGGTTACCCAAGACTGAGTTCTGGGCCTTAAAATGGCGTCTGCGGGAGGCATTATTGCGCTTTCCAGAGCACAATTAGTGGTTTACTTTGAACTGCGTGACCCTAATGCCTTTTCAACGATTTCTTCCAATCCAACCAAATTCTCACAGATTTGAGAAAGACGGTTTTCCGGATGATGGCTACCTCTGGCCCACGACGTGCTAGCAACAGAAAGCCCATCAAGGCTTCGAACTCAAGCTCAAGCCAAGACCGCAAAAGCGGCTGGGCCACCAACGAGCAAGTCGGCCGCTAGTAGTGGTTCCGACAAAATGGATGTGGACTCGGCCCCATCGGCCACGCCCAAAGCAGAATATATGACCTGTCAGCAGGGCGTCAAAGAAAAGGACACCGTCGGACTGACGAAGGTGGCGCAAGAAACAGCTCAAGTCGGATTTAATGGACCCGTTGATGTAGATACTGGCGTGCTGTTTGGATTTGCCCGACATTTTGTCGTAGATGTTCGACAAGGATGGGCGGAGGAGATAGTACATATTGAATGACCAGTTCATCCAGCCTGCTAAGCACTGGAATTCGTGCAACGTGCGGCGGCGGGAGGGAGTATTGATGAACTGCTGCACCCACTTCTCGAGGTCGGCTTTCGAATCTGGAGGGAGCATCGCGGTCATCGCGTTCGGGTCGATTTCGAAACCGATGATTGGGAGGGAGGTGCCGTGGAGTTGTTTCTTCTCCTTGTGCGGGATACCGAGGAAATCCCAGAGGCAGAGAAGCTGGGCTTGCTGGGTCGGCATCCTCTTCTTATATGGGGCGTAGTACGTCAAGTTGTGCTTGAATTCCCAGCCGTAGGTATCGTCCACATAGCAGAAAATGTCAGGTAGGAGTTTTACGAAAGTAGCAATCCAGATGACCAAACCCATCACCGATGCCCAAACGTGGGGTGACCCGCGAACGTGCTGCACCAGTCGACTTTGCGCTGAACTGGACCGCTGGATTCGCCCGAAGACGACTCGGCCTTGATCGGAAGATTGGATGTCGCAATCTGCTTGATCTGCGCGAGCTTGTGCACCGAGGTGAGTCGGAAAGCCTCCGACACGTCGGACTTCCAGACGACCAGCCCAGCGTCTGGGTGGGCGTGACGGAACTGGAGGAAGGCCGGAATGAACTGCTGCATGGTGAAGATCATAAAATCTAAAACTACTGGCGCTGAAATCACGGTTAAAATCAAGCGTCTCGGGAAAGCTTTCATGCTTACCTCGTTAACAATATTTGGTTCCACAATTCCTCTCTGAGACAGCAGGATGTGCTTTCCCATGTGGTTCTGACAATCTGTACCGGCAAAATTCTTTTTGCATGTCTTGCAGGGGCGACGACCATCTTGTGCAGACGGGGCCACTACAGAATCAAGACAATGTGATATATTTTGTGTCGCCTTTGTCGCAGCTGCGTTGTGAGTGATAAGTAAGGCTTCTGAAGACGAGACGAATAAGAACACACTGAGACTCACCATCTGAAATAACAAGTGGCCCTGCGCGCGCGATATGGCAGGACATGGACATAGTCCATGACCTGGCACTTCCGAATTTTCCGCCCTCTCCTCGTTTCTGTGATAGGTTTAGTTTGAGAGTGAATAAAGTAACTTGTGACACCTAACTTTAACTTTGATCGCCCCTTGACTTGGCGGGGCCAACTTTACGGTACTTTACGGGCGATCAGCCAAAGTAACTTGCCATCAGATGGCATCATTTACGGCCAAGTTCACCTGTTCGAGACCGTTCAATCCATTGGGATCAATATATCCTGTGCTCTGCTTACTCCCACCCTGCATTCAAGCATGCTTCCTCCATACATCAATGAGTGACGTCGCATACAGCAATGCATCTTCTCTCTGGTCACATTCCTCTCAGTCTTCCGGACGGCGTAATATAACCTCGGCAACCCATTCTCATCGTCTCCGCATGGAGACGTCCTTCGAGGTAATCTCTATATATGAGTACTTGGTTCTTACGCCTTGCAAATCCTCACCAAGATTTGCCCTTCATCCCTCCAGGATTAACTCTCGAGTCCTGCATGGACCTTCGCTTTTGCCTCGCATAAATTCCAAACTGATATACAATCTGGAATGTATTGTGCACCGGACCGGTGAGGTTTGATTCATAGTAAAATCAATCTTCTGACGCACCCGGTCATTGAAGCTTTGAAGCCTGGATGCTGTTTCATCCCACAATCCCACATCCAAGCCATTCCCGAATCCTGGTGGTTTGCTTCAATTTTCTCGCCTAACTACGATTGAATAATCGCCGCAGCCATATTGGAATGTGGATTTTGCTGGATGTCTCAAATTTTTGCAGGTACAGAGTCTGTCCGGACCTATGAAGGCTGTGTTACGATCTCATGCTGGCTACAGATTTACTCCAGGATCCCGGCGTCTTTTGGAATCCAATGCTTAGGTTGACGCACCTTGGCAAGTCCAAAACATTATCATTGTCCAGTCATAACTTCCATTATAGTGATACAATACTCTTGTGTGAAATCCCGCCAGCTCTTTCGCATTTCATTTGGGTTCACATTCAACTTGTACTCCTATCACCGCCCCGGTTCGTTACACAGATGAAGGTAATAAAAACTACTTTGAATAACTTCAAATTACTTCAAAGAACTTCAAGTTACTTCAAGTTACTTGGAAGTAACCTGCCCCGCCAAGTTAGATCAATACGATCAGACAAAATAACTTATGCCATCAGATGGCATCAAATCCCGCCAAGTTTGTCAAGCTATGGTTGTAGGGGCATGAATCAACACTTGTTACGACCCCTAGAGTCGTTAACTTACTCTAGCGTGCTGGTACATTTTCTAACTTAAAGTTACTTCAATTTACTTTTGCTTACTTTACTTTACTTATCTGCCACAAGTAAAGTAAAGTTAGTTTTGTAAGGCGAAGTTAGTTTGTCCAAGTAACTTTGTTAACCATCTCGAAAATCATTCCGCAGACCCAGCAATCTTTCGCGATGAGTACGCGTTGCCGCGTGACGCCAGGGTGGAGGAACTGGTTGCGCAGCCTGGTATACCTTCGCCAACATCACTTTCTCCCTTGCCCGGTGCAACTTCAAGAAAAGCGCCACGTAAGAGGCGACTCAGAAATGCTGCCGACACAAAGACGAAATTTAAATGATGGGGAAAATGCCGAGGGCATTTCAAGCATTCGGGAGTCTGTCATGCGGGCTGAGCAAGGCTGGTTACTAACGCCTTCCCGATTAGTCACGGTGCTTCTCGCTGGAAATGGTCATGGTGCAGAATATTTCAAAAGATCCAGGTATTGAAAACCTTGTTAAGCTTCTCTGGGATAGTGGGATCCTCACATTCGGATTCGGGCTTTTAGAAGCCCCTTTCGACGGCGAGTCAGGTTCGGACACATTTTCCGTTTCATGGCAGAATCATGTGTGATTGGGTCAAAATCCAGGACAAAATCGTTGGAAGATATGGAGTTTCCATTTTCCAAGGTGTCATTAGTGGAATCGGTGGCAAAATGTAAGTACGAGCAGGGAAAGTGGTACATGTAGTGGTGGGATTGGAAATAGTAGGACCGGAGGGAAGACACAGGACAGAGAGTGTCTTTTCGAAAAACTCTAGGTTTTGGTGAATGATATTGTAATAGAGACTCCATGGTTTCATAGAGCTCATAAAACGTATGGAATACGATGAATGTATAGATGAATGTATACGAACGACCCTTCCCAAAAAACACCGATTAACAATGATCTGGGACACCAGTGTCTGGACTGAGTTGATAGATTGAAAGGACTCAATTTTCAAAAAATTCTGCCTTTTTGCACCTTCAAGAGAGATTTGGCCTGGATGTGATGGATTTTGCATTCGGCACTGGGCGCCGTGACCCGTGACCGAGACCAAAATTCGTCGCTATGTCAAAAACGGCGGTATTTGGACAGCCACGTGACCTCCTCACGGATTGCTCTGGTAAGACCTCCGCTGGACAGCGGTTCTACTCTCATACTGATAACTACATCGCAGAAGTCATCCCTTCCCAAAGCCGGTTCAACCACACCCACCCTCCCTGCGGGAAGACACTCGGTGACATCGAAGCGTCTGTGAGTTGAATGAAACATTGGCTATGCCCGAACATAGAGGTAACTGAATTGACTTCCCTAGTGATTGCGTTCGCTCTCGGCTTCGCCCGGTAATTAACTTTCACACTGAATACAACTTTTGACACTCCCGGTGCTGTCTCCGCAGGTCCTGCCACCGGTGTACCTCCCGGGTCATTATTCAATTTCCCCGAATAGGTAAGGACCCCAGAGTCACCTTATACAACCTCTTGTACCTCGAGGTTGAGCCCACTGCTCGCGACATTGTCCAACATTGATTCAGTCATTTAAATTCTATGTGGCTCATTTAATTATTGTAATAGACTAGGGCATTTTGATAGAGGTTTTAAGCATACAGGTCGTTGCCGTCTCCGTGAGCCCGGCTATTAGGTGGCTGAAGAGCTTGATGATTCACAAACTAACCCTATGCTGCGAATCGGCGAAGACGATTATTTAATCTATGAACTGGCGATGCTTCAGGACGGTAAATGCTGTGTTCCAATTCGCTGGTTTACTCGAGATAGCCAACATTTCGCCAACTGCTGGGAAATGGTTCCCGTTATTACAGACGAGAAGTCCGGCTGGCGTGTTGTTATTCAGACTGCGCCATACACCGTCCCCGCCACCAATTTCTTCACGAATTTCCCTCAATTTCAAAGAGACGCCTCTCTTTATATTGTTCCAAGTCCTACTTCAATTTTCGGTGTGTGCCTGTAATTTGTTTCAGTTCCAACTAATCTCCTGCTGTGTTACAGAGCTTGGAGATAACACGGCGAATACCACTGGCGGATCCACACGGATCCCGTTGTTGGAAATAAATGGCGTGCCCGAGCAGAGGGGTCCCGTGTCGTGATGTTTCCTTTGTGGATGTATTGCGACGATACATCCGGTGATGTTTCAAAAAAATGGAATGAGCATAACAGTTTCCTCCTCGTTACACCGGCAGGTCTTCCCCGAGAAGAGTCGCTGAAGGAATACACTCGGCAAAGGCCTCCAAAGACTGTCGAGACAGTTGCGATTAGGGCTGCTCAATAATTAGTTCGAACCCGTTCAGTTCATCTTTTAATTAAATAAATAATAGATCCGTTGATCTCGGCTAAGCGTATTCCAATTGGACCACTCTCTTTGATGCCGCAAGTGACGAAGGTACAGACTCAATCGGACGTTTTCTACACTGCAGAGGCACTCGTAGGCATTTGAAGATGATCCGGACACAGAAGAAATGGCTGGCTTTATTTGAAGATCAAGAGGCGTACAACACTGATGTTTTAGCAGATGATATGTTGGAGATCCTGGAGATTTCTGCGCTTAATTGGATGGAAATTGCGGAAAGGATGGTTGGGGATGGATCCAGGGGACCCTAAGCAGTTTCGCGTCAAGTCACGTAGACATACTCTGCCAGGAATTGTATTGGACCCAGGTTGAGCACTTCCCGATGCACCGTGGTCTCGCCCGTGGAGTCCTGGATGCCCTCGTCTGCGTCTTCACCCATGCCATTTGTGGTACCTAAATCAACACCATGATAGTACTCCTGACTCACTGGTGTTGGCAGATCAAATGACTTCCCGCGTCTCGACCTTTCCTTATTCTAAACAGGAATGCGAGACGTTTGTGAGTCTTCTCAAGAATTCCCGAGGTCCGTTCACGCATCCCCGAAAGTCTATACAGACAGCCTAAATACCTGTGATCCCAGATCACAACTCGGACGGAAATATGGTTTGCACCGTCGGTAAGGCAATTTACTTGGGCTTATGATCAGCCCTTACATGTCCGAATTCAGCCAGACTATGGAGCATCGTCTGTGAGTCCTGCATCGCCCTGCGGCTCAGATCGCCATCTAACGGCAATAATAGGCCGAAACAGATATTTAACCCACTACGGCCAAGAATACTCCCGTCTATCCAGAGATCAGGCCGTTCTTTACGATCCGGAAACGAAGCACCAATGGGTTTCTACTGCGGCGTCTCGGCTGTCGTTCAAAACCTCGGACAGATATCTGGCGCAACTAGATGATGTCTTCGTCGATCATTTGGTCTACATCGAGCAGTGGAAATCTATGGTGACTGGATGCCTCCGGGATTGGCGGAGCATTACACGGAATGAGATAGTTTCGCGGGCCCTTGTTTTTCACAGTTTCTGATGGCGATCTGGTAGGCATTCTTTGCATTGATGTGAGCAAGCGTTTGGATGGTTCGCCGGACAACTCAACTGACCATCTATAGGCTGCACATAATTTTCTTTGTTTTGACGCCGAACCCATATTGGCGGTTGCTTCTGCAGCGCTCTTTCTTGCAAGCTTGCTCGGATCGACCCTTCTGATCCATAGATTTGGGCGATTGCAAGGGATCTGTGCCACACAAGCTGTAAGCTTAATTCTCTGTCTCTACTGGTCTGCATTTCAACATGATTAGATGGATTACCTGGAGTCAATCCAGTCGCCAAGCTTCAAATTCCAGTTTGTCGCCTTCGTATATGCGCTCCCACAGGCTTTAAATCTCTGGGGCATGCTCGTTCTCTTCCTGAACTGCATTTACATGCTGGCGACGTCCTTCGGCACTGTGTTCGCCGGGGGAATCTCCGTCCTGGCCCTCCTCGGCGTCCTGGTATTCCAGTGGACAACCTCGGAATGGCTCACCACCTCCCTCGCCCCGATCTGGGCTAAATTCTCCCGAAATGCGGATGGATCATGTACATCGGTCGTATAATGTGGCCCGCTGTGATCGTATCCGAACAAATTTCACGTAGATAGTCGGCTTGAATATATTTTGTCAGTTTTTGGGTTCAAATTGATTTATTGAAGCTATTGCACCTCAATGGACCTTAAACGACGCCAGAACTACGTGGCTAAACGGCGCCGGCGTCGCAGACACCCAGAGCCCGCACCATATCACGAGTTTCGAAATGCTAACATTGTTCTGCTCATAACTCACGCAATACTGCAGGGATTTTGAGGTTCTTGGCGGAGAAAGTGCTCAGAATTGAGCTGGCTTGGCATCGCACTAGGCCTGATCGAAAAAAGGCCAGTTTCTCTACGAAGCCCGAGGGCCGCCCCTCGCGGGGAGTGCAAAACAATAATTTGAACATTGCGAATCATTTGCATTGAGGTTCTTACTTGCGGGGAGCGCAAAACAATAATTTGAACAGGCGGGGGACTCAGGGAGACGTCTGCCGCGAACTTCGCGATGCTACTTGTTCTGCTCATGAAACACGCAAAACTGCACCGATTGCAAAGTTTTTGGTGGGTAAAGTGTTCAGAATTGAGCTGGCATTGCGGGGGACAGATATGGCCAGTTTTGTGACGGTGGTGCCCTGGGCAATGTCTCGAGCAAGGCCAGTTTGTGCAATTCAATTGATGCGCCGGCATAGGCAATAAAATATGGGAGCTTCGCCTGCGGGTGTGTGGATTGCAGAGGGAAGGGTGGACATGCAAAGAGGTGTGTGATGAACCGTGCGCTCAGTTGAGCGATGTATTTATAGCCATAGAAAGGGTCCCTCTTGGTGGGCTGGGGTTGTGGCTATTTGGCGCAAGAAAAATCAGAGACAGAAGGAGGGCGCAGAGAACACCAACTGAACCTTGCGTTGCGCTGAATCCTATTATTTGGGATTATTATTGATTGAGCGCGACCTTGCGTTGCGCCGAATCCTATTATTTTGGCTCTGGGGGATTATTATGGATTGAGCGCGACCCTGCGTTGCGCCGAATCCTTTTATTTGGGCTCTGGGGGATTATTATGGATTGAGCGCGACCTTGTGTTGCGTCGAATCCTTTTTCATTTGGGCTCTGGGGGATAATTATGGATTGAGTGCAACCTTGCGTTGCTCCGAATGCTATTATTTGGGCTCCGGGGGAGTATTTGCGTGACTTTCTGTTGTGCCCGCGCATTTGGGCTCTGAGGGATTATTTTGGATCGAGCCCAGCCTTGCATTCCGCCGGATCGTTTCGATTGAATGGATCTCCAATGCATTGAAGTGCAACCCCGACCATGGATTTTTTTTAATCGTCCTCCACTCTTGTTGGCTTTATGCTAATCCCTAATTTACAGGGCATCACTAGAGTGAGCCCAACTTTGGTGGTTGCACCTGTAATCGTACCTACCTACCTACCTCCCCCTATGTTGTATGTAAAGACGCTTGAATCGCTGGAATTGAAAGCTAAATCCACCATTTTAAGTTGCCGAACACTGTTTGCCGAACTCCTTCCGCCGAACTCTGCGAAGGCCATTTGCCAAAGTAGACTATAATTCTGATGGAAGGCGATGCAACATGACATACCGCAATCTGCTTTTCTCTCTCTCTCAGGGGCGGGAACTCGAGCCGGACAAAGAGAAATAAAGGGGAAAGCGATGGCTCTCTGTACACTTGTCTCTTCTAAGCAGATGCTTCCACATGAAAAAGGATCGACAGAGGCCGTGGGTCGGCGGTGTTCGGCGGTTCATCATCTTGGATCGCATATGGATATAATACAAGTGAAATGGAACCTGAAACATCGATATCTAAAGGGCCGTGATAAGCGGGATGTTCAAGGGATATCAGGGGGTCATTTCGAACCAGAAGATTGTTGATGGTCGTATCATTACATAGGTGATGATCTCTATTCTATCAGTTCTCGAGGAGGTCAATGTTGCCACGGGAGTCAATTATATAAAGTAGGGAATCCTTGACATTCTATCCACCCGCTTCTCCCCCGCACACCATGACGGAAAGAAGAAGATCAAAACGCCTGAACTCAAATCCAAGGGCAGAAAGATATGAAACGAGAAGCTTCAGGAACATGATCACCAAGTTGCGCAGTACAACAATTTCTAGCCATTTGACTCATTATGGTTCAGAAGACAGGGCATTGACTCGCTGAAACTTTCTACTTCAAACTGCGGGCGCGCAGCTCGGGGCCGTCTCCCCCAGCAGAAATATGTTGTGCTCAGAAACAGTTCCGCTTTAATGACCAACAACACGATGTTTCCGGGGGCAGAATTTACCGAAACCGTGATTAAAAAGGAATATCGGTTGGCACTTGGCAGAGTCTGCTCCGAGCCAGAGCGAGATGCTGCCAGTGTTGAGATCGAGTGGAAGGACAATGAAAAGGGTGCGTGTTTTCACCGGCGTGGACCTGGAACTGGCCTATACATAGCTTCAGCCTTCGGCGCGCCGCGTACGCAAACGACGCGATGCCCGAACGCCGGACCGACGGTTGGGAGAAGGTAAAGGAGCGAAGAAAAAGTGGATCGCCATGGCCTTTCACAGGGCTAAAACGGCACACGTCAAAGTCGAGATGAGGCGAAGTAATTCATACCTGCGGGCCTATTATTTCTAGTTTGATGCCACCAGCACACCCGGCTTGCAAATGCGCTGACAATTATCATGTTTCATGGTGTACACCCATTTGATGGTATCTGAGCTGATAATCAAACATCGTAATCAAGCAAAACTTTGATAAAGCATGCTGATTTTTTCCGCACCGAAAATTACCCAGGTTATTCCAGGTGTTCTCTGCCTAGGGCACAGCCACTGTGAATTAAAAACCAATACTTTGGCCCAAAACCATTTTAAAAACCACTTTACCTTGCTAGTCAAGGTCTCTCCACCCTCATAATTGGCTAAGCATACGCTTAACGGGACAGGGGCAG
Organism: Mycena olivaceomarginata; assembly: GCA_029378375.1. NCBI lineage: Eukaryota > Fungi > Basidiomycota > Agaricomycetes > Agaricales > Mycenaceae > Mycena > Mycena olivaceomarginata. The sequence continues at coordinate 27,407 of JARKIC010001605.1, forward strand.
TTTATCAGAGGTAGTTTACACAAAGCTGCAAGAAATTAGATTCGTGTGAATCATAAATGTGTTCTCATCGGAGACCACCTGTTCGGATAGTTCGGGGGCCCGTCGGTGCTCGGAGTTGTCACATATCCACTCGAGTGCACTCCTTGACCTCTTGACAATTTCCCCCGTCTGACGCTGTTAAACGTGCGTGCACTGGCTATCTTATCGTCCCTCTAATAAATGTCCACCTTAGAGTGTCTCATTCGCCGCGAGGAAGAAACTGTAAATTTTGCCCTGGAATTTCCGAAGACTGCCAGCAGCAGCTCCGCATTTTCGAGGCTCGTATCCCGAGTCTTGTGAAGAGGAGATGTCAAAATGCGCATCATTCTGGTGACTATCGTATCCGTTGATCGTGCGAAACCCCATCTGCAGATTTCGCAACCGGATTGGATCCACTATGGTGTATTTCTCAGTGCCCTGGTCGTTGCCTCCAAATATGGCAATGACTCCACTCTAAAGAATGTCCATTGGGAGAATGCACAGGCATATTCAACAAGCACGACATTGATGTTATGGAGCGTGATTTCTTAACGATTCTCGATTATGAGCTTGGGGTCAAGGAAGGCGACATAATGGCCCACCGTGGGTCTCTCATGGTGTTAAGCGACGTGCGGGAAGTGTCGATGTGAATTGCCGCAGTGGGTAAAATTCTTGGCAACCACGTACGGCAGCGTACTTGAATGGTGGGTACAAGGACTCTGCCAACATCCGACAGTTGGTCAAACGGAGCCTCTGCGCCTTAGTCTGCAAGATCCGCAGCGTACGAATAAAATCGTGAACGCCACATCTGGTCCTCTTGTTCAGCATCGGGTCACTACTGGGTTTGAACAGTCGGTTAATTCCGCCGGGGGTTCGAGGCGAGTTCAATTTCATAGGTTACAAGGGACTGGTCGGCCGCTTCGCGGCCTCCCATTCCCTTTCGTGCGTTAAAAAAAGCCACGGGGAGAGCACCCCACCATTCAAGGCTGTTTTGCGTCTTTTTTTTTTGAACTTGGCTCATGCTAAATCAGATACTATTATGAGTTCACCGCAGGGTACTGATACTCGGTGTAAGGAAGCAATTGAATATTCAGTGCTGACAGTCGGGAGAGCTACAAACCGTTGTGCAACATAAGGTGCAAAATCACAACGCACATCAACGAAAGCCTGATTAGGCACATAGGCACTAAACGGGGGTACCACAGATAAATTGAACAAATGCTATGGAGTGGCCTCATTGACTCTAGTGCGAGAACAGAGCGCTCAAAGACTGATTTTGGGGGTAAACGGCACAACACTTCATGTGAGAATCACGCTGGATTGATTGGCGGAACATATCGCTCTATTTTTTCCGATATACTCACTTCCACTCGCGTCTCTGGTTGATAACCTATCTGGAACATCCCCTGAAATTACCTCGGAGACTTCCAGCCCTGTCCATGCACAGAGGCACAGCTGCACAGCTCATTTTTGGGCATTCGGGGCAAAATCACGTGCAATGAAATTTACCGATTTATTGAGCGCAAACCTATCATTGTCGGTGCCAAAAGCATAATGAAGGGCGGCAAAATAACCCAATGAACATCTACATGCAGTTTTTACAAAAATATCTCCCCAATAGTGATCACAGCAGGCCGGTTTCCGGTCACTTTCTGTGATGACGAGTACAGTCGAAAACCAGGAGGAGCGACGCTCCAGTTGTTCCGCAAATACAGAGTTGAAACCCGGATCCGAAAAAGACCCAGAAGCGAAAAATATGATATTCTAGGCACAATTTTGAGGAGGGTAACCCGATTCTTTTGTGTGCGTCCCTTATAGAGATCATGAACAATCCCACTTGAGCAAAAAAGCCCATACCAATCGTCGGCTAGCACAGAAAACTGCAAACATGCCAAAAAGCAGAAATGTGTGGCTGTGCCAGAAGTCCTGAGAAGAGAATCATTATTGTGAGCGCCCCCTATTTTATATAGACCTGAAATTGTATGTGGGAGGGCTTCAGCACTTCCTATCCCTCCTCATAGTCTCAGATTGTCCCAAGGGTACAATCTACTCCCATGCATGACCCCATTTTTCGGATTGGGGGCCCTCCACCAAAATGAGTGACAAAAATAACGGGCTCATGTTCTATAACCACCCATCGTAAAAATCTGAAAATATTTGTTGACACACTTCAAAGCCATTGTATTGTATCCACCTATTTTGTTTTACAAGTGCTTGCATTGCCATTGAGATATACAGAAGAACATTATTTTTTTCGGATCCGGGTTTCAACTCTGTATGAACTAGTGATTTGTGAAGTAGAGCTACAGTTGAGTTGTTATATGGAGTAACAAGAGTGTGCCTTTGCTTCGCTCGGGTGGGTGTTTGTGTATTGGGAAGTGGGTTGTATTTGTAAATTTAGCAGCAGTCATGATATTGAAAATTATAGAAGGAGTGTTGGAAGATCCGGAGGCTGTGCGAGCATCGGAGCTCGGTGATGTAATATGCCACGGCCACCAGATCTCGAGGAATCGAACTGCTGCAGATGTCCTTGAGATTCACTTCATTAGTGGCGGTTGAGTGCGAATTCAGGTGTGGCAGACGTGAACAATATGGCAGACGTGACCAATAATAATTGTTTTTTTACAAGAAAAAAAAAAAGAGGCTTACATAAATGAGTAGGGGTGCTCAATTCTTAGTTCAGTTCGTTCAGTTCGGAAAATTAATTCATTATTTGTTCGAGACAAATAAACACCATTGCAATTTCCACTTCGATGCCGGAAATATATTCCACCAGATTACATAAATGGAAAACCCCATGAAGGAATACAATTTAGTGGACTTGTAAAACTTTGGGACGATACGAGCAGTGAAATGCGATGCAAAGTCTCGTTCAAACGGAGATGACACTGTTTGTTCGCACAAATAAAGAATTAATTTTATGAACCGAACGAACTGAACTAAGAATTGAGCACCCCTAGTGTACGAGATGCGGGTTCAAGTGGATGAAAATAAATCAAGGCAACTTGAATGCTCCACGAAGGGGAGGGCGAGCGAGTTGACTGGGGTGGAGCAAGGGGATTGAAGGGGCGGGGGAGGTCGTGGCTTTGGTTTCGAAGGTGGGGGGTTCACCGAAGGAACACCTCTAATTTTGCGGAGGGGCAGGCCCACGCGCATCAATGGGGGAGGGAGGGATTCTTCATGGGTTTTTTGGACGAGAGTATGTAGTTCGCACTGTATAGAATGCGTGGGCGAGGGCGCGGGCCAAACGAATTGTGGAGAATGCGTGGGTGAATATTTTTGTAGAGGGGAATGGGCAGGTCACATTCCCGCTACCGTAAGGGTCGGGTCTTATGTGAGCCCTAATTTTCGTTTTTGCAGTAAATCACATTTTTGTTAGCAGATTTCGCGTAATCACCTTTCTCCCCCGCCAAAATGCTTCGGCTTTCTTCGGCCGCTGCTTGTGCCGATGATTGCCGTCTGTAGATTTACCGTTCTTTAAGCAAATGCCTCGTCGGCGGTGCAATTGTTCCATATAGGTCTATCTCCATCCTACTTGCTTCCCTCTTGTCCTCCAAATTATCATTTTCTTCCACCATTCGATCCAAACCTAAACCCGTTATGCCAACTACGCACTGCGGAAACTTCGCCACAGAATGGCAGCTGACAGCACGGGAAAATTTACTCACACGGGAATGGCAGATCTATCCCATTCAGATACGGAATTATCCCGAGCATAAAAAAAGCCAATGACCCCGTCTTTCTAGGCCCCAATCCCTCCCTCTCCCACACTTCATGCTACGCTTGGTCTGGGGTTCTCTGATGCTGTGGGCTGTGAGTGGTCATCAAGATCAAATTCCCTAAATCTCAAATCATTGTTCTCAAATTATATTCTCATTTTCTCTTCGACTGCGGCTACTCGTGGTCATCAATGACAAACCCCTAATTGTTCCTCCTTCACTCTCTATCCATTTCTTGGCTTGATTAATCAATCTTCAATTCCCATCCAACACTGTCCACCTCACTTGCCGACATCGTCTGATTGCGCTTCTGCGCATGTTGGGATAAATCTTGGCGAGCATCGTCCCTGAAGCCTCATCGGACACCTTCCTTTCTCATCTATTCCTATTTATCCTGGATGTCGCGCGAACATGTATCATGATTTTTAGTCCCTAAAACTTTTCACTTCATGATTTGAACGAGCTTCTTACCTGCCGGAGCGAAGCGAGGCCCTATTAACCGTTCTTTAATGAAATCCTCGGTGATTCTTTGTATGTGTTTATCTCTGTCTCCATTTATTCAAACCCTTTCGACTTCCTCTCTTGATCCTCTGCATGTATCTCCTTTGAATTCTGCATTTTTCCATCCAGTCTCATGTGCCTCAGCAGCTGACCGACATGTAGCTGCATCTGGACAGGACACAGTTGCAGTTGCTGCCGGCTACAGTGCAACGTAATTCTTTTCACATCATGCCGAGCTACGCCCTGGCATGCCGAGGATTCATTCACATTTCTTTAACGATATTCTCGCTCGACTGTCCTCTTTCCCCGAATATCAATTCTCCTTTTGATTCCCTCTGGTCTTCCTCCTGGCCCAACCGCTTAAGCTTCCGTCGTCAAATATTTGAGCTTTTGCACAGCCATTTTTGGTGCAACAGCTGACCCGCACATAGTCCTGTTTTGACAGGACACAGCAACGCAGAACATCGCAGCACCTGCTGCACAGCGCAGTGTGAATGTATTCATTGGACCGTGAAGCCATGTAGTCCTCCCGGCAATTTCTTGACATATACAAGCAGCACTGTTGCTGGTTAGAATGCTCCAACTTCTCTTCTCCAGCCTCTGTACTCTGATGCTGGGTTCTTAATTCAAATCTGCTGCACCATTTTCCATTTGTCTCTGTTCTGGCGTGGTTTCAATCGATACTATCCCACAAACTATGTGCTTCTGCTACTGCTCCCCTCAAAACCGCTGTTGCTGTGGATGGGATTGTCGGGAGTAATCACAGTTGCTGGTGATGTTACGCTCTCCTAGGCTACGATTATCAATGCCCTTGGCCTTTCAACCCATCAATTACCTATTTTTCTTGCCCGCGGTATCTGAAAGTCGAACACTGCCTGAAACCTCTCACTTAAATCTAACAGCACTCCCTGCCGATATTCTATATCCGGCACATCCCTGATGTATTTATAGGCCAATGAGTAAAGCTCCCTCTTCATAATCCGGTAGTGGTTTCTAACTATGCCAGAATGAGCCGGAATTTTCTTCCCGACCGGGCGGAGTACTCAGGTATATTGTTACCCTGCTCTCTTGGCTCCCGGAGTGAAGTGGAGGTTCATCTTGTTCATTGCTGAACCTTTAGGTTTGGCTACCCAGGGGAACATCAATTTCGTGCATCTTTTTTGATCTGTTTGTCATGCAGAATTGGTCATCGCGGAAAACGAACGCAAAACAAGTAAGCAAGGAAACAGCGAAAACAAAGGAATTCAAATCCGCATTTTTATTTTGAAAAAAAGCTTCTCTTTGATTCATCTGCCTGTGTGGCCTCTGGCTTTCCATTTTATTTACCGCTCTAAGGTGTTCTTTACTTCTCCTTTCGCGTTCCTTGCCTTCCAGACTTGCTACTCGAATGTGTGTGGTTGAGGGACATCTATTTCTTGTACCTTGACCTTATACACCCCACAGATCGGCGTCGTCCTGCGCTATCGAACCCCCGGGTACCTATTTCCTGACTTCAGTTTTCTTCTCATTCTGAGTTGTCCATCTTAGATACCATTCGTTTATCATTTCCCGTCTTTTTGATTTGCGATCACGGTGAGTTGTCGACTTCTACATAGTTTAATTCTCCGATTTCATCCCCATGGCCACTTCTCCAGAGGAAGAATCACAAATCTCAGAACCAATCCGAATGGGTGTAAAAGGCAACACTGGATAGATGGATCAGATCGATGCAATACAAGACAGAAACCACACCTGCCTGGACTGCCTGGACGATCATCATGACCCGTTTCGGCAAGACGAGCGCGCCGAGCATATTCTGCGTATCCAGGTTCCATACGTGCCGGAATTAAGGCCGGTTCTACCGCAGCTCGTAGAGCTGCACGGAGCGGATTTATTTGGTCGATGAAGCTCTGGATGGGAATGATGTCTGAGGTGTAAACAGGTACTGGCGGCGGCGTACCATATTGACTTCCTGCCCATGAAGCACAAAAGCTCTGGAAGTATTCATGGACCACAAGTACAACGAGGAGCCAACGTTCAGTGCGGCTCTTTGGTGTTCCAAAGTGGGGCTGAGGTTGACCTCATCCCGCATTATAGACTCAGAAAAAGTGCTCATTAGCTTCTGTATTCGCTCCTGTGCCTGTAGGAGGACGACATCCAAATGAATGCCCGTTTCGAAGCAGGTGTCGATTTTTGCTGATCGCTCAGAGTAAGATACCTTTCAGGAACGTAAAGTTAAGTTCACCTTTTGACAAAGCTGACCACTCTGCCAACGTCTCACCATTCAAGCAAACGCGCACGTCGTTCCCGACGTGCACCAGAACTCCGGCACCCCTGGTAACGGATTACTCGGGATGCTTCCACCCCGGCAGCCCCGCGCCCGCACATCGCACATGCAGACCTCGCGCCGCTCCGAAGCGTCCACTCGGCGGAAACAGCCCGGTGACTTGCGCCTCGCCACGCTGCTGGAGCACGCCATTTCGAGCCGACTGCATAAGCGCGCCGAGTATGTCTCTGTGGATTCCCCGGTCACTACGAGCAAGCTAGATGCCCAAGACGCACTTCTCGCAGCCCGCATCCGTGCTTCCCTCGCGCGCCTCTCTACCTCACACCCCGCTTCGTCCGCGTCATACGTCAACCCACAGTCACTACCGCGCAGCATGCCTATGCTAGTCGCCGCCCTGCTCCTTTGGCGCCACGAGCGCAGGGCAAGCTCGGAGATTGCACACTGTGCGCACGGCGTCCCGGCATGGTCCCCCAGGGCGTCGCCGCTCAGGCAATGCGGGTCGCCGACCCAATTTCCGGCCAAATTTGTGGCGGTGTAGATTCGGGGTTCTTTTGTTGGATACACCTCCCACTCGTTCTTATCGTTGTCATCGTCCTGACTCGCCTCTCCTACAGTAGTACATATGCCTTTTGCAAACCGAATTGATCTCGAATGGGGGACACTACTTGCACACATGCCCCTGTATCTAAGCTTTGTCCCAAACCCCGATCGAGACCGCAATTTTTACAAAGATGATGGTGATTGAGTGATTCGAGTTGATGCCACGCTTTTCAAGGTAAGGCCCTACACACTAAATCTCCGGTGCTCTTCCTGAAATTCGGTAGATCAATCGTACGCTGCTCTCTGAAAAATCCCCCGTTTTGAGGAGGCTCTTGCAATTTTACGAAGCCCTACCGCTGCCGGACTGGAGTCGGGGCCATGCCGACGAATCACCGATCCTCGTACTCGGTCCCACAGCAGAGGAATTTCGAGGCTTATGCTGGGCTCTAAATCCCTCAGAGTTCGGCTTGTTATTCCAAATGCCTCATAACATACATACTCATATTATGTTGCTTGTAGGTCCGAGATGAGCCTGAACGACCTTGATCTCGAAAATCTTCGTGTTCTTTTGTCCGTACTTGAAAGATACGAGTGCAGCTCTGAGTTGAAATGGGTCACTGAACCGATACAGTCGAAGTCTAACATTCAGTTTCCCGATCTGCTGATCCGCAGCGGCGATGCGAGCGGGACGGATGTTGTGCCTGGCGAAGGAGCCAGCGATTACGACCAAATAGATATAGATGTAGTAGGGTCGGTATGAAATTGCTTCTCACAGGGAAGGAACCCTTCAGATTTTTTTAAATCCCAGGGTGCGAGTGTTGCATCGAGCGGAAACCGTCTGACAGCTAGTGATTACTATTGGTAATGGTGTCTTGGACTGTGAAACGCGTGACTCGGGGGGATAGCGGTCAATTTGTTGCCTGTTCATGCGCGCAGAACCTAAATGCTATTTCCCCAGCCAGTCGCCGTCAATTTCTGTGCCGAATTGAGTGCACTGCGATGAAAAGACTGTGTGGATGTGTGCAACTGGTTCATTCAAAGACGCCTGTGCCATTACAGCTGTTTGCAAAAGTAATGACACTTCGATCATTTTGTAAATAAGAGAGCAAACTCTTGTCGCCACTAGATGCAGGCGCCGCATGCCGGTCCGAACCATCACTTTCTTGGCCCCAGGCAGCGAAGCGCTTTCGTATGGTGGCCCGAGAACGCTCCTCCTGACTCTAGCGTGCCTCTAGGCCATTCGCCGCCGCACGCTGACCCACCTCTCGCCGCCCATTGCATGTCCGGTACCAGCACGCGCACGCAAGTCACCTTTGTGCCCCGTGGATACTCGTAGCCGCATGAAGTGTTGGCGTCGGGGGTTCTCGGTGTTCAGGCGTGCAACCAAGTCCAAATAACTTGTGGACTGAAAATATGAGGAAATAGAAGATAGTTCCATGGGTTGACATATTACCATATAAGGCAATTCCGAAGATATAGGGCATTTTTGGCCAGAATTTGGAATCGACTTTTTCTACAGGGACCGTGAGAACTTTTGATACTCATAGTCAAAAAGTGCTCCTTGAGTAGTGCAAAATAGCACTTTGAATCATATTAGTACCTTATGATTTGAGCTCACAATCGTGGCTAGAAAATGGGGCTTTTTGGCAATTTTGACCATTTTTTGGCTAAATTTGCTGAAAATGGCCACTTTGTACCGATGTTTCAGGCTCAAATCATGACCTATTAATATGGTTCAAAATGCTATTCTGCACTACTCAATAAGTACTTTTTGACTATGAGTACCAAAATTTCCCACGGTCCTTGTAGAAAAAGTCGATTTCAAATTCTGGCCCGAAATGCCTTATATCTCAGGAATTGCCTTTTATAGTAATAAGTTAGCCATTGCAAATATCTTCTATTTCCTCATATTTTCGGTCTACAAGTTATTTGGAGTTGTTTGCAGGCCTGAACACCGAGAACCACCCGACGCCAACACTTTATGCGGCTACGAGTAGAATGGGCTCGGGGTATATAAGCTCTGAACAAGCAGAGAATAAGCTCGGAGTGTATAGACTCTGAACGAGCGAATAATGAATGACCCAGAGTATATAAACTCTGAACGGGTAGAGGGAGCTCGGAGTATATGAACGAGCAGAATCCCGGAGTATATACACTCTGAACGACGTAACGCAGCGGCAGTTTTGTTTCTCATGTAATGCGTAACAGGGCATCCGTTTCAAGGATCTCTTGCTAGAACTCCGATCAACGCGCCCGTCCAAATTTAGCGATCGCCGCATGATCGCCGCCTCGTTCGGTTCTCGGTTTTGCTCATTTGGCACGCGTGCGTGACGACCTGGGAGACCTCATCTGCGTACCTCGGGTTAGTGGTGCACACGTTGCGCCTGAAAGGCTCGTAATTCTTGAGCCAATAAGCTTCTATTCTCCCCTAACGCATAGCGGGCTAGCCACCCTCCAAGTCAATTTATGTAAAAGGGGTTGAGTTTAATCAAATTCCATGTACACGCTGAGTTGCCTGCACGTAGGTCGGCGGGGAGGCAGTAAATGAAGAGGCAGTGTCCGATGTCACTGGAAATTGAGGACAAAATGATTTAAAGGAAGAGCAAGAGCAGAGGAAAAACGAAAGGAGATGGATACAGAGTTGAAACCCGGATCCGAAAAAGACCCAGAAGCGAAAAATATGATATTCTAGGCACAATTTTGAGGAGGGTAACCCGATTCTTTTGTGTGCGACCCTTATAGAGATCATGAACAATCCCACTTGAGCAAAAAAGCCCATACCAATCGTCGGCTAGCACAGAAAACTGCAAACATGCCAAAAAGCAGAAATGTGTGGCTGTGCCAGAAGTCCTGAGAAGAGAATCATTATTGTGAGCGCCCCCTATTTTATATAGACCTGAAATTGTATGTGGGAGGGCTTCAGCACTTCCTATCCCTCCTCATAGTCTCAGATTGTCCCAAGGGTACAATCTACTCCCATGCATGACCCCATTTTTCGGATCGGGGCCCTCCACCAAAATGAGTGACAAAAATAACGGGCTCATGTTCTATAACCACCCATCGTAAAAATCTGAAAATATTTGTTGACACACTTCAAAGCCATTGTATTGTATCCACCTATTTTGTTTTACAAGTGCTTGCATTGCCATTGAGATATACAGAAGAACATTATTTTTTTCGGATCCGGGTTTCAACTCTGTATATGGGGGAGTAGCACAGCCGAGGAGCCTTTTGCTTAAAGAACGGTTAACGTTCCTTGGTTTGCGAAAATAAACGGCGAGCCTTTCCGTTGTGAAGAATGAGTTTACCGTCACTCCCACTCGCTTCACACTGCGTCACTCGAGCGGCGAAATTGGTTGCTCTTTTCCATTGGGCTTGAACCATGTCCTCCGGGCAGCGCACCCAAAAATTAACCAGGAGAACGTTCGATGGCTGGATGGGGCGGGGAGAGTACGGAAGGCGTATGAGGAGGGGGACAATGCAAAGATTGAGGAGGAGAAAACGGAGCTAACTCACATGTTGCTGATTCGCGTTGACTGCTTCAATGTGTCAGTGTGCTTCGATGACAAGGTGATTGAGCCGTTGGAGTATTCAAAGAATATTGAATGAAATATGGCTACGATGGAGAGGGAATCATTATTTCAGCTGCAGGTAGCAATTGAGTGAAATCTCGACCAGAAAAAAACGATCAAGCTCTACTTTCTTTCCCTAAAAATACTTGAGCACATAAGACTTGTTATATGAAAGATTAATACGGAGATAGCCCACCTACGCGTCCGCAATTCGCAAAATCGTCGAGTTTTAAGGGGGATCATTCCAAATTGGGTACGGCGATCAAGTCAATCAGTGGCTGTCCCGCTCATTCCCACCACACCATCTCGCGCACAGGAGTCTCTTCAAGGCTACTTAGTCCTCAGACATAGTCTAGCACGCCGCTCGCCCTGAAATATCCAAGCTCAGCCCTTGCCTGTCCCATTCCTACTGCATAGCGCAGAGCTCGTGGGCTCGAGCTGCAACCGGGACCGAAATAAGTAGATGCAGCACAACAGTGGATGAAAAAGGTGTGCTATGTCTCTGTTTAAACGTATTTCGCTTCCATACCTGGTAAAATGTATCGTACATATGCACTGCGCATCCTACAATATTTTTGCGATTTTTGAAGCAAATTTCGGCATCGTGATTGGCATCGTTGCCGACGCCGTTGAGGTAATCTGATGGTATTTGATCGCGGCGTCAAGATGCATGGATCTAACCGTCGCATCCATCAAATGGACCCACGGCATGCCGTCGTGCGGTGACATGCCGCTGCCTGCTCCCCAAAAGGGGAAGAGGAGAAGGCCATTGGCAACGGCGCTAGCCGCGGATGGCTGGAGTTGTGGATATACGGTGCAATTTCCCTTGCTAGTGCCGTGACAGGAGACAAACGGTTAGTGACACGGGTGGGATATCGGGGTTATAGGCCTCCCGTGAGGGCAGGCACGGGTGAATAGAATAAGACGGAGGATGGAGGGGGAAGCATGGCATAGGGATGGATGTGAAGGTAGGCGGGAGACAAGCGTTTTTGAGACTGCGATGATTAAAACAGCTACATGGGTCCAGGGCTCTTGGAGGGGGAACGCAGTTTGGGAACATAATTCGAGGCACCGCATTGAGCACCAAAGAGGAGGGCCCGTGTTCGACAGATGTTCGGCCTCCTCCCGGAGTCGAACCGACACACGGTACGATACAGTCCTCGAGTTGAGAGCTCCTCGTTGTTGCACAGGGCAACAACATCTTCGATCGATCCGTTGTAGGCCCCCTTCCGAAGCCAACTAATTTCCGACTCCGTGGTTTGGCCTGGGACCGGGCCTTTGTGAACGTCCACAGAGTGCCATGGTCTTCCAATGTCGGCTCGCGGGCATGGGGCGTCTTTCGGTAGCTTCAAGAGTGGTTGAATAGCTGCCCAGATAGTGGGAATGCTAGCCTTGACTTGGCTGACTTTGACCTTCTCTGGCGAGGCGAAGTTGATTGTTAAGTCTCCGTTATGCAACCACCGTACGCTGTCCACGTCCAAGCCCCTGGACCTGAGGCCCTCCTGGATAGCCAGGAACATTGCGACTGGAGGGAGTCGACCAGTAGGGGGTTCGGGGACTCGATTAAATCTAAAGATAAGATCTCGACGCGCGAGAATGGGTTGAGGCGGGGAAAGCGAGGGTGAGGGTGCTGGCCGTTTACTGGATTTAACATCTGCGTTGTGTTTCGGCCCTTTCAGGCCAACTTTCGCCGTCGGGCTGGGCTTTGACACTTCCGCGTGATCCGTGGAAGTGCAGACCGCCGCCGGGGGCGGCATCAGGGGCGGTGTCGTGGATGAGCGCGAGCGTGGCAAGTGCAGAGTCCAGCAAAGATTCTAAGCGAAGACGGTGGGCGAGGACGAGGTCCAAAGATAGAGGGTATTCAGCAGGAAGCTGAGGCGCGAGATTGGGCGCCAGTGGTGCAAAATTTGGGGTCGGGGGCGCCAGAATCTAACGCAATCTGGCGGCCAGATTGCGTTCCAGCGCCCTTTGGTCATGATGGTTACAGCGTGAGAACATCCTCCTACCTGCCGTCTTTTCGCGCCAAACAGCCCTTTTTTCACCGAAATTAAGGGCCGGAGAAAATAAAAATAAAAATAATATGCAAGGCAATGTGCAATGGGTCCAAATATTGCTGGGATGTACGAGGATTCTTGGTTAATGCTTTACCATCGTTTCTGCCGGATGTTGAATTTTTTTGTGGTCATCATGCTCCTTTGAGGTCCCTGTCGAACTGTCGAATAGGTCAAAGGGGTCACGCGTCACACCCCCATCCACTGCTCTGCAGTACTGCCACAACTTGTTGGTCTCTCCGTGTCCTGCTCGAACCTTGCTTCATCACGCTGCCAGTTCCCGGATTGAGCCAAGGGGGATCAAGGATAACATTAGCCGACATCAGGTAGGGGGTCAGCGAGCCTCGAAAAAAAAAAATGTTTGTGTGTCAAACATTTTCTGCTCAGAAATTGGTACTGGGGGTGCCTAAATCACTCAAATGCACCCTACACACCTTATAATATGTATTAGACGAGGATTTAGCAGATGTATTATGTGCTCACCCACGGTAATTCCCGAAAGTGTAGTCAAACTCGGGTAATATCCATCCATTAATCTCGACATTCCGGCGCAACCAACCCGACACTCCTGCTTGCTTTGCATTTTCCAGTAGCACCGTTGTTGTTAGGATCCTTCATCCACAAAAATAATAGACTTTCCCATCTTGTTTATCTTCCAAGCACCAGAAGAAATTCTTGTTCAACGATCCCAACGCAAGCTGAATACAAACTTAGTGTATTTACTCCAATCTCACAGGTACTTATATTGAACATATTGAGTTATCACAAATATAGCTATGATATTGGGCGCTGCCTCTGCGATGCAGTAGATTCCGGCAGGGTTGATTATGCAACTGCTAATTAACCGACACGCAGACCGGCTAGATCGGTCCGGGCCCAGGGGTGGGAAACTCTTACTTGATAAGACAATTTCCCACGGGGGAGAGGGGGGGCGGTCCGCCAACCTCGAAAAAAAAAAGTTTGTACGTACAGTGGCGGCACAATCTGATGCCACCCCCCAAAAAGGAAGGTGCCATCAATTTTCCGCCTTCTCCCTTGCCCCAGGACAAAGTTCCCATCAATTTTACTCCTCCTCCGTTATCTATGAGCCACACAACGGATTTTCAGACAGGATTTTTACATAGAATGGTTGCTACAGCCACTCTGTAATTTTATTTCAATTAAAAGCTTGAAGGATTGCGTCAGAAACAGGCCAGCACCACGACTATGTTAGTCTTCCTTTATTCACACACAACCACCACAAAGCGATGTCTGACAACGCGTCTGAAGTGCACATGCACCCCTACCAAGTGCAAGGCCCTCCTCTTCTACAAAAATCATGACAAAATGTCCTGGGGCAAGGGAGAAGGCGGAAAATTGATGGCACCTTCCTTTTTGGGGGGTGGCATCAGATTGTGCCGCCACTGTAGGTGATATCGTTTTCTCTTATCTTTGATCCCCTCGGATTGAGCTAACAAAAAAAATGACGGAATCGACTTCAGATCACAACCCGGTTGAATCCGACGCCGAATGTCGGTGTCGCCTACAACGTGAACCTCAGAGGCGACGTCGCTTGCGCGAAGTCAGCATTGACCGTGAACATAGGAGGAGACAAGATGCGGCTGCTCGCAGGGTCTCACGTTCCCTTCTATCTGATGAACAAGCTGCAGATATTCGTCGCAAAGATACTCAATTCGCGCCATTCACCGGGCCATGCTCGACAATAGCTAACGGGCAGTAATTACGGCTGGGAAACGTAGCTCGGCAATACATCCATGACTGCTCCCTTCTCCCCGTCAATCCTTTTGGTGACTGGAATGAATCTCTCCTCGTCAACGAAGGTTTAGCCACCGACATCAGCCTTTATCTCCAAGAAATTGGAAATCAAATAACGGTGGAAAAGCTCATGGAGTATCTCCACCGGCCGGATGTGATGGAAAAGCACAGCATCCAGCATCGACAAGGCGATCAGCGTCCGTACGGCTAGACACTATATGAATGCATTGGGCTACCGGTACGGAGAGCCATAAAAGGGTCAATATACGAGCGGGCATAAACGCGAGGACGTCGTTCATGAACGGGATAAAGTCTACATCCCCACAATCAAGGCTCTTGAATCACGGATGCATCATTGGGACCGGGATAGACGTCCGGAGTTTGGACCTCATCCTGAGGGCAAGCGCGCCATCGTCTGGTATCACGACAAAACTATCTTGTATGCGCACGACTGCGTAAACAATGGTTCCACAAAGACGCGTCCCAACTTCATAAGAAAGGTGACGGTCATTCCCTGATGGTCGCCGATTTTGTCTTCGTTGATTTGGTTGGTCTCCGACATAGTCTGTAGTTTACCGCGCGCCGGGTAATTGGTCGCCGACCTTATTACAAATCGTCGGAGTTTCAATATGTTCCCACGGCCTTTGCCTTCACGTCATTTTGCTCTTGCTTTCCTGCCTCTCCCTACCTCACTGACTACTCCCGATGTCGCCGCCCGCCGCGCGTCCGTACCGCCTCTCTGCATAATCACATCACCTCAAGTTCGCCTCCCCGTGTTCCGTACTCCGCTTCGCCCCAAGTCGTTTCCGCCTCAAGCGCACGCCGGCGTGCGGCCTGCTGCACCGGAGATTGTGTCCGGCGAGTGGCTGCTCCATGCCAACTCTCGCCACCCTCGTCCACTGCGCAACTCGCAGTACTTCCGACCTGGCTCTCGCCGGGATTCGCACTGAACCTGGCTATTTCTCGGGAGGAGACGCTAGCACCCCTCCCACACGACCTTTCACAAGACGTCGGTGAGCCCGGAAGATGCGGCCGCCTGTGCCACGCGCTGCTACCGCTGGCACATCGACACCGCGCTCTACAACCTCTCCCTGCCACGCGTCATGACCCTCTACGCGCTGCGCGTCCCCCGCGGGCTGCCGCAGGTGTGCCGCTACGACGACGGCACGGGCGACGCGCTGTCCGTCCCGCTCGGCACCACCGCGTTTGTCGCGGGGAAGACGGTGTGGGGTGTGGGCGCTCCTTCTCCCGGAGCTGAAGAGTGTCGCCATGCGCGCGCGCGTCATGTACGTCCCACATCCGTACGTGTGGATGGGCCCCGCGCATGCCAAGTCAACGAGGCTGGGACTCGAGTGCGATGGGATCGAGGTGGAGTTGGGCGCGCTGCCGCCATGGGAGGAGGCGCAGCACAAGACCTTGCCGGTGGTGCGTAATACTCCTTCCCTTCCTCCCCGACTCACACCTCGGACCACGCTGACACGTATGGTGTTTGTAGCTCTGGAAGAACCCAGTGACGGGCGAGTTGGCGTTCCAGGTCCACCCGTGCAGCGCTGCGGAGCTCCTCATCAATTCGCTCCCGGAAAGCGCGGCATGCGAGGCAGCGCTGTACCCTGACGGCGCGCACCTCACGGATCTGAAGGAGGTGCGGGATCTGCTATACACGATGCAACACCTTAACTACTTGATTTTCCCCATGCCGAAATATTATGTGTACTTTGCACTAAAGCGCTTGCGGAAAAGAAGAGTATTCCGGTTTATTGTAATCGGAATCCAATGTAGCGGATGCTATAGGTATTTTTACGCGTAAGAAGAACCAAATAAAGGCCGTAGATATGGCAGAGATGCAGGAAGACACGTCGTTGTCGCCTGTGACGAGCTGTGACTGGACGTGCAAACTCCGATGATTTGTAATAAGGTCGGCGAGCGATCAAGCAATCAAGCTGATCAACAGACTACAAACAACCGAGGTACGAGGTAAGTCATGTTTGTAGCGTCTGTCTACGAGAGACTATCTCCGACATCACTTGATGGGAAACGGACAGCCCGTCGGTTCATGAAGCCCGGGAAGGACCGCGACGGATATTTCACCTGCGAAGACATCGTCAATCAGATGGAGGAATTTATGGACTTCGAGCATCATTTTGTGTACAACGCCACAACGCACCGAAAGTGCGCCGAAGGTGCCCCGAAAAATGCCGAAATTTTCGACATACAAGAAAAACTTCATGGTTTCCGTGAATTCCCGTGATACGATATAAAATACGGTCATTACGACCGTATACGGTCGTCTAACTGGCTTGCGTTGAAGGGCACGTGTGGTGTAAGGAGGATGCAGCGCGTCGCCAGCGCGGCCAGCGACGGCTCTGGATGGTATTCGACCGTGGACCGCTCATCCGCATCCATCGAGTCACGTGATTCAGAGTGTGACACCGCCTTCCTGCCCATACTAGTCAGGGGCGTCGGGGTACAAACAAAAAGTAAAACCACAGAAAGGCTTAGTTTGACCAAAGGAACAATCCTGTGGTCTCAGATGTCCAATATCTACTGTCAATAAATTCCTTTTCATTGATTTTTACATAAGTGCTCCAAATGCAAAAGCAAATGGACTGGCATAGAAACGTAAAAAATCTTCCAAAATTTCGCGCTTCCCAAAAAGGAAATTACACGATCACGTGTCACTTTGATTGCTTTGCCTTTGCATTCCTCTTGGTGGACCAACAGGGCACTTGGCTCGTTTAAGGCTGCCAAACAGTCTGCAAGGATTGAAATGCAAGCTTTGCCATCCAAAGCCTGAAAACAGGCTTGAAACTAGCCAGTAGATGAGAGACGAGTCTGTTTATCAGTAGTGTTGCTTCATAGACAGACTGGCTCCAGTCTACCGTGAAAGGTCAACATTAAGTAAGTAATTGTGCATCAGGTTTCTGAAGTCAGAGTCTGTGTTGTAAATGATGTATTTAAACAAAGTACAGTCAACTCTCTCTTAACCCATACCCCTCGGTGGAGCCCACCGGGTATGGGTTATCATAGCTTATGGGTTCCGGGAGAGTGCGAAAAAAAAATCGTAAAAATATTCAGATAACTACATACGCGTGAAATAATCAGTAATCTCTGTGTCTACCATCGTTTTTGCCTCCTCTCGACGCGTTTCACGGCCAAATGTGGATAACATAGCTTCCATCTTGCGTGCGAATGGGTCGTCAAGATCAGCAACATACTGGCGCAGAATTGAGGCGGCCTGTAAAACTTCTTTTCTGCTGGGCTTCGGCTCAACCTCCTCCTCGTCATCGCCGCCATTTTTCTCGCGATCCTCCTCGCCGTTCCGCATCTTCTGCACAGCCTCAAAAATGTCTTCGTCTGTGGCGTCTTCAATGATCTGCTCCTCAGGCATGTGAATTAGATCCTCGATATCCACCAAGTTCTTCTGCTGCACGACCCCAACTTTCACCAGTTCATTCAGTACCTGAGCAAGCGCTGCCTCGGCGTCTTTGAGTGCGGGATCTGTGTCCGAGTCTTCATCGGCATCCCCACCGTTGTTTTGACAGCGGTTTCGAATGGTCTGATTGTCATCACTGTCCGAGGCCTCGTCATCGGAAGGAACGAAATTGGTGGGAAGAATGCCGGATTTTCGCCAGCAATTGGCAATCATATCCTTCATAACTTCGCCCCAAGCAAGATCTGCCAGCCGCATTGCCTGCAACTGGTCGATGTCGTAAATTTGACCGGGGGTGATGCCTTCGTCATAACGACCCAGTGCACGTTGCGTGGTGAATCGGCGAAAGCGGGCTTTGAAGCAGCGGATGACCCCGGCGTCCATCGGTTGAACATGCGGGGTGAGATTTGGGACAAAATTTTCTATGCGCACATTTGTGAGAACTTTGGGGGGTTTGTGGCCGCTGAAATTGTCCTGGAGGAGAAGAACGTGCCGTTTCTGTATCCGCATTCTTTTGTCAACATCTTTCAACCATTCGCGATACAGCCTCGCCGTCATCCATGCTTTCGCATTGTTTCGATACAGAAATCCCAACTGAGCACCTGTCTTCTGCTTGAAAGCCCGAGGACGTTCGGCTTTACCGATGATGAGAGGCGGCAATTTCTCCGTACCGTCGGCATTGGTTGTGAGGGCATATGTGATGCGCTTCTTGATGCCTTTCACACCCGCCATTTGTTTGTCCATTAAACCACGATCTGGTGGCATCCTAACCCGAGATTGTGAAAAGACACTGCAACAGATTGAAAACAGACTTACGCCCAGAAAAGGCCGGTCTCATCCATATTGAAAATGTCACGCAGAGGGTACCCTTCGTAGAAAATGATCGCCTGAATCCTCCTTCTCTCATTCTCGATATCAATGGGATTAGCGGAAGCCGCTTCGCCATGCCGTTTCAATTCCTTCAAACCACACCGCCTCTTGAGGGCTGTCAACCAGCCATCACTAAGTGCAAGCCGCTCCTCCTGCGGGATTCCGGCCAAATCGGCAAAACGAGTCCACTTCTCGCGAATGACTTCGCCTGTCAGATGGACACGGTCACGCATGGCTTTCGCTATCCAGAGTTCCATCATGTCCTCAATCTCTGGATGCTCGACCTGCTTCAAGCGTTTTGCATTGCTAGCCCGGCCTTTCTCTTGGGCCACGTTCCAACGTTCACGCCACTGTTGCTCGTCGCTTAACCAAGTGGAGACCAGTGGTTGTTTGATGCAAAGGTTTGGGTAGATTGGGGCAAAATGCTCGGCAGTTTTCCTTTGGCTTGGCTTGTCTTGTGCATGATGCCAGTCGAGGATCTCGATCCGCTGAGCCAATGTCGCGTTTTCTTTTTTTGTGAAGACTGGTGCGGCCGGCTTTTTATCCTTTTTCTGTGGTGCCTTCCACTCAACTGGTCCTGTGCAGCAACTGTGAAGACAATGGCGGAGCAAGGAAAATAAGGAACACACTCTTTCGCTTTTTTGAGGGCTCTCCAGATCTGACTCCAACTGCGAGAGCCTTTAACTTTTCAACCAAGCCCTTCTGTTTCAAATCCAGATGCGCCAAGCCACGCTCGTAGTCAGACGCGTTCTCGAGGCTGTCAATCACAGCGTCTTCGTCCACATGGTTCGCTTCATTATCGAGCCAAGCCTCGTCTATCTCTGAGATCGATTCATTCTTTTTTAAGACGTTCGGTTAGACTGTCTTTGCGTTTTTTGACTTGTTCTTTGAGTGCGCAGAGACCTTTTTTGAGAATTTCGAGAGACATTCGCTATTCCATGTGTGTGCTTCTGTGTACAAATAATCATGTTGACCAAACAATGATGGCCATTAATCGTGCCGGCAGTTACAACTCAAGAGATTATTTTCAAAGGTCGCCTCGCTGCTGAAAAAATGGGTGAAATATGGGTTATGGACCCCCAAAATGGTATGGGTTATGGGGTAATAGAGTTTTATGGGTTTTAATTGAGAACGGAGGTGGTGGACACCCCAAATGTATGGGTTATGGGGTAATAGAGTTTTATGGGTTTTAATTGAGAACGGAGGTGGTGGACACCCCAAATGTATGGGTTAGAGCAGGTTATGGGTTACGATAGCCATGGGTTAAGAGAGAGTCGACTGTACTGCGTGTTTCTTACATCTCTTCTCTCTCTTTATAAAATTACCTGTGTGTGAAGCCTTTAAACTCCGCTCTGGGAACCTTTGCCCCGAACTTTCGGATCCTACTCACGCTTGACAGATTGCGCTGTTTCATCGGCCCGCGGTCCTTTCTTTGCCGCGGCAGACATTCCATCACCACCCTTGAACCTTGCTTGACGGATTGGCGCTAACGGCTCAACAGCTTTCTCTACCAAAATGGCAATAAACTTTGTGCTGTGCGCAATCCGCTCTCCTACTGCGGAGACTGTGCGTCTGCTGCGGAAACTGTGCGCCCGCTAAGTTATCAAGATAGCTGTGGTTTTCGGGATCCTTCGCAATCACTTTCGCCCTCCCTTCACCCGGTTTTTTCATTCTTGCGTACTTGCAATGGAGTCGGTGTTTTCAATTGGGTGCGTAGCTCTTTTTGATGCATATTCTTACCGCCTTAACTGTTCATTATTCATTCCCAAGACCCGAAGAATCAATGACGGATCAAATGCTGGAAGGAATCGAAATTGAGTCCCATCGAGAGCGGCGGCGTGAAGCGCAGCGTTCCCGCCATTTTTTAAATTAGGTTTGTATTTCCTTGAATCTGTGCTTCCAATTCGCTCAAGAGAAACTCGAAGGTCTTTTTAGTTACATCTAGCAAGTAGGAGCCGGCGCGAAGCGCCGGCGACTGCTTGTTTCTTATTCAGAAAAGTTTTCTGAATATAACAATCAAGGTTTTTTACCTCTGTACCTGCCATACAAGCCAGGAGACATCCTCCACAGTATTTCAAGGCCTTGAGCAGTGTTCCACTGATAACATTATTTTTCCATCTTGCCTCAGGCTGTACAGACACTAAAAAAATTTCGACCTTTGAGATTTCGCGCTTTCCCACGTTACTGTCACGCATCAGTCACGTTCACGTGACTCGATGGATGCGGATGTCGCCTACCTTACCCTTCCCTCGATTACATCGATTCCTACCTACACTGTATTCAGCCCATTGAGCTACTTACAACTTTTAAATCTCAATTGGAAATGTAATAAAGCATGTAAGGCCGACGAGCGGCATGGCCCGCTACCAAAGATGGATTATTCTACTCTGAATAAATTTCGAGATTAGTTCTGCGCGAGTTCTCCATTTTATCGTTCGTGTTCACTCCAGCTTTCTTCGAACTTGAGGTCACTGTCATAGTTCAACGTCTGTTGAAAATACTTGTCCAGCAATTCAAATACAAGGTGCAACTCCAAGAAATGAAGGGGGGGAGATGATAAGATCCCAACCATCGAAAAAGAAAATCGGCATACATGAGGTGAACTGAGGGTCTCATATCGAATATCTCACCGGAGTGGCCACGGTGGCAGCGTGGAAAGGCACTGACACGAAAAAAAAAAAAAAATTGAAAAATTGTGCTGTGCTGGAACATCAGGGGAATTTTAGATCTGGGTGGGAAATGTGGGAAAACCATTGCATGCGGGCAAAGACAATTGTTCGACCCAGCCCATCCCTCAGAAAGTCACAGAGTAGGTTTTTCCAAAGCGATGAGATTTTCGAGGATTTATTCCACCCGGAATCCGATACATGCTGTAGGAGTAATGTGTGCCAATGCATCAGTAATTTTTTGAAAAAGTTCAAAGTGTGACAGACCGAGACAAATTTCATCCGGGCTCAGATGAGCAGATCAGCCGCGCTCCCCCAATTTCGCATGGCAAACACAATTTAGAGCCCATCGGTCACATCCCGGCTTTATCTCCGTTGAATACAAAGACCGTCTCTGTGACATTCTCGCGCTGGAACTAGACAGCAGGCACTTGCAAGCGACAAAGACAGCATTGTTTCCGGTCTGCATTAGACACTTCAATGCTGAATCTGTTTCGGGCGAAGTTCACGATATTAGATTCAAGGAGGCTGAGCTCTAAAGAGCAAAAAAAAAAAGGAATTTGCAGACTTGCACAAGAGCTGCAACTGTGGGGGAACAGAAAAGGATCCAGAGGGCAGAGCGTGTCCGGAGGACATAGAAGACCAAAGAGAGACCATGCCCAACCTGAGGATATCTCTCCTTCAGCTGCTGTCCAAAGAACGAGGCCCAAAGTCCCAGGACTGTAGCGAGTTGAAATTGCAGGTGTGCAGAAGGGTTTGCCGACCAAAGTATAATAATTCACGACCCAGAACAAGGTCCGATGGGCCAGGGACACCAGTGGGATCAGAGCGCCCTGTGTGTCATTTAAGGCCCCGACCCATTTCTGTCTGAAAATTTTTTCAACTGTTTTTATTTCCATTTGGTTTGTGAGTGAGCACAAACGGTTTGAAATCTGTTTGTAAACGGTTCAAACGGCTGCAAAGAATTAACCACTTACCACAGCTTTGGGGATGAATTCCAACCCCAAAGTCTCAGAAAGCTCGGCAAATACTGGTAAAACTAGGATCATGGTCTCGGAGCAATAGAACTACTCACCGACGCACGAGATCTTGGAGGCATTTTTGTTTTTGATGGACGATCGGCGATCGGCGATCTCGGCGAACTCAGGCAGCCTGCATCCTACGACCGTCCCGCCGTTGAACCCGCCTTTATGATCACCTTGATGCACCTCATTTTGATAAAGTGTCTCGTTTGTGCCTCACGAAGGCCAAGGTGCATTATTTGATCCCTCCAGACCACTTCGACTCACCTGCTCCAAAAATTACCATTTAAAACTGTCTCAACCCGTTTAAAACTGTTTAAAAACTGTTTCCATCTTGTTTTGCACGGGTCTGCAAATGAAAACCAATGGTTGGAGCCTTAGCACTGTCAATGTACATACAATAATATTATCCTCTTCTCACCCATCAGGAAGGGTAGCATCCTCAATCCCGTAGAACACCAGGGCAACTTTGCCCGACAAAGCCACTGAGGTAGAATATTGGCAAAGGATAAATCTCAAGAGTGGCGACCATTTGGAAGACAACCACGACTTGAAGTTCAGTCACAGTGTACCATTTAAGGAAAGGAAAGATCTAGAGCATTTTCCACGGTATGCATAAGCAAATTTATGAGGTTTAACTCGGCAATCATCGGCACAGCGAACGGCTGGGGCAAGCCGAAGCAATTTGGCGGGGAGGAAAGCGGATTACGCGAAAATTGCTGACGAAAATGTGATGCACGGCCAAAATCCAAAAATCATGCTCCCTATAAGACCCGTACCTTACGGTAGCGGGAATTCCCTTCACATCGCGACTCCCATATACTCATATCCTCAAGATCCAATTGAACAAGATATCGGTTTGATAGCGGCGTAGACCGCGCCTGCGCCAAATAGTGCAACGGGCGGGCTACTCTCTGCAGGATCATCTGTTCGACTCCGGACCCAGGTCCAAAGGGGAGAATTAGTGGCTCCATAGCGGTATGGACTGCGCCTGCAGTGGATACAACGTGTTCCCCTACGTCCGCAGGATCACCCGTTGGACTTGGGATCGAGCTATCATCCAGCCATCACGAATACTGACGTTCATGACAACTTATTTTTTCACACCGTCCCAAGGCGTTCGACGCCCGCGCGTGTGGCTCAAGGCCACTTGAAGCCTACAGGTTGAGCAGGTTGTACAGGGAGTCATTAATAATCCTGCGCGTGGGTTTATTTATTTTTCTTCTCTGACTGTGACTGAGAATCGGTCCAATGTAGTTCACATTCCCGCTATCCAAAGTACAGAAATATCAGCTCGAGGCCGGCGTGGACCGCACCTGCACTCGATACGGATACGACAGTGATATCACACCACCCGTTCGACTGGGGATCGAGCCATCAGAGGACTGATATTCAACCTTTTTTTTTTCCCACCGACCCAAGGGGTTTGAGCTGTGCTCGTGGGACTCAAAGCTGCTCGACGTACGGGGTTCGAATAGGTCTGACACGGAGTCATTAATAATACTTCTGTGCGTGGCTTTATATATGTATCTTCGAACTAGAGTCGACTCTCTAATACTATCTTAACCCATGGCTGCTCTAACCCATAACCTGCTCTAACCCATACATTTGGCTGGTAAAAAACGAGTATTATGTGAATATAAGTACTCGAAATTCTAAGAGTAGATGTGAGTCCTAGTCAAGAGTCGGGTACTGTCGAAATTGTCGGAGAATGAGGGGGGTTAGTTCATAGCGTGCGACAGGTACGGGCGGAGGCCAACGTCGTGCGCAGATTCCGGAAGAGTCGGAATCTATTCTAAGAGTAGATGTCAGTCAAGAGTCGGGTACTGTCGAAATTGTCGGAGAATGAGGGGGGTTAGTTCATAGCGTGCGACAGGTACGGGCAGAGGCCAACGTCGTGCGCAGATTCCGGAAGAGTCGGAATCTATTCTAAGAGTAGATGTCAGTCAAGAGTCGGGTACTGTCGAAATTGTCGGAGAATGAGGGGGGTTAGTTCATAGCGTGCGACAGGTACGGGCGGAGGCCAACGTCGTGCGCAGATTCCGGAAGAGTCGGAATCTATTCTAAGAGTAGATGTCAGTCAAGAGTCGGGTACTGTCGAAATTGTCGGAGAATGAGGGGGGTTAGTTCATAGCGTGCGACAGGTACGGGCGGAGGCCAACGTCGTGCGCAGATTCCGGAAGAGTCGGAATCTATTCTAAGAGTAGATGTCAGTCAAGAGTCGGGTACTGTCGAAATTGTCGGAGAATGAGGGGGGTTAGTTCATAGCGTGCGACAGGTACGGGCGAAGGCCAACGTCGTGTGCAGATTCCGGAAGAGTCGGAATCTATTATAAGAGTAGATGTCAGTCAAGAGTCGGGTACTGTCGAAATTGTCGGAGAATGAGGGGGGTTAGTTGATAGCGTACGACAGGTACGGGCAGAGGCCAACGTCGCGCGCAGATTCCGGAAGAGTCGGAATCTATTCTAAGACTAGAAGTGAGTCAAGAGTCGGGTACTGTCGAAATTGTCGGAGAATGAGGGGGGTTAGTTGATAGCGTGCGACAGGTACGGGCAGAGACCAACGTCGCGCGCATACTGGGTGCAAATTCTGTGCCTGCGGGGAAAAGAGCCCTCGATGTAGGCTTGCAAGTGGAAACTGCAAACGGCTTGGCTGACGCGGTCCAGAGATTCATGCTTGATAAGTGGATCGGGGCCAGATTATCCCAATCACTCAAAGCGTGCCCTCGATGTAGGCTTCCAAGCGGAAACTGCGAACGGCTTGGCTGACGCGGTCCAGAGATTCATGCGTGATAAGTGGACCGGGGCCAGATTATCCCAATCACTCAAAGCGTAGTCTCTAATAATGCATACTCTGATTATAATCGGAGCTCGAACATATAAAACGAGGGCATTTACTCCCTGACTTTCTCCAGACCGAACAAGCAACACAGTCGACTCCCATCATCCACTCGAGAAACTCCCCTACAACAACCTTGTTTACTTCAACATGCCATTCCACCTCATTCAGCTTGCCGCTCTCCTCGCCGCCTCTGGCTTCGTTCATGCATCCCCCGCCCCTGGTACCGCCACGGGCTCTGGGGAAGTCACCGTAAGCAGTGTAAATGCGCCCATCTTAAGTCTTCTCATTCCCCCAGGCCCGTGCTTTCCGATTCGGCACCTTCTGTACCGGCCCCGGTGCAGTTGGTTGCCATATCTTTGAGAATACAAATATGCCTACTGGTTGTTTCAATAACGCTCCCGAGTTCATCAACAACATTTCCTTCTATACAATCGATGCAGGCTTCAAATGCACCTGGTTCAAGTAGGCATCCTGGCCCAGATTCCAGCCCACTAGTGCTCATTTGTCTTTCTAGTTTCGCTAACTGCGGTGGAGATAGCATCACCACTACCGGATCCGCCACCGTGAACTTGGCTCAAACCAACTTCGACAATAACGTCGAGTCTTACTCTTGCACCTTGTATGTTCGGTCTCCCTCGTGCCTAAGATCTTTCCACCTGACATTGTTTCCGATAGCGCTTGAGAAGATTACAACATAAAGACAGCGCGACTCAAAGTTTCTCTTCATTTTCAGTTTTTCTGTGCCACATTCATGCCAGTACTATTAGATGAACAGTCAATTCTGGAGCTTTAGGACTGACGTTGTTGATCTTTCGGATGTGGAAAAAATATACATGTACTTCGGATCTTGATTCAAATACTGAGGCTCATTTACACTGTGTGCAGGCTTTGAGGCCTTGCTGTGCATGGAACTACGAGTTACAATCAGGGAGGTTGCCACAAAGACCTCGCAGCTCAGAAATGACCAGAACTGACATGTCCACCAACTTGGGATCCCCCCAAAAGAGACACGATGGAGCAAAATGGACAAGGTCTTGAAGAAATGGAAATTTCGTAGTCTCGGCGAGTCTCTGGCCGTTCTTTTCCATCCTCGTATCCGTGGGGAAAAGGACCACCGGAGTAGGACCCATAGGCAAGCCGTGAGCGCATTTCCGCAGGGTCGGACAAGCACCACGATGGCGGACATAATCACACTGATTTACCATCACGATAAGAGTTGTCCCAAGAAGAGCGATAATGATCAGCGTTCCGCCGCTTTCTCTCCATCGAGACCTCTACGTGAGATTCGCTACACACGCCCCTGTTTGTCTGCGTGGGCAACACAGCTCGTTGGCGATCATGCGTACTTTCGAGTCGACAAGATGGCGCGCAAAACTCGGGCTGTAGGGAGGAGCCGGCGTCATCTCCGGGCTCGAACCAACGGGAGAACCGAAAATGCACATGTTGTTGAATGGGAGGACATCGATTTCACCATCGACGAGCTCGGCCAGCAGTACAAGGAGGAGGACGCGTTTCTGTGGTACATAACGAAGTGCCGCACCGCTTCGCGCAAGAAGGGAAAGGTCGTCGTGAAGAAAGCTCATCCGCCTTGCAAGCTGCTGCTTGGAGTTGCGGCAGATCCACCTTCATCTTACAGAATACCACAATATGCAGAAACACACTTGATAAAATAGCACACAGAAGATTATCATATATTACATAATCTAAAATGAAAGAACAATGATGATTTGATTCTGCCAAATTCTGCCATCGCCGGTCGCAATTCGCCGATTCTGCCAGTTATTCTGCCAGGTCAAATGGCAGAATGGCAGCATTCTGCCAACTACACTAGCTGGACGTGTCCAGTCAACCAACAAACTCCAAGCATGGCTCGGAACTTCTTGAATAGAGGTTCCGGAAGTGCTTTGGTGAAGATGTCAGCCACATTCTCCGAAGTGTGGACATACGTGAACTTTAGTTCACCACGCTCTACGCGATCACGCGAGAAGTGGTATTGTACATCAATGTGTTTGGCGCGGGAATGGAAAGATGGGTCGGCGGTGAGTATCAACGGGCCTTGATTGTCGCATCGTATAGTGGTTGCATTTTTCTGGGTGTAACCAACGGCCCGAAGCAGCATGCGGAGCCATACCGCTTCTTTTGCAGCATGGCAACAAGCCATGTATTCAGCCTCTGTGCTGGAGGTAGCGACAGTGGTTTGGTGTTTTGAGCTCCATGAGATCATACCACCGCCGAGCGTCATGCAGTAACCCGAAGTCGATTTTCGCTTGTCCACATCGCCAGATGGCGCATAATTGGAGTCGCAGAAGCCCCGTAGTAGAATGGGGAGAATTCCGCCGAGAACGAGTTTGAAAGATTTCGTCCCGATGAGATAACGCAGAATGCGTTTCGCCGCCAGCCAGTGTAGTTCGCCAGAATTGACTTACGACTCCGACGGGGTGTGCGATGTCAGGGCGTGTCGCGACATTCGCATACATTAGTGATCCAACAATTTCGCAAGTGCTGAGGTCAAAAGTGACCCCAAAGATTGGCGGCTATGTGGACTATAGTGTATTATGTGCACTCTGAGGGCTATCACTTCGACAAACTTGATAGAACTGGGCGCTACTCTCAGTGTCTATGGATGTCTATAGCGCCAAACACCGCCCTCCCACCTTTCTATATAGACAGCCTTCGGCTATGATGTCTATCAAGTTTTTGTCTCTGTGGGTCTATGGAGTGATTCCCGATTTGCCTGATTTTGCGCGGATGCTCTCACGATTTCTGTGAAAAGAACTGGACAGAACTCTAGTCGGACAAAGATTAAACCTACTTTTCGCGGTACCGGGCAGCCGACTCTCGTTTGCGAGTTCTCTGGTCTTCGTCCATGGGTTTAGCGCGATTTCTATTATCAGTTGAAGTAGTCGTGGTGTAGAATTCAATGGTTGTTAGAGTTGGCTTTACAACTCTTAAATCACTCTTCAAGAGAACCTTTGCAAGTATTGGATTCTTGAGAGTGAAGTGGTAAAGAGTAAAGTGTAAAGTAAAGTATAGTAAATAGAGTCAAGTACTGATATACAAATGACACAGTTTGGGTAAGTATTCGTCCGCGGAGTCACATGTAAGTAAACGCGGTCACAAGATAAAGATGAGGAGAGCGTCATACTAAGGCGTCCTAACAATGGTATATTGCCTTACATTGTCATCCGAAGTAGAGCGGAGGCACGTAAGGCCTCACTATGCCTGCGGGTGAAATGTCGATAGTAGCAGATTACTTTACTTTACACGTACTTCTGTGCATAGCGAATGATGTCGGTGTTGCCGATGAGCCGCTGGGGACGTGGTAGCCTTCGTCATAGGTGATTCCGCAGTTGTCGCGGGGAAGGTCATTTCAAGTACACAGAACCACGCATTGTATGCGTAAATCGGTGTCTAACCAAAATCTCAGAGCCATGGGACCTGCACCTGGGTCGGAAATCTGAAGTTGACGATTTCGCGAGCAAAAAGTGGTAGGTTCACGTGATATTCCCCATCCGGGGGTCTTATCAAAGAGCCTGAGGTCTGTGTGCGATCGGACATTCCCGCGTGCCTCTTGACTCTTTGTAAGATTCAGATGTGAGAAAATACAAAAGGAGTTTTATCAAACGAAAAGCCGTAAGATCAACGTAACCCCCATCGAGCGGAGCTAATTATTAATAATATTTGCCCATTTGTTGCGAAGTGTCTTGGCTTTCCTTCCAAACTTGTCGTCTCGCTTTTTGATTTGGTTGAGCTCCTTTATAATTGAGGTTGACTGCATATAGCACATGAATCAATCTGATCTGATCTAGACCAGGGAACTTACCTTGATGTACAAAGGATTGACAAGAGCGGAGTTCATATGGAGAAACAACTTATGCATTTTGTCCACCTCTTCTTCCTGCAAAGGCTTGGGTTCGAAGTGTGAGGCCGACCTCCTGAAGAACGCCCTTCGAAGTTTGCGGCGCCAGTCCCAAATTTTTCTCTCCTCCGAAGTCCGTGCTTGCAAGTGGCTATTAGCTTCGTGCATTCAAGATATGGATAAGGGCTTTACGTTGGCTCTTAATCGTAACTTTGTAGGAATGGTGAAGGGCCTTTGAGGAGGACTCAACGTGTTGGGCATCCAGCCTACCATGCAGTAGCCCAGTGCTAGCCAGAACGTTTGTAGCAGTCCTGGACTTGAGCAGTTGTCTTCAAGTCTGAGTTAAACCCAAGAATCAAAGAGCTGTTGCATGGCTAACCTTCTTCAATTTCACTGATATTCTTCCGATACCATCTTTTGAACGCACCCCCGACAGAAACGTGACTGAAATATGGTTACCCTGGTCGTCGAGGAAATGAGAGAGAGGAAAGGTCACTGATTTCATCGTTCATCCAGGCAATATTCGTGGTGGCCCGAGGGTGACATTCTGCCGAAGAACTCAATGCAGGCAAGGCGTCAGACCCAGTTATGGGGTACACAGAAGTAAGGACATTGTTGTCGCTGGGAGACATAGTGCCCCTCGATGCCGAGCCGGAACGAATCTTCGGAGGCACTGCCCGTCGTAACCCCCTCAGAGCCCAGCGTTTTTGCCTCGCAGAGGAGCTCCGGTTATTCATGGAGAGTAGTGCCGTCTTCTGACGATGACGCCGTTTATAGGGACTAATACTACATATATGTAATACTACATATACGTAATACTACATATACTTAATACTACATATACGCAATGTTACATATACGGAACAGACCACATAGCTGATGCCATAACAAGAACACAGAGTAAACCCTTCAGTACATATGTAGTATTCGTCACTTTCGTCTTGTATCCTCCTTCTTCCGCTGAAGGCATCAATTTGGTGAGGATCCCTGACATACCGTGGAATGCACGGTATCCTGCTTCCGGTAGAGGAATACAATTACCTTCTCGTACAGACACAGTTCATCCCCTCCCCGCCTTCGATGAACACCTCACTCGAAATCCAAGCAGCTGAGTTCGTGTCCTTGGTAGTTCTCTTTATCTCTGATCATCGAAACCTCTCAGACCACTGAGCCACTGGGCTTTCCTGGCGGGCCTTGGTAGGTCTACCTAATAAATATGGATCCAGCTGTGTGACTGACATATTTCGGCGTTAGCCCTCATCGTTTACGATCACTTCCTCACCTTGTCTGCGGAGACACACCTAATCTGGCAGCATAACGGCTTGCCTTGGTTGCTGCTCATCCGCTACCTGGCGATCACCGCAAACATCGTGACGGTGCTTGCCTTTGGAAACTTTGGGCCTCAGGTACGCAGCAATCTTCAGCTTGCCATTCTCTCAATAGTTGTTGACTTCGTATGAACAGAGGCGCATGGACACGTACGTCCTCGTCGACGCAATTGTCAGGAGCTTACATAGAAGATGGGGATAGCTGTCAATTGCTACGTCTGATGAGGAGGTTTTTTCTCCCGGTGCAAGAAGCTGTCGCATACGGTTCGCAGTTTTTTATATACTCGCCCTCGACGTTCCCGGTCTGGTACACTCCAGCCCTTCCGACAACCACTTATATCATGCGCAGCAATTCTCAGTCTCCGCGTCTACGTCCTCTTCAATGGCAACCGGGACACCCTCACACTTCTCATTCTTGCAAGACTGGGATCCCTTGGCATCGTCGTGGTGCGTGCTTCTGCGATTCATTATTCCGGCGGTTACTAACTCCCAGTAGTGGCTTGGAACCACTGCCGACGCTCTATCCCCACCCCACGGAAGTTCATGTATCCTTTCTCATGTGTCGTGAGCATTTTCGATATCTAGCCCCATCCCGATTTTCTCGTTTGTTCCAATCCAAATTGATTCCATTGGCAGAGAGATCCATGGGTGTTCCCATTCCGTTGTCACCATTGGTTGATTATGATTAAAATCTGGCAGACATTGCAGGCGTGTGGGAGGTTGGGTGGGTCACATCTCATCTCGACATCTTCCTATTCGCTACTTGCTCACACACCACAGACTCTTCCGGGGTGTACTCATTTTTACCCTCACGCTTTGGCGTGGTATCTGGCTTCGTCGCTGTGCAAGCTCTCACTGTCCGTTGGTAAATTCTTTTGTCCTAGACGGTGGGTCTTTCCGCTGAGACTCTCCGGAGCTTACTGTTGATTAATGGACGGCTAGGATTTGTTTATTTCTGGTGGGGTTGATTGAATGTCTTCCGAATCCAGGATGTTGATGAATGGTATAGCTCCATGACGCTGGTGGATCTGGCCAATATCCTTATGTATTATGTGAGTCCATATCTCGCTTATGCCCACATATCTTTGGTTGGTCTGATACCACACGTTTTGTAACAGTTCGGCGACGTACGTATGATGTTGAGGGATAAGTCGACTTGCTGACCTACGGGAAGCCTTTCTTTGCGGGCAACCTCGCGTGGTTGGCAAGCGCGTAAGTCCTATGTCCTTGCTAACTTCAATAAAAACCCAAACTGATTCTCTCATTTTAATCTACACGTCTCCCGCGCAGCCTCTCTACAGTGCTTATCGGTCGCCTGATTCTGAATCTGTGCGAGGTCGCGGACGCGGGAATTTATGGTGCGGAAGTGAGTGAGGATGGCGAGGACGACGACCACACCGTGGAGTGGAACAATACCATAGACGCTCCGATCGAGTGAGTGAGGAACTTGGAATGTGGGTACGGAGGTAGTCACGGTTCCCAAACTTCGCGGGGCAACAGGGGGATTTTCAAACATCGTTTGCCTCGTCATCCTCCCAATTCCAATATGACTTTGACAACATGATCTCGGGGTTTTGTGCCTCGAGTCTGGGCCGGGGCTTGCTTGGTTTGGGCACGGCGTGAGGATTGTCTTAAACTTGCCGTCACGGCAGACCTGCTGGCTAGTCAGAATAGACGCTACAACAGCTCCTGAGATACGCACTTCACACGGGATTTTGAACTTGAAGACTTGGAGACAGAAGTGCCCCTATAGCTTGATAAGTCATCTATCAAGAAACCCGGTTAATGAATTCTACCTCTGACGCTTCGGCTCACGGGGAGCGATGTTTGCCTCTGGAAGACTATCATCGTCGCGGGATTCAGAGGGCTGCCCACAGACATATTTTGTCAGACGTGAGGTGCATTAAATATAAATATAAATCCCCCGTTCTTACCATTTCCTTTTGGTAAGGCTCCGTTTACCCCTGATCGTAAGCCAGATTTTCATTCCTACAGACGAAAATCGATTGAATATGATAAATGAATAGCACCATAGTAACTCACTGTTGTATCTGGTGATCTGGATGCCCTTCGGGGACATCGACCGTGCTTGGTTGGCTGTAGGTAGAGTCAGAGCTATTTTTTAGACACGACGATCGAACATCTTACATTGGGCCTTTCCCTCCGTCACTAGATACACCATGTCCCCTTCAAATGAAAAATAATGAGATCGTTTTCTCCGCCACCGTGAGGACTTACCCAATTGGAACCGACGAGTCACGATCATCTCCAGGTCGATCTTTACGATTTGTATGCATTTCTGGGACGAACTCCTTCTGGTTCCTGTGGTAATGAGTGAGTTCATGCAAGTCAAGTCCGAGCACTGAAACGGGGCGCAACTAAGCAACATTGTTAGCCTCTGCAGCAGCGCGAACATCCCACGCCTCTCGGGCCTCAGCGGCCAACGAGCTCCACATATCCTTGAACACACCGCGGCGGTGTTCTGATGACCGCCGTTGGCCATGCGTTCGTTCGTGGATTCGTTGATCGCCTCACGATGCTCGTGCGCAAAGAGTTGGCGTCCTGTCATGGAGAGGTAAAGTTTAGGAGCGGGGGTCCCTTACGGACTGGTGTCCTGCCGGAGGGGCGGTCGTATTTCTTGAGGTAGATATTGTTGTGATAATTGGCGAACTTCCGCACGATGTGTTAAGGAGAAGGGATCCGGTATTAGTTGACCTAGGCCTATGAGATCCCGCGACGCCCGTACCAGTATATAATTCTTCCGCATTCTACCAATAGAGGAGGTTCTGCAGCTTGTTTCTTACCATCACGGTGCACTGAGGGCGACGACTTCTACACGATGTGCTAGCGATGATGAGACACACGACAGAGCAAAGAAGCGAACAACTTAACTCACATCGAATCAGCTCCTCTTGGTGTATTTATTTACAGCACTTTGCAGAACTTAGGGCGCGCACATTTTTTTTCTGTTTTCAGCCATTTTGGGCAGGACAGCGATTACAGGCTCAATTCTCGTCCGTTTACCTTGTGAATATGCTCAATCTATTAGGAATTCCAATGCGCAGTTTTCTGTGTCCTCAAATTTCTTATTTTGTTCTTAGCTCAAATTTGTGGACTAAGTGTGGGTGTTTTGGGACATTTCGGCGCAGGACAGCTCTGGCATTAATCTTAGGATTTCACCCCCGATTTCCCTAAATTTTTGATACAATGGGCTTCTATGTATAATCTAGTTCCAGAAATACCGGGATAGTGAATGGAACCTCTCTATGATGCCAGGTTACTGTAGTGAAACAGCAAGTTGATTGAAACTAAATCTACCCAATGTTTATTGAGCCTGTAATCGGTTGTCCTGCCCAAAATGGCTGAAAACAGAAAAAAATGCGCGCGCCCTGAGTTCCGCAAAGGGGCAAATCGAGGAAAAGAGCAGACTCTTGGATGTTAGTAGCAGTGCTTTGCTTCCACTTCGTCAAGTCGGCCTTGCATGCACCAGACTCGAGCTTGGCCACGAATGCGTCCATGAACGAGTCGATGTACGCATTTTGTTCAGCAGTGAAGGGGCTCTTCTTACCCATGGAATGCACGGAGGGCGGATGGATGGATGCGTATTACCAAAAAACGCGATCGCAGTCCGAGTAATTTTCAATAAATCAGCGGAGCTTGACCGGGGACCTTGGATTCCAAGCGAATTTTGTTTCAGGATGATGACGCCCACACCCCCTGGTCCTGCCGAGGATGATGCTAGCCAATAATTTTATGGTAAGAAGGATATCCGAATGTGAAT
Source organism: Mycena olivaceomarginata (assembly GCA_029378375.1). NCBI lineage: Eukaryota > Fungi > Basidiomycota > Agaricomycetes > Agaricales > Mycenaceae > Mycena > Mycena olivaceomarginata. The sequence continues at coordinate 61,626 of JARKIC010001605.1, forward strand.
AACCTCTTTTACTGTTGGTGATAAAAAGCCTCCCTCCTAATCTCCGCAGCAGAGTCAGACGGAGGAAGCACACCAATTCAGTAAGGAATTGAACACATAGGTCGCAAACGGAACACCGAGGGTTGACGCGTCGCTGGTCACTGAGGTAATCGAGTATTCTGAATTCATGTGTGAAGACCGATCATAAGGCTGGAGGGGCACAGCCGAGAATGTGGCGGTGGGGGGGTCCGATTTTCACGGGTTGGCCTTTGAAACACGGAGTTCAAGGACCTAGACCAACAAGCCTTTCACAGCAGGGTACCGTCAGCAAACACTGCGTTCCGACCCGCCCTAACCTCAGGTCTGCAGAGCTTGTCTTAGTTCTGCTTAGCCGACGGCTAGGTCTGTGTAGCCGTCTAAACAGACTCTGGTCGTGGCGCCTGAGCAGAACTTCGGTTAGCCTGGCTTAGCTCTGCTTAGCCTTGTTGTAATAAGTAGATAGATATAACGTCAATTGAGTGCGCAGGGGATTATTCCCGAGACTCAACCCGTGTGAGAGCGAATAAAAAAGCAAGAGGAATGAATATTATGGGCTCTCGAGCCCAGCTTTTATACTACACGGAGTTCAGTAACTAGAATATTCTACTACTGGGGTTTTTCATTCAAATTGACAGTCATGCGTCACGCACCCCTCTGTCGAGGACGAATTTTGGTCGTGGTCACGCGTCATGGAGGGGTTTGTTGAACCCTTTGAGGCATGTCACCTTCCCCCCCCCAGTGGCAAAAAAAGGTGAATTTTCCATGGAGCTGTCGAAATTTTGGAGGTGTCACGCGGAAATTTGGCTGCTGTCAAAATGTCGAACCGGTAAATCAGGTCACGCGTCACACCCCCTGTCGATTTGAATGAAAAGCCCCAGTATCTACTCTACTTGCTCATTCAGCAGATTAGTGAGCTGCTGACTGAGAACATTGTTGCCCGACGTATTCACCGACACTTCGAACATTCCCGAAGTTACCGGATTGTACCGGACCGCCATCAGCACAGCCCCTGATGCGCCGTTTCAACAAGCCTGAGGTTAGGTCGCCTAAACAGAGTGTGTGTATGTCGGCATAGCTTAGTTGAAGGTAGGTAAACCTAGACCACCCATGCTCAGTAAGTCCCTAGACCGAGCTACACAGAGGTAAGCATACCTCCGCAGGCCTACGCGGAGCTAACCGCAGCTAGCCAGACCTACACAGATGTAACCATGGTCTGCCTAACCACAAGCCTCTGCTTAGCTGTGTTTAGGGTTCACAACTCAGGTGTGTTTAGGACGGGTCGGAACGCAGTGAAAATCGACCAAGACAGAACCCTAAGATTTCTATTGAATACACCATGCTCGGACCATGCTGCCTTCTGAGTTTGTTGGACAAGAGTTATGCGTTAGGATTCAAGATTAACCAAGATGCCGAATGTGCCGTACCACGCGCTACATTGACATTTTGAGTGCCGAATTCCGCGTGAGTAATCTCTGTAGATATTGAAATATATCTTTCTTTCCCCTTTTTTTACTCTTTTTTTTTTTTTTTCTTTTTTTTTTTTTTTTTTTTTTCAATTCCGCTCGCCCTCCAGACATAGTACATGAGCCGGGCGACAATCCTGCACAATCTTCTCAATCTCCGACGTCAATCACGGATCGTTCCGGATTGTCACCAAGAGCGGCTTGTTAATGTGCACGCGGGGTAGGTTTTGTTAATCCCACAAATCAAGATGAGTGTGTAGTGAGTACTTCAAGGCTGCCGTTCTCGGATGGAGTGTCGAACTAGCGAGTTCCTTATGGCTAGTCGTGCTGGGCTTTTTTTTAAATGGCTTTCCTTGCAGATGCAAGCCTTTTTCCTCGTCTCGGACGACATAATGGAGACCTCGATTACGGTCCTGGAGCTGTTTTTTTAGGCTCGCGTACCCGCAATGGATAGCCCTTATTATTGTGGTTATTCCAGTTATTCAGATTCTCCTCGGCCGCAGAATTGACCTTTCCAGCCGCCAATCAGTGCTTTACATTTTCAAACGCATGAACCTATGTATTGCAATCTTTTACAATTTCAACCCATTTTAATGGTAGCACACCATTTTTTTAGGCTCACGTGCCCGCAATGGATAGCCCTGATCATTGTGGTCTGCAGCGAGTCTCCCTAGGAGTTAAGCACGGTTCTCAGTGACAAGCCAAGTCAAAAGTGAATCTATTGCAATACCAGACTAAGCCATTCTCATTTTGAGCACGACGATTGACCAACTCTTATAATTCTTCCTGAGTTGACACGTTCATCAGTTTTCTGGGGAGCTGCCATTTTCTTTCACTGGGGGCAAGGTGGTACTTGGACGAGCGCGTAGGGTATGTGGGCTGGCGTAAAGGCCTCCTTATTAGTGCATTCCCCCCGCGCGCGTGCGAGAGCCGATTGCGGTAGAGAGGACAGCAGGCACTAGTGGATTATTTCGTTCATAACAAATGTCATTTATGGGCGGCCGGGCCTCGCCCGCCAAAGACATGCGTGGGATTGATGGTGGGTCGTTTCATGGGATTTCCTGCTCCCAAATTTCCTGCTATGTCGAAAACGCGCTTCTGCCATGACAGAAAGGCAGCGTAATAAACACCTTCATCTTGAAGTCCGACTTGGCTCTTGGAATTAGATAGGTTGCGCATGAGCCGCATGCGGCTTTTGGCCATTGCGCAAAGCCGCACACTTTTCTTGCATTTTCTTGGTTCTTTTCATGCTCAATACCATCCATTGTCCCTAAGCTTTGTATTTCACTGCCGAAAATATTATGCGTGGGATGTGCAGATTCCAACATCACTCGAACTCCACTTCCTTTTCTCACACTCTCGAGTCCAGCACACGGCAGGGGCAATGCCGAGAAAGCTCCCTCACCTCCCAGCACCCGTCCACCCTCTCAGGTAGCCCGTCATTGGAATAGCTGGTCGATATCCCTAAGAATTCACTTTTTTCTGTGCGGCTTCGCACAATGGCCAAAAGCTAGTCTCACTTATAGTCAGACTCCACGAGATTTATGATAGTCGATAAATCTTTTATATGGAGTCTGATTTTGTTGGCACCTGTCATCAAGGACCTCGGATTTTGATAGGACACGTGACGTCTTCCCACGCCCGAATTGGGACGTTATCGTTATACCGTCGTCGAGCGGCGTCTTGGAAACCTCAAATGCATTTAAATGACACTTTCAATGTATGTTTATCTTTTCACGGAAGAAATTGGATCAAAAATGCACGCGAGAGATGCTGTTCTGTATAAATCACTTGAAGCGGAGGTTGTACACCAGTAAAAGACTAAGAAATTTCACCACCTTGCCCAGGGCCTATTATTACCCTTTAAATCAATTTAAGTAACTAAACATGGTCATAAATCCCTTGCAATTGGACAAACCGCGAGTCTCGACGGATTTGGACGTGGGAAAGAAGTCACGTTTTCCATCAAAATCCGAGGTCCTTGATGACAGGTGCCAACAGATTCAGACTAGCCAAAAGCCGCATATGGCCCATGCGGTTTTTGCGCAACCTATCTATTGATTCTGCGCAACCTAGTCCAAACCTCGCAGCATTTCTAATCACATTGGTGAACTGGCCCAAGGATCGGCATCCTGTCATTGTTTGGTTCTCCCAAATCTCGTGGCCCTCATTCCCTTGTCATTCACAGTTGATAGAGGACTATATTCCCCCCATTTCAGCGAGCTTGATTGAGAGGTGATAGCCAGCGCGATTCTAAGCAAAACTGCCTCTTCAGATTTCCTGATGCCGCCCTCGTCATTGAGCCTAGGGCTTTGAAGCTCTTCATTCTAAAGGGAGACAGTGCTGTGAGGACCTTATTCCATCCAGTCCGAATCAATTGCAACAGCAATTGCCGGGACAGACTCACTGCGTTTTCTGCAAAGTATCCGCGACAGTGGATATCTTGTGATGTGTTGCGGGAATTCCCGACACTATTGAGTCGGGCCTCTGATTATCCCTTTCGAAGCTAGGTCCGCGCGCGGTCAAAAATTTCAGATTTTGAGGCCAAAAGCTAGGTCATGGGTGGACAAAAATGGGGTTCTGAGACCGGAAATGCTAGGTCTCGCACGGACAAATATGAGAGAGAGCGGATCTTGGTCCCGTTGGGTAACGGGCAGGTGTGCGAGGGGGAGATGGAAGGACTCGTGCGCGCGACGGGCAGAGCGCTCCAGGATGGACAAAGCAACATCCTCTGCGTTGCAGACTCCCAGGCGGCTCTCACAGGCATATTGTTGACTGCGGCTCGTTCGGGCCAATTCCGTCCAATACGGCTCCCTCGTACCCCAGGACCGAAGGGAACGAGCTCGCCGACGTGGCAGCAAAGGAGGCCACCCACCTCGAGCCTGGCCCATCCAACTTCGTCTCCCTCGCCTCCGCGCGCCGATGCATCCATGATCTCATCTTAGGCGCTGGGACACGAGCTGGAGGAGGTCCAAGACTGGCGACGCCCTCCGCCGCGTGGACCGCTAGGTGGGAAGGTTAATACTCACTGATAAACGGGGTGGCACAGGTGGCCAAATAATCACTGCCCAATGGGGTCCAGTTTCCCTGCGGCAGCTGTGGCACCATAGTCACAAAAGTACTGACCATTTTAACATTCATTGACAGACCGCTTAAAAGGCTTCAAAAGTGGTAAGAATCTCACATTTTACGCCCGGCCCCAACAAAATCTATGGTGGATAGGTAAAACCACCTGTTTGGTGGCTGGTGGCAGCCCTCTAACCAGAGTGTGTGAACCCCATTCACACACTCTAGTTGGAGGGGTAGGGTGGTATTATCAGGTGTGCCGGGGAGCTGCAACCTCTCCATACTAGATCAGGTGATTCATTTGAATTTTGGACAGCCACAACCTCTCCATACTAAATCAGGTGATTTGCCTGAATTTTGCATTCAGAGCACAGCAAAACAGTGCATTGAATCGCTCCATCCCAGATTGTGGCCAGCACAACTCTAAAACTATCTGTCTCTTCATGGCAACTTCTTCTTTGGTATTAGATGTAGGGGTGAATTGCGAACAAAGAGAGACTCTGCTCCTAAAAAATGAGTTAGTTGTTGTTTAAATTTTAATGTAGGAGAAAATTAGCTGAGGAGTCACGATATGGAAGACAGGTTGGATTGGTAACTTGAGGAAGCATTTCAACATTAGCTATAATTTGTTCACTTTGGGGATCGAGCATCTCCCAAGCATACGCCAGCACATTCTCTAATTGACCAGCTGCAATATTACAGGTTGTTTCTCCGTTCAAAGTTGAGAGTGTTGGGCCAAGCGGATGGCTAAGGACAGCAGGGAATTCAAGGAGAAAGTTTTTATGTGTGGCTTGAACATCCTTCGCCCCTGTGTCCAACCTAATGAAATTTCCAGTCCATTGCCAGGAGTTGGACTCGGACTTCATTTGCAGGACCTGGCCAATGATCTTGACACCTGAATCATGCTCTTCCAGTAGCGCTATTTCCATTGTTGTTTTAATGGCCTTATCTGATCCAATTCTGAATCCCTTGATAGAAATAACCCCAAGACAAATCTGTTGCTCAACCTGAAGTAAAACTCCAACCAAATCCCCACTTTTCAAAACATCTTCACTTTCCATAGGGTCAAAGTCAACATCCACTACTGTTGCCAAAGATCTTCGAGGGCAACACCTCGGACTCGACATTACATTCGGCTTCTGTTTTCTGTTTAAGGCCCGGGGCATCGAGGTCGTCGTTTGTCAAGCTTGTGACGCTCTGCCGCTGTCCTGACTTTGTCGTGCTTGCCTCACTACAGCAGACTCAAAACAGCGATCCCTGAATGATCCAGCCCACTACAAAATCACTCAAGGACCAAGCTTAAGGATCAAGACTCCACAATGCTCCCTCCCCGCTAACTCAAATTTCGTCTCAAGTGTCGACATCACAGCAAGTCGAATCAAGAGTGACACGTTCGGACTTCATCAACGACTTTGAGACTGGGACTGCTGCAAAGTTCTAGCTTAAGCGGGATTGCTGCCTGGGTGTTCGGAACAGGATCAACACCGCAACGTTCGAAAAACCCTCAACCTGCAAGAGTATTCGAATTCACTCACGTGCGATTTAGAATGAGCTTCTTCGATCAATTAAATATCTCAATCTCATCGGCCACCGATAGCAGCAAGTAAGCTCTCCTTACATGCCAATAGTGCTGTCTGGTACGCATTGCTGCTCCCTGCCATTGGCTTCAAATCTAAATCGCCGTGTTCAAGTTTCCGGTCATTGACAACTGTCTATGATGCCGATGATGAGATATTCTTACTCGAAGTATGGTGCCCGTCGCTTAGTCACCACCTAATTTGTACTAGTCCCAAATTGGCCGAAGGCCGAATTTTTTTTTACTGTATACCTCTCTGGGCCGCTGCGGCGCGCCATTTTGCACGCCTCGGCAGCCTCATACATATCTACTTCTATACAATAATCTGGGCATCTGAATTCCTCCAAATCCACGAGCCTCGCCTCTATTCCGAGTCGGCCGACATTGCTGCAATGGCGAGGAGAAAGAATGGTATGTCGACCCAGGATGCTCAATTACAGGTCTGGAGGTCCAGTTCTAGGCAGTACAAGTCGCATAGGCGTGTTTATGAGACGGTAGCATGGGCCTTTGACCAGTAGATGGCGTATTTTGGTAGACAGTCCCAATTTGGCCAGTGAGAAAAATATTACTCGCTCAATTTTGATTCAAATAAAAAATCGCTCTTGGGAAAAGTTTCCTACAGTGAAAATGAGTATTTTGGCAAGAGGAATAAGAAATCGGATTTTTTTGAAGGAGTAATATTCGTTGTCACAAACAGGCGGTGACTAAGTGACGGGCACCATACGTGACCATTACTGCGGTTCTCGCCCGCACACGCTCTGTCCTCGAGAGCTTTGACTCATTCCTCTCTTCAGATGTAAATTTGAGACAGCCACGCCGTTCTGAAGGGATGGGGTTGTGCACTTTCGAACTGACCGAGTGGGCTATCATGCCGATGAAATGTTCGTACTCTGTTGGTACTCAAGGTACGTGATCATTACCATTTTTTACCCACGTATCCTCTGTCTTCGAGAGCTATAATTCATTCCTCTCTTTCTTCAGATTTTGCTTCGAGATAGCCACGCTGTTCTGAGGAGCATGGATTCTGTGCACGTTTGCCGCGCGGTTTTTGTGCCTACCTCATACTTTTGCTGCAACATTGGCGATATTGGTCGCCCTACAGCCTCACTTTTTCCATCTTAACAGTTATGGCGCAGGTTTTGTCCGTAACCATCAGAATCCTGTTATCTTTCGAGCTATCTCTGAAATTCGAAACTGCTGGACTGGTATGATGTGCCGGAGCGAAGCGAAGGCAAATCTTGTAATGATGCATAACGATGCCGCGTCACTGCCGTGGCAGTGCGCGGCAGGCGCGGCATTTTCTCCTGGCCCGGAGGAAAAGGCCTTGAAAAATTGAGCAGATTTTGATAGGGGCACCCGGAAGCGAAAAATATGTTACTTTGAGGCCGGCTTGTGACCAGGATTAGTTTTGTCAGTGTGGGATATCAAGAGGACCTCCCTTGCCTTCACTCCACGAGTTTTGAGCTTGTGCTTCTCCAAATGAGCTGGCTGGGGCACGGTGTTTCCGGAGATTTCATCAAAAGTTGGTTGATGGAAGTGCTGTCACTAAAATCACTATTTTTTATCTCCTGCTCCATAGACACAATAGATATCTTTGATATTTTGCAGAGGCCTTCCCAGGGTGGTTTAGCCAGCTTTACTGGTACAAACAGTTAGTTCAGGACTATAGGGCATTGTACAAAATTCTGAGGCGCTATTTTTGGTCGGATTGCTTTATTCTTTTGGATAATATCATAGCTGGGATAACAACCTATCTTACAAAAAAATATTTTGGGTCCAAAGTTGTCTGAATTGAGGTATAATCAACGAAAAGGAAAGTTGATGATGCCAAGATCAAGGCTGATCGACCCCCAAAACACATCTCATTCGAGCCTCAGTGTGATTCTGCACTTGGGATTAATTCTGAACATGCAGCTAATAGACATGAGCCGAGATATAAGAGGAATTGGCCCAGGGATGAGTGTACAGGCTTGAAAAAAAGAATGATCCAAGTGACACTCCTGATCCAAGTGACACTACTACCTGTAATTCATAACTGAGCGAGGCAAAAAAAAAAAAAAATCCCCTCGACTTGGGTCTGGGTAGATCTGGCAAGTCTTCGGCAACTCTGCCCCGACGTCAGCGGGGTGGGAGAAGAGCGGAGATGTACAGTACTAGCCCACGCAACTGCCGGCGGGACGCCGAGAATCATTCTTCTCACGGATTGAACTATTGTTCTTCCTTAGTTCCTAGCACATGTTTACGATACTTCTTTTCACACGTAAGTCAGCAGCCATCGTCGTGCGCCGCTTGTTTCCCCTCACCATGAGTCCTCCTCGTACCGTTTGGCACCCAGAGGTGGAAACTGCCCTTATCGACGGCAAGTCCTGAAGAATATGCACGCACCCACTCGATAATCACCCTCTTAGCTCTTGAAATGTTCCCGTCGAAATATAAACGGAATCAAAAAATACAAGCTTACATTTTGGAAAAGACTGGAGAGGAAAAGACCATAAGCCAAATTAACCGCAAGCTCGCCGGTAAGTGTTCTCGTAGATTTCCTTTCGCGAAGACTTACACGTTCAGATATGTCGGACCAGCGGAGGCGTCCAAAAACAACACATAATCACTCCTTGCAGACCGTTGAGAAAGTTCAATCTGGTCGGTCACCTTTGCTCCCGGTCATGCAAGGTGTGGTCACTGATTCACCTATCCGGTTCCGATCGCGTTCAGGGGCTGGTCAGATTTGTGAGCCATGCATGTCTCTTGCCATTGCCTCCATGTTCCTAAGCCTCCATGTTCCCAAGCCCGCTGCGTTCTCTCCGACACTAGTGCGTCCGCCGACCCGTTTATGTCCTCGTCCACATCACTGACAGCTACCGGCGATAGAATACCCGTCGACATCGTCTCATTTTCCTCACTCATTGAACTCAGACAGCTTCCCCAGCGTCCCGCCGTACGACGGGAATGGCGCCATACCATGTCAGTGGTTGTCCTCTTCCTCGCCAACCACAATTTACGTTCCAGCCGGCGCAGTCACAGATGAGGCCCGGAATCTGCGGTCCACCAGTGGGTAACGTCAGTCAGATCGTGTTGCTGTAGACTCACCTTTCTTTCCCTTCGAGATGCTAATGTCGCCCATTATCCCGACGCAGTTTCACTGCAGGCTCTTGGTCAGTAGTATTTGACTTCTGCCTCCTTCGAGTTTATCGATCGGCGCTGCTTGCATTTTCAGGCGTTAATGACCCGGCGCACAGTGTGGACCCAATACCATCAGCAGATCGTGGTCTGACCGTTTCGTGTACGCGTTTCCCGACTAAATTGGGAGAAGTATTCTTATTCGTTGTTAGTATCCTCCTCTCAGAAGTCATCTGAGTCCGTAAGTAAACATGGGCCGCCACCATCCTCGTGGTCCTCTGGAGCCGTTCCTACACCTCAATTTCCATTATCTTCCGCTGTCATTCAAGATTCGCCAGTCATTGCGCCCAATGCGGGGTGGAATGGACGAAGATGTGCACTGGTCAATAACGACGGCGGAACGTCGTAAGTACTGGCCCTCTCTCTTCACTCCCCTCATGATTGATGTTCAGAACCGCACGCAGTATCCGGTGACACTGACACAGCAACTGGTGACGCGGGCGTTGCCGCATGGGAAGGAACGCTCTTCGGCCCTTACTCGTCCCTGGCGCCCAGTTTCGGGGATTTCGGGTCCACCGCGACTTATCCCTTCGTAGCTGCGCCAGGCCAGAACCGGTTTGCGGGCCGACGGACCGTGGGAAACCAGTCCCCTCGTGACCGACTATGGACCAGTCGGCGTTGAAAGCCCGACTTCCGAGCGTCAGCTGGTGGCGGCATTTACGCCGCCGGTAACTGCTTTACCATGGTGCTGTTCAATATAATTATTCATGGTTAGAAAGTGTCCTCAGACTATATTACTGCTTTCCTTACCTCTCCCGGACCTTCTCCTCCTTGTATGAACCTGTTCGCGGCGCGACGAGCGGGAAGTGATGGCGCTGACGCGTGATGTAACACGCCGTCACAACCCAATTAAGCAAGTTGGCGGGGCGAATGATTTTGCCCGTTTTTTGACTTGATCAAGCCATCTTGACGCGTCAGATCTGGCATTGTCGTGTCTTTTGTCATTATTTTGAACATAAAGAGCCCAGATTTTTCATTTAGGTCCGCCGAATATCGAAACTAGGTGCTGGCTATATAAATGAGATTTAATCTGGAAAAAAGCTCTCTTTTAAGTTTTAGGCAATGCTTCCTCAATCTCATTTCTAGTATTGCTGATCTAAAAAGTGCGCTGTGTACCTAGAAAATGGCCAACCATGGGCAAGTGGTGCGCATAGGCTGGCCGGGATCAGTGATCAGTGGGGATCACGCCAGCCAGTACGGCATGCCGGCTGCCGGCTGGGGCCCGGGTGTTATTCCTCCGCCAATCGCGACCCGGTATCTGTAAGTTGTTGCACTATAAACACTGACACTGACCGCATATGATCATTCTTCCTCTCCCCGTCACGATGACACAGTGGCCAATCCAGCGTGAGCCATATCATCCCTCCTACGGGCCAGTCCCAACCGTATGCTACAGAGGAGTCAACGAGCATCCCAACCGCGACAGGAGCCGGCAGTGCGCAAGCTATTTCGTTCAATTCGATTGCTTCAGATGCCGTTCCCGTTCCGGGTGGTCCATATATCCCGACATCCAACGCTCTTCCTTCTAACATCCCCTTCCAAACCCAGGGCGCGTATATTCGTTTTTGATTTCGACTTAACCTCGCCTCATCGTCTTCATTCATCATATTTAGCATTTGACACTCCTCGCGAAACAACCCCAGTTTCAAGTGCTTCGGTGCCAGCCGATGATGTTAATGACGAGGTGCATGAGGTATCGCCCGCGCAACCTACGCACCTTCTTCTCGCGCTGACTTTTGGCTAGGAAATCTTCTCTCCAGGGCGCACAGGTACATCACATTTCCCTTTTGTGGTACTGTAAATCCAGTTGGCCTTGCCTTGTCTTTTAGCCTCCCACGACACGATATTATCGTCTGCGCACTCTCCGGGAACCAAAAGTGGCCGTGAATATCCCTTCAGTGTAGCAGATTTACGTGCATTAGTGCAGCAAAGCAGTGCGTCGCTTATCACGAGGTTAACAAATATCCTAATGTCTTGTCTAAGAACTGTGCGGACGGACTCGCTCAGATGGATCGTCGACCCCTGAAGAAATACGTACTCATCAAAATTATCCCAACCGCGTGCGTATCGATTTTGAGCTATTTATTGAGTTGAACTCGTCTCACCGGGTTCGCGTTTAATCAGACGGAAGAAATAGGCACGTCATTGTCGCATTTAAACCCGCGGCTTATTTACTCCTGGTTCTCAGAGGAATTCCACTCGCCCCAAAGTCAAGACCGCGCTGTGGTCTCTGATGTACATGCATTAGTGGAGAAAATCCGTGGGTTCATCATTCCACCGTCTGCGCATGAACTGACTTGTTCTCTAAGAATTGTGCGGACACTCCTTCTAATATTCATTATCTGATGCCCCGTTTTCCAGTGCTCCCAGTCTGACCGGCTTGCACGTTTTTGCCAGTCGGCCAACCCCGGCCGGCCAATATTATTTCCCTTCTGAACTTTACGTCGCCGCCATGTATGACCTCCTCGACCAACTTGGGTCCATTCTAGGGTCCATTCATTCCATCAGCGACACTTTCATTGTCCCCGACGGCGCTGACGGCACACTTCTCGATGTCATTATCCTGCCGGGATCGAAGCCAGGCATCTGCTTTTCAGAAATTCCTAATGACTGGGATCTCTCCATGATCCGCAATATGGACGTTTTTCGGAGGCAGGGCTTACTTCGTCTACTGGGTGGTGACTCCGCGTTACGTTGCACCGCGTTTGCCCATTCAAGATTGGCTCCGGATCGCCGAACAACGAATGTATCCTCCCTTCGCGTGCTGCAATATCCTGCGCAGGCTTCTCCGTATGTCAAACTTTTATGCGCACTGACGGTAGTTAAGAGCGTATTCACAGGACTGGTCTGTGCCTTCTACAGTCTGGCAACACAACGTTCCACCTAGGATTGCTGGACGCGCTTGAGAGCACCTACATGTATTTAGCAAGCAACGGGTCGCTGACTGAACAGGTTGTCCGAGACAATATGAACGTAAGTGTTGTGGAGATGTTCCGAAAATGCCACTATTCTTTCTGACGCACCTATGCCAGACGATTGAGACGGCGACGGAAGAAACGTGGCAAAACTGGCTCATTGCGGTAGGTGGTGCGCACTCACGCCCACACATCTCACATTCGCACCCAGCTCCTCGGTGTCTTGATACTGCTCCCAAACAACGTTGAAAAGTGTGATATGGTAGATATTCATGCACAGTATATGACCTGCCTTAGTGCGATGGAGCGAGAAGCAGCACTTCAGGTGTGTGTGTGTATGTATCTGTGGGATTATAATAATTATGCGTACCTTCCCAGGCCGGTTATACCCATTCACCGCTGACACGACGGTCGTATCAAGATATGACCACCGAGTTCCAGTTCACGGTGAAATTGTTGAAGGTGTCTATTTGCGATGCGATCCGCACCAAGGAAGCAACCTTCCAAATTCCTTCTCCGGCTCAATACCAATTCGCAAAGACCTTGGCACGATTGACGGCGCAATGGAGTGCAGGGGCACTTCTTATGGATTACGTTTCACAGAAACGTTTTGGCGTGCGTCAGCTTCATTATTCGTTCGAGCCGCGGGATTGATATAGATGTTGACTAAGTGGTATTATGGCGACGTTGTTGCATCACTCCGGCGAGACTTCTCCAGCCTGGCAGAACCGGCGCTGGTGCCTAACTACCTACCCCGCGAAATCAGTCTTGCAGCTTCCCAACGACGCCAAGAGCTGGGGAGGTGTGGTACGACGGGCGAATCAAATATCTTCAGTGAGCGGCTTCACGCGTATTGCCTACCCTCCTGAAGTTCACTCTAGTCCTCCCATTACGCCAGACGCCCCGGATTCGTTACGGACGGGGTCCTCTGACTTTGAAATCTGCGCGAGAATTTCCTTCGACCTGGTCTTAGTTTTCATAGGCAGCTCGCTTATTACGCGATCTCGGGGTTTGCCTCTTTCTACATAGTTGTTTTTATGACACAATTTTTACTCCCTCTTTGTACTGCCTCATTATTCATTATTACTCATCACGCTCAGTGAAATATTTCTATGGGAGATATACTGTCAAATAATTTTCGTGAGGTCCACAACTTTCGATCTATTCAGAGGTGAGCCGCAATACCTCTGGATAGCAACTTTTACAGGCGAGATCTTTGCTAGCTGACAACTTGAACAAGCTCCTGGAAACCCGACAAAACTTTATTCTCAGAGTAGAATTCAAGATTGCAGATTTCCTGGCTTGTTTCTTTGCTTGAGGTTCAACTGGGGAGATGAATGACCACAGACCAGTGCTTTTGATGGCGCTCAGAATTTGTCCTTGCCGATAAGGCTTCACATGCGGGGAAGTCAGTTTGACGAAGGCGGTGGCGAGTCGCGTTGAGCGAAGAGAAGTCGGTGCGCAGACGAGATATAGTCGATATCAGAGGGCGAGGGATCGAAGCCGTGTACGGGTGGCGGAGGCGAAGTTACCCCGCTTCAGCTCCCGAATGATATCGGTGTAACCCCAGCCGACTTTCCTTTGAGCCTTAGTAATGGCTGACCACGAGAACGGCGTCAGCCAGTTCACATATTTGGCAGGGCGAACCGGCTTCTTTTGCTTGCGCCCTGAAGGTTTGCGGGTTTCGTCTTTGATTTTCTTTTTGATTTGGTGCGCAGGACGTGATGCCTCAGCGACTTCGGCTCGTGAAGCCGTCTTCCCCATCTTTGAGCACAACCTGGACTCGGTAAGCAAGATGAGCAATTAACGATTTTCTGTGACTGACCTTGCGCCTCTTCTTTCCCCCCGGATTTTCCGCCTCAGCAGCTGCCCTCGTGTTGGCCCGACTGTGCCGTTTCCGTTCGTTCTGTCGCTCTTTGCGCTTCTCATCCTTCACAGGGGAATCAGGCTTAAAATGTCCAAGCAGGAAACACTCTCCAATACACCGCCAAAGTGCGGTCACGTTGGGAGGCAGCTGGCAGAGTCAGCGCGCCGACACATGGAGCAAAACGTGTCCGCACCTGGTAAGCTATATGTCTGCCAGCATTTTCCAGCAGCTGGTTTTTTCCAGCTTACTACCATCTGGCGCCCTATGTACTGGGCATGTTTTCGTTCCAGCTGAGCCCGACTTTCCAATAATATTGGATCTACTCTCAATACTTGCCATCCAGATGCATATACCTATATTTATGCCTTTCAAGGGAGCGATTCAAATTTGGATAGAAATTGCAACTTGAACGTTTCCACACAAAAGCGAAATGAGTTATGCGCAGGTTGAAAGCGTAGATGTTAAATGACCACCAGACTGCCGGAGCGAAGCGAAGGCATGTCTTGTACATCTCAAGGAGATGCCCTTGGGCGAGTCAGCAATAAGGTGTTAAGCAGTAAGATGGAATCATGCGCTTCGTGCCACTTGAATACAGTTGTGATGACCTATACCAAGCCGATTAGATATTACCAGTGACTTGGGGGGTAAGGCCACAGCATAGCTTGGTAGAACTTCGTACTTATGTAGTTTTGTATTCGGTTTGATTTAAGGTTCAAAATTTAGAAAATGCCCAAGTCGCACACGTATTATTGATGGTGTTATCTCGCTTGAGTGCAATAAGCAGAAGAAGAAAGAAGAGAGTATTCCAGAACACTATATATACCTGGGCGGCGTGTGAGTACACTTTCATTACCAATCTTTTGCACTGTACTGATTGTCTTGGCAAGTTCTTGATCCTCGTATCTCGTATGAAGGGCTGAAGGCCGACTTCAATAATGACGACGACGATCTTATGCTCCACCTCGAGGCTCCCAAAACCGCCCTCAATGAGCATTTCAGGTCTAATTACGCGTTGCGCAAGACTAACGTTGTTGTGCTCCGCAGGCTGCATCATCTTCCTCTCGTCAGCTTGGCTCACCACAGAAGGATTTCACGGCCCGATATCGCGTCCAGCAGCGTGTTGTCCTGGCCGAGCTCAGAGAGTACTACAGCCTCCCACACGAGGATTTTACCTTTTGTGATCCTGTTCAGTGGTGGGTTGCCCGTAAAGCCCAATTTCTGAACCTTTTTTGTCTCGCTCGCGATCTCCTCACCATTCCTGGTATGTTTCGAACCTTGGAGACTCAAATATCTTTCTGATTGTCTTTAGGATCGGCTGTTGCGGTTGAACGAATTTTCTCTGGTGGCCGTGACACTATTTCTCTCAGACGTGCAAGCCTGAAGCCCGACACCATCAGAACACTTATGATGGTCAAGCAACGGCTTCGCCTTGCTCGCAACGCCGTCCAGGAGATCGTGGGGTAGTAGTACGGGGTAGTAGTACGTTCAATTTACAAGCCGAACTCAGTTTTATTGTGCCCGTTAATACCCGTCTTACCGTCAACGGCCGTACCGTTGACCGTGCCGTCACCTAGCTGCCACCGCTGTGGCCGTTCTGGACACATTGCGCACAAGTGCATGCATGTGATGCCCACATTTGTGCGGGATTGGATTCTTTCGAATTCTCGCAGTGCATCCTCGCAGTCTGCTGCCTTCGCTACTGCCATCGAGTCGGGCCTCGATGTGACTCCTTCATTTCGATGTGGGCTGCACATACTGGTGAACTCCATGGTGATGTGTCTGGCCTTGGACCTCTTCGAACTTAGGTGTGGTGGAATTCGGTGGGAGTGTTCTCATTGCAGTTTGGTTTGCCTCGTCCTCCCAAAGGTGGGAGTGTTGAACTGTGACATTTGGCTCCTGGTTTGGTTCGGACGATCACATGGTTCCTTCTTACTGATACAGATCTTATTGTTCTGATACAGATCTTCTTATTGTTCTCCTCCTCTTATTGTTCTTATTGTTCTTTACTGATACTGATCTTTCCTTATTGTTCTTATTGTCTTTACCTGCTCTATTGTTCTTCTACCTATATAGGTAGCTTCTCTTGCAATGGATCAGGGCTTTTCGCCCCCCATATCTGAGACCCATCTGAGACCCCGCTATATCAGCACCCTATCTGCGCCCATCTGAGTTTCCCCACTTAACACACTGGAGACTCATATACAAGTGCCCTACATAAAAATGCTTCCTTCAATTCCAATACCTTATAACTGGCCAGGGAGGGGAGAAATCGCTCCCATCAAATCCCGATTTGGCGGGGAATTCGATCCACGGGTCAGTCGATTTCGGCTACCAAAGACCGACCCATCTGCTCCTCAATCGGCGTGGAAATTCGGGAATGTCTAGCTACATGATGTACAACACATTGGTGTCTCCAGAATTTTCGGAAAGACACCAGGATTGCGGACATCATGTCCTTACAGCCGTTTGCAGAACATAAGGCACGGTCGGTTTTTTTTTTTTTTTTTTCAATGGTTTCCAGCAGAATCAGTGCCACGGGCTCAATTTTGATCCGATTGCCTTGGGAGTAGGTGCATTGTATTCGCATTGAAATCTGCCTGGGACGAAATACCGTGTTTTTTGATCCAATTACATAATGAGATTTCTTCCAAAATCTCGGTTTTAAGCAGGAACGCTGTAGTAATGTGAGTACTGCCCCAATTGGCCTAGTTTTTGAATATGTTATACATGCAAGGTACTGTACCATTTCGTTCAATTCTTATCGGCACGTGACTTTTAGTTTTCCGACAATCCCCAAAATCCGCTAAAATCGAGAAAAAATTATTGCAGGGGTTCAGAAATCGGGTGTGACGCGTGACATAAGAATTGAAACGAAATAGTACAGTATGGTGCCCGTCGCTTAGTCACCACCTAATTTGTACTAGTCCCAAATTGGCCGAAGGCCGAATTTTTTTTTACTGTATACCTCTCTGGGCCGCTGCGGCGCGCCATTTTGCACCGCCTCGGCAGCCTCATACATATCTACTTCTATACAATAATCTGGGCATCTGAATTCCTCCAAATCACGAGCCTCGCCTCTATTCCGAGTCGGCCGACATTGCTGCAATGGCGAGGAGAAAGAATGGTATGTCGACCCAGATGCTCAATTACAGGTCTGGAGGTCCAGTTCTAGGCAGTACAAGTTCGCATAGGCGTGTTATGAGACGGTAGCACGGGCCTTTGACCAGTAGATGGCGTATTTTGGTAGACCAGTCCCAATTTGGCCAGTGAGAAAAATATTACTCGCTCAATTTTGATTTCAAATAAAAATCGCTCTTGGGAAAAGTTTCCTACAGTGAAAAATGAGTCTTTTGGCAAGAGGAATAAGAAATCGGATTTTTTTTGAAGGAGTAATATTCGTTGTCACAAACAGGCGGTGACTAAGTGACGGGCACCATAGTACTATCGGACCATAGCAGCCGTTCTGCCGATGAACGACAAAATGTGGCCCCATCAGATTGATTTCCTGTACAGCTGATTCCAGATCAAAATGGGTCACTTGGATTCCAAGAAACACCCAAATTATTTGTGGCGATAGTTTGCTGGGATTTCATCATCATCATCATCCAAGCAAATGCGGACTCATCCATGCAAAAACAGTCAAGAATCATTCAGACATGTGCACTGCAGTTAGAAGTGTATATGCAGTCCTACAAGCAAGTCACTCGTTTTCTGGGTAGGTTTTCAGAATGAAAGGCAAGAGATGGCAAGACGGTTAGCACCAAATCACCAATCTCCTCCATGGATCCAATCGACCGAGACAACATCATTTCGAGGGTCGCCGGAATCTTGCTGCGTGGGGGTCACCCCGTATCTGGCCCTGAGTCCATACTGCCCATATCTGGGGTAACTATGGACGACCGGTCAGCTGCTCAGAATGGATTGATGAACTCTCTCCACACACTCTTTCGATTCCCCGTCAATCTAACCAAAGCTGCCATCAGGTAATCAGAAAGTCACCTACAATCATGGCGTACCTGTCTGCCTCCGAATTTCACGGCTGCGTCGTTGAGCCAAGCGACAAAGAAGCGGATGCTCTCTGGTTGTCAATGAAACAACTGTCTCTTTACAAAAGATCAATCAACATACCAGCCGCGCGTTTTGCTCCCAGGAATTGGAGGTGGCGGCCGTATCCCCCGCACTCCTTCACTCGCTTTTCGTATTTATGCCAGAGGGTCGCCGTTCCTGGGAGTACAGCCTTACGCGCCCAGATCTTCGCCAGCGCCAGGGACAGGTACTCGGCGTACGTGAAGGTCTGCGCACCCCAGTTCACTATGTGACTGTTCAGAATGGCAGAGTACAGAAGGCCATGGTCCGCAACGTACTATTTAGAAAGCCTATGGTCGGCTCATCGATGTAGACGAAATCTTCATATAAGGAACGCAGGTGTGACCCATCTGTGACGATCGGATGCGGGGACTCCGAGTCGGATGTATTGTGGAATTGTGGTAGAAAGGGGAAAGAATAGCGGAATCCTGTGGCAAATATAATGCGGCTGATCGCATGGAGGAACTTGGGATGCATCAGCTCACGCAGGATAGAATTGAGCAGACACACCGTTCCATTTACAAAGCTCAACACTACCATTGCACGCATGGAAGCGTCGTATCTCGGGCACGACGCTGACATTGGCCGGCAAGCGCTTCAACTGGACCAACACGGCACCGTACGGCAAGTGCGGATTGGGCGCCTAGGAGCAATCTCTTGAATGACTGGGGCCAGGATGGAATGAGGCAACGTACCCGCACGGATTGGTAAACCTTCCGTGCAGTGGGATTAATGTCTCGCGTTATTTCAACTCCACTTATCTACGTCGCGAAAGGTTAGCAGATGAAAGAAAGCCTACTACCGTGACGCCACTAACCGCGCCGCCTACGACCAGAATCGTCTCATTTATAAACGGCTGGGGCCGCCGATACTGTCGCGAGTGAATGATACTCCCTGGGAAAATCTTTGCCCACTCCTCCAGCCCGGTTATGTATGGAATATTCGGAGCGTTGTACCTCCCCGTCGCGACGACAATCGCATCGAAATCCTGCAAGCATTGGGTACAGAAAAAAAGTTTAGCGGACCGTTCCACACACACACCTCGTTCCACCATGTCGCCTTGCCTGAGTGCTGTCCAGTCCTCTCAAGCCGCTTCAATGTCAGCGTCCACCCGTGCTCCAGCCCCGCATCGTCATAGCGCTTCTCCACGCGCTCCACGCGCGTGTTATACGCGACAATCCGGGTTCGCATCATTGCTGTTAGCGCCGTGGAACGATGCAAACGCGCGCAGGTAGCGCGCAAGTGTCCGGTGAGGTAAAGCTAAAAAATTGATCAATTAATATCAATGTTACCCAGTCGGTGAAAATGAACATACGCCAGGGTGTGCCAAGCGGCCACGGGATTTCGGAGATCTAACACGCATCAGCGTTTGTAATTAAAATGTTTCCCACCGCACCTGCTGTATAGGCTGGATTCATGGGGCGCACTTCAGTGCTGGGGCAAGACGGATAAGTGAATTCACGTACCGGCGGGTCAACGCTTTCCAGCGACTCCCAGACAGGCTTGGGGGCCCTGTGTTCTCTCCAGCGCGCCTCCCAGCCCGAGTCATAATGCTCCTCCACAGGGAGGGTCGCGCAGGGCGGCGGTAACGACGGAACATAGTCGCCTATCACGGGATCTACATTCGGGATGGGTGCATCCAGGGGCGTCTCGTCTGTATAGTGCCAGTTCCCCCCCCGGCACGTTGTCCCGCTCAAATACGCGCACGTGCTCGAAGCCCGCGCCAGTGAATTCACGGTACGCAATCAACCCGCTGGTAGCATTCAGCCGGCAGTCGCCTTGGAGACATTTCATTGACGGACCTGACTCCTGCTCCGATAATCGCTACTTTCGTGACCGGCCACTTGAATTCGTACCTGTCGGGCTGGTCCGACAACTCGAATTCCGGTCGGAGAAGCTGCTCAGCCGATGATAGGACGGGCACTAATGGAAGGGACAGAATGAGAACTCGGCAGAGCATATCGTATCGGAGGGCGTCCAAACAGGAGGCTTTGCTTAAGTATAATTAGTGTGAGACTATGGCGCAATATTATCGTCACCAGAAGATCCGGGATGCCCGAAACTACTCACGTCATTTCTATTTTCAGGTACCGGATTGCCGGCAATCACTCCCGACTTTCCGCCGCAACGTGGCACAGTGTCACTCTCTTTATAAAATTACAAGCGGCTGCTCGGCTGCTTCGCAGCTTCGCAGCCTCGCATCCCCTTTCTGAGCTCCTAAGAGCAAAATTGCGCCACGAAAGACCAATGAAGCAGCGAGATCAGAGATTTCATGAAGGGTCCGGCAAGGACCTGCCGCAATGATAGATTAAAAGCAGAGTTTAAAACGGCCACCGCTTCGATAAAACGAACCACATGAGCGGATGGGAAATCATTGGGGAAATATAAGCGCTCATTTGCGGGTGTGTCCAAAGATTCAGAGCAGATGTGCCAAAAACGGAGTTTAAAAGGCACGGACACACGCTATTTTATAAAGAGAAGCCCTGTCGTCTGAAGCCTTTATCCCCTTCAGGCTAGCTCTGTTGCGCCTTGCGGCCGCAGTGCGGAACCAGCTGATGTCCTGCCGGCGCTGTCGGACCGAGCACGGCAAATATCGGCAATTGCATTTTAAACACCGAGGGTATGCCGTTCATTCCGGATTCCTCGGCCTGGTGATTCTCCCAGTCATCTCTATCGATTCGACTTCGGATCCCTGTTTTATGCCATTCTCTTCATTGTATACCAGTACGACGATGGACAGAAGCTCCCAGATCCACTCTTCGACGACTCGCCGTAGCATTGCCCACCTCGGAGCCTCGAGTCAGAAGAACCCACAGTTTATTCGAGGATCAATCTAGGGAAATTTAATTCAATTTCTCCCAAAGTGTCTAGGCCTTAGGGTGACTCGAAGCCGAAATGATGGTCTCTCAAAAGTGGGAGACGGCACGAAGCGCCGTCGACCACTTGTTGAGATTAAGGCTTAGCCCTTAAGTTAAGTTAAGGGTTAAAATCCCCTTAATGTTGACCTGTCGTCAGATAAAGGGTCGAAACTTAAAAGGCTTCGGACGGTCAGGGAGAAAAGCGAAGTTTGGCCTTGTGTACATTTTTATCGGCGCACACGCGCTTAAAGTTCATCATGGGGCCAAAAGCCCCGAGGAAGCGCCGTGTATTGAGCGCTTCCAAAGGTCTGGACCGAGCGCTTCCCAAGCCTCGGGCCTGATCTCCCAAAAGCGGAGTTTAAAAGGCTTCGGACAGACAGAGACAATTTTATAAAGAGAGAGAGGCCGAAGCTGAGTTGCATGATGAGCATGAGGGTGGCAAAAACGAGCCTTATTGCTATCAGCGAGATCGAAATCCGTGGAGAATCGGGTCTAGTTGGTCATGGATGGCGAACATTTGCTGTTCAGTAAGATGTCAGTGGCTGTAAACAAAAAGAAAATAAGATGACGCACACAGAGGGTAAGAATACAGGGAAAGCTGAGTTAAGTTCCCTAGTCGAGACGGCGCCGTATGGAGCAAGAATATTAATAACCTAACACAGCACATCTGGTCACGGTACAATTTGGTACCTATGGTAGAAGACCAAACTTTGTGACAAGGTTGAGTCTTGATTTGGTAATCCCTACTAGTCACTCAATATTTCCTTGATTCTTTGTTGGAGTGTGTGAATAGCACATTACGAGTACTTTATGTACTCGTTCTTTTAATCAATCGGAGACCAGAATTTCGAGTTGGCGAAATCTTTATCAGTGCGTTTGGTTCGTGCAAGGAAAATAGTGGCTGTGTTCATTAGATTTTTGAAGTCTTTTTAAGAGCCCAATCTAATGGATTTAGTGATGATGTAATCCATAAAGATGGGGCCGGTTCAAATCTGTTGGTGGATCTTTTTATTATTTTTTTCAAAACACATATATCTCTTAGTTGGTGGTGACTCTGGGGCAGGCTTGATGTGTAGACTCTATATATGTATTTTTTGGCAGTACAAACCACAGTTTTGTCACTTTAGGACCGAAATGTTCATGCAGCCAAAGTGATCAGTGTCACGGGTTCCACATACATGTTCACATCAGCCAAGTTTGACCAAACAAAGGATTGAACTTCTGAAGAATTGGGCTCCAGTGGCACAACATGTGCTTAGATGCCCGGGGCCAACTGGTAAGAGTTTTCGTTTATTGACATGGCTATCATATTGCTCTATAATACATGGTAGTACATCTGGAATGGTCGAGTTCTGGAGGTGCAAGAGGAGCAACAACATACTTTTTTGTAGGGCCTCAAAAAGACATTTATTCTGTGCAGAAAAGCTGAGATATTTCATTTGAAATACTGTATCTTCAGGTGGAACGAGCCACAAGGCAATCTGTGATCTGTGTATGGAAATATTTCACACTGAATGTGTGCTGAATTGATGTGAAATCACTGTCGAATGTTCAAACTCAATAGAGCTATAACTCTGTCAGTTCTACACAGATTGTGCTGCTTCTGGGCTCAAAAAAATTCCCGCTACCTTTAGGTACGGGTTCTGATATATGTCAAGATCAAAATCCTTTTGGGTG
Organism: Mycena olivaceomarginata; assembly: GCA_029378375.1. Lineage (NCBI taxonomy): Eukaryota > Fungi > Basidiomycota > Agaricomycetes > Agaricales > Mycenaceae > Mycena > Mycena olivaceomarginata. The sequence goes on from JARKIC010001605.1 coordinate 84,329, forward strand.
CATCACATTTTTGTCAGCAGGTTTCGCATAAGCCCATCTGCTCCCTGCCAAATTACTTCGGCTGCTGCAAAGCCATTCTACTTGCCATTCAGGACCTTGTTGTTCTGCCTATTTGAGAGGGGAACACAACTTGGTTCAAGTTCAAACAGTTCCTGTGAGATTGATTCATGTACAACATAGTATGATCTCTGTCCCTTTAGTTATAATGAAGTTTTGCAGCAGGGATTGATCAGTTCTCTCAGATTTCGAGCTAGATATGCAGATTCAATACTGGACATACAGTTTTGGTTCTTGGTCAAGAGGTTTCTAAACATCACTGTCCTAATTAAGCCACTGGTATAGCGAAAGAAAGATACCCAATATCTTAGGTGTTTTTTTCTGTGGGCCAATGCGAGCTGGTTGGTGTGCCAGCACCAACCGAGCGAGTCTTGGGCTGCCTGTACTACTAGACTAGTAATGTTCTTAATTGATTAATTGTTGTTCAAAAGGCCTGTATGTTTCTGGGTAGCAGGCTCTGCCGCTTGTCGGCTTTACTGGCCTTATCACACAGTGGACTTCAACATTATGATGACGTGGAATCAAGAAAAAAACCCCTGACTATCGCTACCCAAAGGCCAAGTCCACAACAAAACTATTCCTGCTTAACCATACTTCAGTCAATCAATGCCAGTGATATGGTGAACTTCTGGCCATCCACCAAGAGAGGATGGGAGTAAGAAAGGTTTTTGGCACCAAAGAAATAAGGAAATTGACTTTACTGACACATACAGAAAATATCGGAAAAATATCAAAATAAATCACCCTGGAAAAAATGACATGGGAGGTGTGTGCAGGGGTGTGGCGTCTTCAGGCGACATGTTCATCGTTTTCGACGGGTAAAGCAACTCCATTTTACATCCACATATAATGCCTCGCCAGATGCGCACATGGGTGTTGTGGCACTTCTTTGTGCAGGGGAGCTGTAAAATCGGAATATCTTTGCTGATTGTTTCTCAGAAATTAGGGGACATCAATTTTCGACTCCGTGGACCTCAGAAACATTCAGTCACCAATAATCAGCAATAGGAACCTGCTCAGCATTGCACTATTTCCAAATAGGTGGGTACCTCTCAGTGGGCCACAACTGCAGAGTGCGCTATGTGTCCAGACACTTTGTAATGGCCATTAACCAAATCTATAGGATAATCCCATGTTGCCGGTGGCCTGGTTAAGCATTGAGCTATCCGAGTGTGAGCCAAATGCTAAGAACATCCAAAACACAGTATATTGGTGCGCGTTTGCAGAGCAGAGGTGTAAAGCCTCTTTAACTCTGATATGTCACTCCAATATATTGGGTTTATATTACAAAAAATTACCGAGGCCAAATATGCACTTGTTCCTGCACACTGTTCCAAAGATTGCAACAAAATTGAGGAGCAGTGCCCTTGGAGGATTATCGGGACCTCCTATGGTCCAATCAACCTCTCCAATCGATCTGGAGGGTATTGAAACGCTAGGAAACATGTTCCATCCATGACAAAGAGGACATCTAACCACATGGTTTAGCAAAATACACTGGGTGAATAAAAATACCACCTGGAGTTTGAATGGGTGGTGAAACCTTCCAAATTCTGTTACCTGTGTCAACTCTATGCAGAGAGCACACCTACAGAGTTGTGAGCCAAGTCTATCAAAAACATAGGCTGAACAGTGAAAAATCATGGGAACTTCCTTTTTGGGTTACATGGTGTAGTGGTTCCAAAAGGGGAACTGGCCATCAAAGTAGTGACCACCTGGAGCTCAAACAAAGGCCTTGGCATGTTTATGTTGAGTGAGCCAGTGATCAATCCCGGGTTGTCTGTGGGGTGGGCTGGGACTTTGGGGTGCATTCGTCACATAGATGTAGGACGGTCTGGGCCTAGGATCAAACCGGCGATCAAACCGGCGATCATTGATTTCGGATGTACCCGAAGTGCTTCGTACGCAAGCACTGCACTGCCACTCTTCTGCTTTTTCCCATCACAATCTCATATCCCGCTGTTTCATGGCTCATTAAAACCTCCAGAGCTGTGTACACAATGTCAACTTGTATGAGTAAGGTATAGTGCATAAAAATACCGTCAACATCCCAAATAAGAGCGAATTCTCGAAATAAATGTGCCAACTAATTACTAGGATCTGTATATGTAATCCCTTTCATGAATCTTTAGATATACCTTTTAGCTTTGACTTGAACTGCCAACCCTTGATGACTTTGCGAGGACAACTCCTGCTTCAGTTCCACCTGGATCCCTTCGAAATATTATTAGCATCTTCATAACATCTCTGTCTACAAATTTATGGAAGGGATCTCCCCCCGAACTGCCCACATATTGTGTGACACATGAATTTTGAGAAAATTGGCCTTACTTTTGGGATGTTGACTGTATTTGAATGCACTATACCTTACCCATAGCTGTCTGATGCCTGCATGCCATAAGGAGAAGGGGACTGACTGTCATCCCGGAGAACAAAAAGTAAAGTACGAGTTATGCCGTGCGCAGCATCGGCCTCCCCCCAAGTAGGAAACAGATTTATTAGGGGGGGGGATTTATTATACTCGTGTGGCGATCACCCGGAATGAAACTTCGAAATACCAAAAACTATTTTCTCACCGCGGTTGATCGTCGTTTCTGGTCCTTCGACGCACGAGTAAGGGCGGTAGCACATCCACTTGGCGCAGCGCACGGCCCGTCGTGCTGCGAACCCATTGAGCATCCCACCGCCTGAGAATCTCTTCGCGAATAAGGCGTCGACACGATGTGAGCGAGATCGGGTTCGTCGAGGGGGAGGGAGAAGGGTGGCCGTCTTGGCCGCCTCGTCCGCGAGTTCGTTACCCGCGGCCAGTTCTACCAACACTTGGCCGTAACGACGGTTCGAGAGTGGGTAGAGGAAGTGGGCGGCTTCAAGCAGTGGAAACCCAGTGTTCTCGCACGCGCCACGAAGGGTAACATTCCCGGCCACAGTAAAGGCGGACGTGGTGGCGTTCTGGTAATAGGATCCATTCAATTGCAAACCAATATTAACTGAAGTTTGTAGGCACCTTACCCCGAGCTGGTGAAGAAAATCATGACACAGCTTGTGGATATACGCACCGCTGGTGCTCCACTGTCGCTTGCGACGGTGCGTTGCATCATCATCGCCATGATTCAGAAGCAAGCCCCCGAAATCTTCGAGCGCAAATTCAAAGACGGTTCGACTTTTCGGGTCTCGGACTCGTTCTGCCGGAAATTCCTCCACAAAACGATGGCGTGGTCGATTCGTAAGGGTACGAAGGCGGCCCAAAAACTGCCTGAAAACGCCGAGGAACAATGCGAGACGGCGTTCCTACGTCGCGCATGGATGATCAAAGAGCATCGCATAACTCATCCTGAACTGATTATTAACGCGGACCAAACAGGGGTCATATACTTGCCTGGTTCACGGATGACTTGGGCGCCCACCGGGGCAAAGCAGGTGCCCCTCATCGGCAACGAGGAGAAGCGGGCTTTCACGGCATTGTTGGCGATAACGGCAGCAGGCGGTCGTCTTCCCATCCAATGCGTCTACGAGGGCAAGACCACCAAGAGTGTTCCATCGGATTCGGCTGCGAACCGCAAGGACTGCAACGACGCCGGGTTTTGCTTTGTGTTCTCTGGAAAAACCCGCAATCACTGGTCCAATCAGATGACGATGCGCGAGTGGGTAGAAAACGTGGTCGTTCCATACCTGGTTCGCGAGAGGGCTCGACTCGGGTTATCTCCATCGCAAAAGGCTTTGCTGATCATTGACGTCTGGTCCGTTCATCGGTCAGCCGAGTTTTTGGATTGGATGCGAAAGACGCACCCCGATATCCTCATTGACTTCGTTCCCGGCGGGTGCACAGGAATTGCACAACCGCTGGATGTTGGAATTAACCGCCCGTTTAAGCATGCCGTGAAGGTCGCGTACCATTCGTGGCTGGTCGACACGCTCCTGAAGCAACAGGAGGCGGGAGAGAAGCTGGATGTGGACACAAATATCGGGGTGCTTCGGGATGCCAGCGTTGGATGGATCTGGCAGGGATATCAGGCAATCGAAAGCAAGGAATTAATTAAGAAGGTGAGTACTCACTGCCTGCGCCTAAATTCCCCACTTATACGAGCCTAGGCGTGGTCCATGTGCACTATTCGTGGCGGCCTCGACCTGTCCTTCGACTCCATGACATCTTACGACACCAACGAGCGGCTGATAGGTTTACGCACCGAAAACCCGAAGCTTTGGAATGATCTACAAACGAAATCGACCCGCGACTACTGCCCCAGAGAGGACGACGAGGTTCTAGAGGATCAGGAGGTAGATGAGGACGAGGAAATGGGCGGAGATGACTCCGAGATTCCTACACGGGAGGTCGTCGAGCACGTTGTCACCAAGAAAACCGCCAAAAATCGGAAAGTCGCCGCCGCAGGTCTTGTTTCGTCGTGCGAGGCGGAGGATGTGGATGCTCAGATCCCAGAACCTGATGGCACACTTATTGCTGCCGCAGAAAAGGCCTCGGGAAAACGCATCCGCCGCCCGAACACGCTGTACACGGCGTTCTGGAGACATGCCAATGATAAGAACGAGGACGTCGATGTGCCAGGAATTGACGTTCCCGAGGAGTAGTTGTTGTTTTGCTTCCACGAAATAGCATTCATGAGCACTTGTGAACTGGCGACGGTGGGGGAGAAGGGAGGCGAAAGTAAGTTGACAAGATCACCGATTTACTTCCGCACCTGTCAAAACTTACAAACAACCGAGGTACGAGGTAAGTTGTGTTTGTAGCGTCTGTCTACGAGAGACTAGTCAAAACTGGCACCTCGTGCGAATGCCGCGGCGCCGCTTCACAAGCAGGCGGCGCGGAGGTAAAAATTCGCTTTTTTGGGCCATTTTCTGGCGATTTTGTGACTTGTTTGCAGTATTCATATATGGCTCCGGTGACCTGTGACCGGTACGAAAAAATTCGTAAAATTTTAGGCCTGTGACCTGTGACATACGAATTGAATTAAATGCTACAGTAATGCCACGGACCACTAAGCTTGGGGTTGACTTCAAGGCGGAATAGCATGTGAACCGTGCCAAATGGATGAATTGGGTGGTCTTATCGGACCCGGGAGAAGCAGGAAATGTGTAAAGAGGATCTGGCATAAGATCTACTGAGATTGGAATTTGTGGGTACAACGCCCTCCGAACATTCCGACATATTTTTGCTGGAGCTTTGACTAACAATGAATCGACATTGTGAGATGGTTTCCTTGATGTTTTCGTCCAGACGTCCTCAAGATGTTTGCCTGATACACATCAAATGTTTCAATGAATGTTTTGAGATTGTCGAGGCTCTACATTTGAGAAATAAAATCTTCGATTGGGGGTGTACCTGCTGAACCAAACAATCGAATTCTGTCTCTCTATCCCACGTGTCGGGACTTGGCTCGCGAGGTTGGCCCCACTGGTGCCGGCATGCACTTTCTTGACCTCCAAATCTGTTCCGCCGCGAAGATCCCGTAGCTGTTATTGAAGACCCTGATTCCGTCGAAGATTGCGTAGTCTTGGAGGACTTTTTGCGAAATATGACCACAAGAATTTCTCCTTCTCCCGTGGCAAGTCTAAAATGGCCTTTACTTATGTGGTGTATGGGCGGTGTTGTGGATAGCGAGTTGTAGTTCATTATACTAATAATTGTGCTCAGTTATTCCCTTACAGCTATGGCCCGAGGAGCGAGTTCATAATCAATTCTACTATCATTCAACTGCTCTCAGAACACGAACAGGATCTTTCCTTCAAGCTCATGCACACACTCAATACACCTATATCTGCAAATGCGGGGAGGTAAAACCCATGGCCTGATTGAACTGGAGGACTTTCTTTCTTTTATGCTGACTGGCACTCCTCATTGCGGAGGACTTGGACGTGGATTTGAGCCAAGCGCACAATGTTCGCGATGCACGCAACGAGTTTGTAGATGTCAAACAGCGCGACGACGACGACGAGCACGGCTTGCTTGACGATTTGCATCGGGAAATATCACGGCCCTGAAGAACCGCAACAACACCTTCTTCCGGCAGCCGCCCCGTCTGTGCAAACATCAAGTGGTAACATTGTTCATCGGGAGGTACGCCAGAGTTGATTGCCAATGGGACGTTATGGCAAACATCCTACTGATCCCCACAATAATGGCCGTACACCGAATCTGGTTGTAAGCAGACACGTCCGCCTGCGGTAGATCTTCATGACCGGGAATTTTGCGAAACTTCAACCAAACCACCTGCACCTCCTTCAAGCGCCTCAGAAACACTGAGCTGCAAGCCGGCCACTGTCTATACCACCTCCTAACTCATCGGAGAATTTGGGGAACTGCGCGTGGCCAAGATCTTCTCGGAATGGGTAATTTCTGGCCTCCTCACCACTAACCCTGTTGGGGTTCAACCTGACGTTCGCGTTCCCCACTGTGCGGGTACTGTATGTCTTCTCTAGTCCGATGCAGAGTGATTTCGGAATTGACGATGTGCATGACAGACCATTACTGTACCGTATTTATTCACGATGGCGTCTAGAAAAAAAAAAGATTTTCTCAATGGCATGGACGGTGGAACCGAACGAAGGGGTGGAGTCTACTGGCGACTGTAAGAGAAATAAAATCACGCTAAGAGCAACTATTCATCAACATCTTTCTCAGGGTTTTTGTTCCAATATCCCAGTGGCAGTACGTGTTCTGTTAATCCTGCTTTCGTCTTCATCTTCGCGTCGCCGATGAGATCGATGAGATGGGAATAGTTTTCCGTTTTTGTTGCCCAATTCCAGCCGAATCTCTACTTCGCGTCAGTCCTGAGTGTAAGTGGTCCAGTCACTGTGAGTACAATACTCATATACCTTCCATCATATTCATTACGGCTTCGGCGCTGTTGGAGGTTGGTGTCCGTTCCGTTCCGCAAGCCTATCGATAATGTTCAAGTTCCAGCAGGGCTAATTTGCGATAGATCCTGCCGGCTATCTATTTCGGAAATTCTTCTCCTTTTTGCTTTGCTCGACTGGTGAGCCTTTTGGAATTTCGTTATTTGGACAGTCTAAACGTCATATAGATTACAATCGCCTCATTTGAGCACAATTTGAGGAGTGAAACTCACTATTTATGAGACAACAATCCAGCTGTTTCTCACTCCAAAAAATTCAGGCCTCCACAAAGAGTCTCGAGTCAGGATTTTGGATGGATTATATACCCTAAACATATTGCATTCATATGACCAAAACCAACTTTCTATTACTCTCCGGTTTACATTATCAGAGAGGTATTTGTGGTCGACAGCTGCAGTTTAAGGTATGAACAGCAATTATATAGAAATTCCACTTCAGTCAATTTAATCTAGGTCCTCTTACCGTCATATCTTCCCATATAAACTTGTCTCTTCGGTGGGTTTATGAGCCAGTATCGTCGTTGACCACATCACAAGCGAGTGTCGGAGTTTGAATTTGGCACAGCGTTGCCGACCAAAGACAAGTCACAACTCGACCGTCTGCATCCCAGCCATACAAAGGTTCACAAATAATAAATTAAAATTTCTTCTTAAATAACTCGTAGTAAACAGCCATTCCCTCCAGCATCCAGGTGACATCGGCCACACCCGCTTCCCAAACTTTTAAGTCCGAGTCTGGATTACCCACAATTGCAACGCCCCAGAAGTACAAGGACGCCACAATGTTCAAGGTCCCGTTGACGCCCTAATGCTATCTTCGCTGGTCGGGGCGGGGGTTCGAACCCACAAAAGGTTCTCGCCTCATTCCGTGTTTACCACGTGAGACTCCCCCCAGGATGCGGTGGTTGCCATTACACCACCGCGCCCCTATGCCTTACATTTTCGAATGCTTGACTCTATTGCACATTTTCAAACGCGTGATCTTATTGCACATTTTCAAACGCGTGACCTTACTGCATTTTCAAACGCGTGACCTTATTGCACATTTTCAAACGCGTGACCCGTCTTGCCCTCCTTTACATTTTCACCTCCAGCGCGACTCCAGCATCTACCACATCCCAAGTGTCCAGTACAGAAAAAACGAGGAAAATGAGGAGTAAGGCAGCTTGGAAAAGGCAGATAACGGGGCCACATCCACATGATGTTGATTCTTCTACAAAAGAAACATGGTCGATGCACTCTACCATCGTCAAAGTGGTATATCAGAGGCAGGACTAGACCATGGAATCATATACAACGACAGAAGAGGCGAAGAAACCAGTGTTGGAGTGTTAATAGCTTGAACTCGCGAAAGCCGAAATTCAGTCCCAAGGGGCGACATTTGGGTGACATTAGCATGCTCCACCGCGAGCTAGACATGTAGAAATATGTAGACAAGCGGTAAATTTCAGAAAATATCAAATTTCTGGTGGAAAGAGGATATCACGGCCCTCTTTGTGCAAAGATGCAAGGACTGATGATGCCGGAAAAATCGGCCCGGACGAATCGACCGCAAACGAGTCGAAGACGGCACTCTCCCAAGTATATTTTTGTGGTACCATGATCTAGCTGTCTGTGCAATTCCTCTACATATTTGGTTTCAACCAATAGGCTTAGTAATACGTCGGGAAATCGGACTTTCTGAAACGTGGTGCAAGGACTGTGGAATGACTGTATTTGGGCCGTGTTCGGCAGCAGCACTTCCCGCATGCGCAGACGGAAATTACGCAGAGACCGCTCGCATTCACGGAGTTCCCTGATTTTGCGGACTATTTCTGGAACCCGACTTTTTCTTGGAGCCTAGACAACGACGTGACCGAGCTGCCGCCTTTGCAAGAATATTGCCAATATTGCCTTATACATGCGGCCGGGGCGCCTGAGGAACGACTCCGCGACATGATCTTGGCATTTCCGGGCCGAGTATCATCGCAGCCAAATTATGTTAAATTGAAGTGGAAATTTAGTTGTGTGACCCGTGACCATACAAATTGAACGCACTCTTGGATCCGCCGCTGATGTGACATCTCGGGGAGCCACGGAAAGAAATCTGCGAGGCGACAAAAAAAAAGGAGTGTTGGAATACCGGCAACAATGGGTCGTGGTTAGGTGTGGGGAGCTCCAGTGGCACCCAGTACTCGACATGGACTGCGGCTTGGACATCGACCGCTCTCGGCAGTTCTTCACTCGCCGCTTCAGCATCCCCGGCCATTCCCAGCGGTACTTTCTCAACCTCCTCGTCCTCCGCCCCACCGACGACCAGTACTACCAGCTCTTTGACTACCACCACTCTGGCAGGAGCACCGACGTCCCTAGAGGATTGTCCTTTTGGTTTCATCGAAGTCTCGCTCGGACTCGCGCTAATTTCTTGTCAAATAATCTTTGATATAATTTTACGCACATTCCTTTGCTATTCATATCCTCTCGTAGTTACATTCACCCTCCTTTACTAGCCTAGTGACCCAGAATATAATGTTTGCCGTTTGGGTGCCAATCCTGGTTCTTCAATGCCAGTATCGCTGTATCCACCCTTTCCTCCAGAATCCAAGTGGCTTTCTGACTCGAATTCGAGCGCGTCTCAATTTTTTTTTCATTCAAACTCTTTCGCCAACCCGTGAAAGTTGCGAGCTGCCACTCTTTGGCTGCTTTATTTCTGCCATGTTGCGGCTTCTTCCTTTAGTGTTTATTGGTAATATAGCGCACAACAACAATATACAGTGCCTCCTGTCCGCACGTTTGCTCCTTTGCTGAACGAATGAATGGTTTTGCTGTCTTCTTTCGGTCACCCTTTTTCCACTATTGATGTGTTAGTCTATCAAAAAAAAGCATGAGAATTGATACAATCCTGCTACAACTCGTCGGCGACGATATTCAGGTTGTCATCTGCATTGAATTGTCGCTGCCGGAGCGAAGCGGAGATCCGTCTTGTTATATCTTACATTTACTAGGGATCCGCCGAAAGCGCGGAGTGCTCGCGAAGAAGCCAGCGTAATCATGATTACGCATCTACTTTTTTGGACAACATTTTCCCTCACCCGCTGCATGAGATTTTGATATCCTTCTCGAAATCGAACGCGAGCGCGTCAATTATCTCCTGGAGCGTCATAGGATGTTTGGAGAATATCAGCCAATTAATCGCGCGGCAAACACTGGGGATCATGTCGGGATTCTTGATGTTCCGCAAAATGCGATCGTAGATGGTGTCCAGTGAAGTCGGCATGTTCGACAGCGCTTTGGTGACCTGTGATTCCCTTCCATCGCAGTGGTGTAATTCTGCTAGTTGCAGAGAGACAAGGCGAAACCTTGGGACTCGAATGAGTGATTGTGTCAAACTCCTCGGTTCGACTCACATCCCGCCGGCACGGCCTAGGAGCCCCACTTTAATCTGGGTTTTCCTCTCATCAGTCCACCCCTCGAATTTGGAAAATTCTGTTGTGACATATGATTCGAGATCCCCATCCACGCACCCCTCGAGGGATACTGAAACCGCACGCTGGACGAGCTTGGTGCTGCGAGGAACCTCAGGACGACTGTTCCGTCTCTCCCGCTCTGCACAAATTTTTCCATCGGACTCATCAGGCAATGATTTTCAAGTTTCCTCCTTAAGCCGTGGTTCACAAGATTCTCCCTTCTCTAATGTCCCTTATGGGCTATGTCCTTCGCTCGCCCATGTTTCCGATTACCCGCCCTGGTACGTAGCTGTGATGGCTGATGGTTTGTTTCCCGCCTTGCCCTCAGGACTGGCAAGCCAATCCTTGCCCAAATCTTCTGGAATTCATCGTCTATGGGGACAGCTCTCTCTCTCCGTTATCTGACTGTGTTGATTACTGTCTGTCCTCCTCTCCCGCTGTGGCTCTTACCGGTGTTACTGGCAATATTTATTCATTTGAACCACGGGCACGCCTACTACTGCCGAAATTACTACCGAAATCAATGGCAATCTCTCTCGCTGGATAGGACGGTTTAATTCTTGCTGCTCCTTTTTGGGGGGATTTCTTGGCGTATTCTGGGGCTCCTTCACCATGACTTCATTCACCAGCACTCAGTCTCCTGACTCTTTTTTGCAGACAGTCTTACCGGGCGGTCAGGTAAATCACACGCCCTCTATCTTACCTACATCAAAATTTGAAATACGGCCGCCATGAGTCGAAGCGCCGGTCATTGGCCGAGAAGCCGTGTATTCAAACTCCGCTAGCTATTGCGCAGCGCCAATAGAAGGTCTCCTTTCGGCGCGGTCGTTTCGAAGGGGCTGAACATGTTTCCCTGACTTTCACCATTTCTCATCTCACTTGTTCTTGTGGAACGGGCGGGCCGTTTGTGATCTGTCTTCTCAGCGACAGATCCCAGGTTCTTCTTTACCCATAGAATTTTTGTTGAGCCGACGAGGTATTTATTACCCAAGCTTTACTAGCGTAGTCGGTCGTATCAATCGTGTCTTCGTATCATCAGCATCGAGCCCGAATCTCAGCACATGTTACTGTTCTTGCCGCTTTAGAACCTTGCTCCTGACTTTCAATTCAAACCCCTTGCAACTAATGAAGGTCCGAAAGATCGACGGATCTAGAACTCCACCTGTGTATTTCGGTACAACAAGTGCAGGGGAAGAGTATTCTGATGAGGATGGACGCATTTGACCAGCTGCAATGTGTTCAGCAATAGGTGTAAGGGGGCACTCAACGAATTTAAGGTTTGAATAGGCACCCAGTGTTCAAACTGTTGTTTTGAACGTCCCAGAACGAAGATTATGTATACATGGTGTATACATGGCTGGTATGAAGTTTCGCAAAATGATTTGACCGTCATAACCGGTGGTTTAACCTGGACGTGGTTTTCGCTCCGAAATACCAGCAGGCCCGTCTTTCTGCTGTGAAACTCTGTTTTGACGATTTCAGGAATCATAAGGGCTCTTCAGGAGTCCATCGATTTGATATCTTGAAAACTGACCAAAAACGGGAAAACATCGGCCGCAGAAGCGCAAAAGAGGCCGCCCTCGGGGCTCGACCAAAAGGCCCCCGAACATCCCTCAGAGCCTCCGCCTTCAACCCCTAAAGCAGACGCGAACCCTACACGCACCAGGAAAAATAACCTTCTCACTCTCTTTGCTTCTTAAAATTTTACTTCATTTAATTCCCTACACTAGATCTGTATGCTATACCCATTCATTCTGATGTATCTATCATCACCTATCCTGTTAACCTTTATAGCCATATAACTGTTTACATAGTTGTTTGTTCACCAATGCGAGCCACTTCATTCTCCCCTGCTCCTTCAAGTAGGTTATCCGTCAAAGAGAGTGACTGAATTGGGATAACTGTGCCGAGAAACCGAGATCAACTGATTGACAATTTATTTAATTAAAACGTGAACTGAACGGGTTCGAATTAAGAATTGAGCACCCCTATTATTGACTCCATTTTTGCTGAGAAATCTCATGTAAATCAACTTTCACATTGATAGAGCTCATAGAAACCAGAGAATTCAACGACTATATATCGATTTTTCTGGGAATTGATGAGGACAGTCGTTGCCCAAAGTCTGAGTGTAGAATGGTAACGGTTTGACGTATGAGGAAACTGAAGAGAGGGAAATGGACGGGAGTATCGAACGAAGAAAATGCCAACCGGATGTTAAGGAATCTGCGTTGAAATAAAGGAATAATTCGTGTCTGAACACATGCCTTGTTTTTGGCAGTTTGTAACAAGCCTCTCTCCGAGATTGTCCGGCTAGCCGGACCGGAGACAGGCTTGCTCCGAACCTACTGCAGAGAAGGCAATGGAGTCACGCAGTTGAAAATGTAATGGTTTGCAGGAGGACTGACGTTCCGATGCAGATGAAGGGCGTAGCCGCCGGCCTGAGCCACCTACACGCGCAAACACCCCCGATCGCGCATGGCGACCTCAAAGGCGTACGTTCTTGCTTTCTTCCTCCCTTATTCTGCTGCACTACGTGTACCCAGTCCACCATATTCGTCTCACCCACCGGAATCGCCATCCTCTCTGACATTGGCATTGCTTCAATCCCGCGGCCCCCGGAGTGGGACTTCAAGACCGGGGATGATGCGCGATGGCTCGCACCGGAAGTAATGTACCCGCCACTGCGGCCCGTAGGGCCGCGCGGAGCGGGTTTATTTGTTTGATGTAAGTCTAGATGACGGTCAAATCAAAGCGGAGCGCGCGGGGGGGAGATCGTACCATATTGACTTCCTGGCCATCGCGGGCGAACACTCTGGCAGTGTTCATCGACCACAAGTACAACGAGGAGGCAACCTCTATGGCCCCGTGTCGATGTTCCAAAGTGGGGCAGAGATCGATTACTCCGGACATTATCAACGGGAAGAAACTTTTCATGAGCGCGTGGATTCGCTCTCGTGCCTAGTGTGCTTCAGACTGGACCAGAACAAGGTGTAATCATAGATGATACCTCAGCTTCATCCCGATGTCAGAGAGGTGTTCTTTTTCATTGAAGGTTGGTTTCGTTCTTTTGAACTCATCAGGTGGGCCACACATCCTACAACCCAGTGACAAGAGCACCATCGCCGCCGCACCGATACCAGGCAGACAATGGGGCGGATTGTTTCCTATGATAACGGCCTGATGGCACTACAGGTCGGGTTTTCGTACCCCCGCCTCGTACACGTCGCGCGCCGTCGTCCTCGATCGGAGTGTCCGTGGGTTGACCACAGCGTATGTTGCCACAATGGGCAGGTCACGTGAGGTTTGTGTGATTCTAATCTTCCTTTCTGCTTTCATGTTCCCCGTTTCACCGAATGACTCGTGGCCGCCGACTCTCCGATGACCTGCGATGGTCCATCCTCAAGATGGCCAGGACCCAAGATATCAGCTCAATTTCGAACCTGACTGGGGTCGGAAAACGTACTGTAGAGCGTCTAATGTCTGATTATCGACGATATGGGACTGTTGCTCGGAGGACAACAGCATCTTTGAAGGGGAAGAGGAAATTATCGACTCAGAGTGTTGAGGTATGTCAACCAAGCCCGTACGCAACTTATATTCCTCAATCGGCATTCTTTATCCAGTTCTTGAAGGGATACATCCGCTTCCGCAATGACCCTTATCTCCAAGAATTGCGGTAAATTCTGGAGGACCGAGTTGGAGTCGAAGTCTCTGATGCCACGATATGGCGGTCCCTGAGACGTGGCGGATTTACGATGAAAAAGGTGTGTGGACTATGCTTTCCATTACATACAAGACTGACAATGCTACAATGCTACTAGATTACACGCTATTGAAAGGAACGAAGGAGACAGACGGGCTTATCGATTTGAATACGGCTTCACATGTATACCACAAAATACGGTTTTCGTCGATGAAAGCTCTTTTGATAGGCGGACTGTTATTCGTAATCGTGGGTGGGCACTGAGAGGAAGAAGGGCTGAAAGAAAATGTTTCTTTGTCCGGGGTAGAAGGTAACTGTCTTCTTTGACTACGCTGCTTCCACCGGTACTAATCTACTTCTTCCTCAGATATTCCCTGCTTCCCGCTCTAACAATGAATGGGATGATATATGCCAAGGTCATGGAAGGCTCGTTCACAGCAGATTTGTTTTTGGAATTTATTGAAGGACTTCTCAACCGCATGGACCGGTCAATGAAAGCAGGTTCGAGCAGCCTTCGCCGGCATCTTCCATTCATAGCTGTGAAAGAAGCCGGCGAATCCACGGCACTCTCAGGTCAAGCTCTCCTCCTCCCTGCATCATCGCCGGCGAATCTGACCCAGGAACGCACGGGATTGTCCTGAGCAAGACGAAGGACGCAGAGTCTGAGCGGCTGCGTGAAGATCGGACATCCGTTGGAGGACTCCGGAGGGGCGGTGGGAGATTTTTGAGTACGGGTAGCACAGTTTTATGGGTGCTGCGGTATTCTCTGCCCAATCCAATATCTCTTCCAAATCATCATTCCACCTCCATTCACCACTCGGACCGATATTCAGTAGGGTCGGCTCGCGATTCAAGCCAGAGTTGTGGTTCGAGGTGGCCAGGTAATGCGCGAGGTCTTGTTCGGACTTGGACTGTGGCTGTGAGGGGACATATTCAAACTCGTAAGTCAGTGATGGCATTCTTCTTCGTCAGTTTGATGACGATCTTCGTCATTCTGTCAAGATGTTATCGGCAATCTGCTCAGGTGACAGGTCCGTGATTCCCACTGGCCTTGGCGTGCTGAGGTTCAAGTTGCACAGCTGTTGTTATTGGCCCTTGTTAACCTGAGATGGTATTTTCAGATCAGCACCTCTGTCGTGTAATTTTAAGTTCTGAAAAGATAATTCATGGGTTAAAGCTTGAAGAGCAAGCGGCGTCGGCGCGACGGCGCATCAAACCCGAGCCATCAACAATTACCATATTTGGCATGTAGCTCACCTTTTGAACGCAACCATAGTCAGTACCAGCATATTTGTGGATTGTGACAACCATGAAAGCCCTCCAAGATACCCTTGACTGCAAAATCCTCTCTAATTTCCACTAGTAGATCCCCTGTGAACGGTTCAAAACTTTCCGGCTATCAAGACTGACGAAGATTGCCATCAAACTCACGAAGATCACAATCAAACTGACGAAGACTTAACCGAGCTATGACTGACGAGTTTGTATACGTCCCGGCTGTGAGACGACACCGGAGGTGGAAGATGCGGGGAGGGTAGAGATTTCGAGGATGGTAGAGACTGGGAGGTTCCCCTCGCTGCTACTGCTCGCGAGGATGGAAAGTCGCACGGCCGCATTTGTAGCGCAGACACGAAGACCCAACTTAGGTGAGTGCCGAGATAGGCTTTGATCGGGGTAGCTCTGGTCCTCGCGTAGGAGCGAGTCGCGCCGGGAGGAAAGCTGGCGCAACGGAGGGCTTCCCATCGTGGCGGTGGATGATAGCGACAACGTCTCTTTGTGCAAGTTTGTCCCCAGGTCCCACAAGGTTCTAACCAGAGGGTCCTGCCATACAAGCGGCCAGCCAGTCCACGGTTTGCCAGCGTCTTGTATGATTTACCCCCTGGAATCACACTGTGCTCAGCTGACATCTTGTAGAATTCTGTAGGGATAACCACCTGTACAGTGCTACATGTTTGTCTTCCGTAAACTCGTTGTTCAGCCTGTGGACCATGCGAGTATAATATATCCTCCCCCCCCCCCCATCAACTGTAGCTTACGAGCTACCTAATCAATCTACACGTTATTTGCGAACATATGCCGCCCTGGCAGCGACGTGGCGGGCCCCCAACTTGCAAATGCTACGGCTGGATCCATACTGGATTACGCAAAATCTGTGGACGGACTCATGTTAAAATGGATTCAAGGTGTCGTCGACTCGTCAGAAAAGCTTTACTTGTTACAAGGACGTCCTGAACCACGGAAAGACAAACCTCCTGGCGTGGCCATCCCATTTTACAATCGTTCTACAGATTCGCAGTCAGAGTTCGCCAACATTGCCATTTCTATTGGACGGTCTCCGAGTCAACAGCCCGTATACATTATTGCTCATGGGTCATCTCACACCCCAATAAGTGAAGCTCCGCGCCTCCAAATGCTTTTCAAAACTCCAAACACATCGATTGGCAGTTCATCCTTCTCATCTTTCCTCGCACCAATCTGGGCGATTATTAAGGAAGCAGATTCGCGTCAAGTCCCGATCTGTACGCTCCATCCACCGGATCATACGGTGCTCCCACGCGCCCATGACACACAGTTTGCGCAGTTTAGTAATCCTGTCGCTTCAGCCTTGACAGACAATATGTAAACGTGCTTCAAATTTTCCCTCGTCTCTGCCTCCAGCCCGTTCAGCGAAGTAAAAAATGGATTGCTCGCTTTGCCTCTTGCCAAATGGTAGTAAAATATATCTTATACGTTTGAGCAATCCTATGTGTCAGATCCAAGCAGATCCAGCCAAAAACCTTCAATTCATCAATAATACTGCCGATGTGCAGAGTTTTAGAAGACTGAACCTGTTAGGAGGAAGCAACCGATGGCCATGGTATTTTTTGTTAACCCAAGCCAAGTCTGTGCCGGTTAGCTCGTGAGTGTACGCCGAGATAAATTGTGCAGCACAATTGGCATATCTATTCAGATAAAATAATAGAGCTTATCGAATAATTTGAACGTGAGGAACATCATTCAAGCGCACCTTTACATTTTTCTCCATCATCAATATTCAATGTTTTGGCAGTTGCGCGGTACCGAAATTTTGCTGCCCCCAATATGTACATCTCTATGAAGTCGAATCTGAATAGCTAAAAATGACCGGAATGACCAAGGCTATCCATTGCCGGCGCACGTGCCTCAGAAAATGGCTCTGGGACTGCGCTGGAATGTGTTCGAAAATGTAAAGGAATGAAATAAGGTCACGTGTTTTAAAATGCATGCAATGTCACCACGCCTTTCAAAATGTAAGGGAATGCAATAGGGTCACGCATTTCAAAATGGAAAGGAATTCGATCAAGTCACGCGTTTCAAAATGTAAAGCACTGATTGGCCGCTGGAGAGGTCAATATTGTGTCTGAGCAGTAAACTCGCGACCAGTTCGTTTTCCAGCCCTGATCACGGGGGCAAGAAGATCAGTGCTGTGAAACGACTGGAAAATCATGTCATCATTTTGGCTGACAGCCCCAATCGTGATTTCGGACTTAGGAATTTCTGCCCCTCCCACAGCCCTCCCATACCCTCCCATACTTTCAGAACGAAGGAGCTCAAGACCCAGGTTATACAGAGGAAGTTGCTTCATTTTTCATTTTGAATTGATAGAGAACTGTTTATTTTTGGGCAAAATCCGAAACAAGTTGGTCTCATTCAACTTAGAATTGAAAACTGAACCATATTTCCCTATACAACTTTTTACACTTTTTCTGAAGGTCGGGAAGGTCAAAAATCCCAAGTCCAAAACCTCATTTAGCGGCATCAGCCAAAACTGTAGGCTCGTGACCAACCGCATTCGCCAAGCACGTGGCTGCGCTTATCACGGTTGGCGAAGCGGCTACTGACAATACTCGGTTGAGAGACCATTATTTACCGGATCAGTTGAGGACTCGGAAACAACCCACGAGTCAATAAAACATTTCTCGTGGGACTCGCTCGTCACGTAAAGACATTTTGTCCAACTTGAATCGGGAGAGTTGAATGTGACCGCTATTGATTCGGATGTGATGGAATCCCAAGATTCGATACGTACTAGGGCTACTTCATGCTACTGGTTCGGGCTGTCATCAGCAGAAAGCAAAGTAGCTGTCCAATCCTTGGTACGATTTTATTTTAGGCGCGGCAATAGAATGTTAAATGTGACCGCTATTGATTCGAATGTGATAGAATTCCGACATTCCATCCTAAATAGGGCCATTCCATGCTACTGGTTCGGGTTGTGGCCAAGAAAAAGTAAAGTAGCCGCCCAATCCTTGGTACAATTTATTTAGGCGACCTGGGCGAAATCCAGAAACTTGAATTATAAGAAATTCGGGTGTTTCATAAGAAGAAAAAAGCTTAAAGTACGAGTTATGCCGTGCAAAGCACCGGCCTCCCCCTAAGTGAATTAACTGCAAGCAACTTGACACTAACTTGCCCGCCAAGTTAGATCAAAGTAACAAGTAACACGAACAAATTAACTTATGCCATCAGATGATCAGCTACTGCCCATTCACCTGTTTCTCCAAGTTAAACAATACAGTTCTCTTCATTAACTCCAAGGTAACAAGTTAACTGAAGGTAGCCCAAGCTGACTTAAGTTAACTTGAACTAACTTAAGCTAACTTGCGGGCCAAGTTAGACGAAGCTAACACGAGCAAACTAACTTATGCCATCAGATGGCATCAGTTACCCCCAAGCTCACCTGTTTCGCCAAGTTAAACAATCCAGTTCTCTTCATTAACTCCAAGGTAACAAGTTAACTGAAGGTAGCCCAAGCTGACTTAAGTTAACTTGAGCTAACTTAAGCTAACTTGCGGGCCAAGTTAGACCAAGTTAACAAGAGCAAACTAACTTATGCCATCAGATGGCATCAGTTACCCCCAAGTTCACCGGTTTCTCCAAGTTTAACACCCAGTCCTCTTCATACACTCCAAAGTAACAAGCTTCCTGAAGTAGTCCAAGCTAACTTAAGTTAACTTGAGCTAACTTAAGCTAAATTCTGGGCCAAGTTAGATGAAGTTAACATGAGCAAACTAACTTATGCAATCAGATGGCATCAATTACCGCCAGGTTCACCGGTTTCTTCAAGTTAAACCAAGTCAAGTCTAAGGAAGTACTTAGAATCTACTTTACCAAACAGTTTGGAGGTATTGAGAAGCTAGCTAGCAATCAAATAATGCCCCTAGGTCCCCCAGCCTCGTGTAAGTGAACGAGTGCTTCGCTGAACAACTTTGGCATCAACCATGACTGTGGGACAATGTTCATCAAGGCCATCCATGGCACCGAACTATTGAACATCAAGTTCCATTTCCTGCCTGAACCTTTGTCTCCCAGTGATTTGTGAAGCTTCTCTTGTGGTTTATCCAAGTTGTTCGACGTTGTAGAGCCCAGCCAGGTGACTGCCAGCCACGCAATGGTTCAGTGCAAGGTCAACAGACCACAGTATTTCAACTCACCTCCACTGCACTTGGTTATTCAAATGGTGATTCAGATCCAGACCAGGCACAATGAACATGTTTGAAACTCATATTTACGGTGAAATCAAGCACCCGAGTGGCACGAAACAGCGCAACAGAGCCTGTGAACATTAACATGCAATTAACTTATTTTACTTGTGCTGAACTTAAGTTAACTTATTTGTGCGGAATTTGTGCTTATGCAGAACGGTGCGGGTAGATTTAACTTGCCCCGCCACAAGTTAGCTAGAAGTTACTTGTGGCAGGGCAAGTGACTTTACATAAGTTACTTGTGCAACCATCGACGTAAAGCAGGTGCGTCGCCGTTGCCATGCACCCTCTTCAGCTTAAGGTAATGTTAATCAAACAGATTTGGGATAACTTCAATTAGCTTCAAGTAACTTCAAGTAACTTCAAGTAACTGCACGTAACTTCAAGTAACTTGCCCCGCCAAGTTAGATCAGACAAAGTAACTTGGGCCATCAGATGGCATCAACTTAAGTTACTTAAGTTACGTAGAAGTTACTTTTGCATACTTTACTTTACTTGTCTGCCACAAGTAAAGTAAAGTAAGTTTTGTAAGGCTAAGTTAGTTTGTCTAAGTAACTTTGTTAACCATCGAGTTCGCACCCTCCACCTCGCGCCGAAAATACGGCAGCGCACCAGCCAACATACCCAGGGGTGGACAAGACACACACCGATGGCAGACAGCAGGCGTCGGCTGTGACAGAGGGAATGGAGGGCGGGCGGATTTACTGCAAAGACTTAGCCAAAAGAATAAAAATTAAAGGGGGTTAACACACCTGCGCATCTGCTGTTTTGGCATCGTGGCAAGTCCAAGAATGAGTCAAGTTCGGGAACATTGCTTTAAGAGTATACCAGATTACGCTTGGGTTCCCGCCATTCTTCAGTTATGAAGTCGACAATGATGATCGGCACACTTACTTTCCAACAAGGTGTTCGCTGGGAATTGAAGATAGGACCGCTGGTTCCATGGAATGCCAGAGTGCTCGTAAGATTTGTGGTGGGTGTGAAATGCTCAGCCTAAAGGGTGTAAACCGGCCGTATCGGTGGGAGATGGTAATACGAACCGTCTTAATCGAAGCCGAGATGGTATTCCAGTTCCTGGAAGGCGGCAAATAAGTGACTGCCGCATCTGAGAATTAAAGGGACATACCAGCCAGTTGCACCGAATGACTCCCAAAGGTCCAGGTTGATCTTATTAGGACGGGTGAACAACGCGCCGTTCACCGCAGAGTTGAGAGGATGAAATTGGCTAAAAAGCATTTTGATGGCACTTCACGATCGGTCCTTCCTGCAGCCTCAACCTTCAGCATTCCGGGCACACTTTGAGCATTTCACCGGGAATGTCCTGAGCCGATTTTTGATTTTTGTCCTTTGTTCTTCCTCTGACAATGTCTTTCTGAGTTTCAATTTACAGCCATTGACAGCCATTTATTTTATCCCAAGTGGTTTCAGCTTCAGCCGCAAGCGAGAAAATATTTTCCACCCAGCGCACCAGGATTCAGCTGGCCAATCTTTTGACAGCTCATAATATTGGCGTGGGTCAGAATGATGCAGGGAAGGACGCGCGTGTCAGTTTTCAATATAATTATTGGAACCCCCGATGACCCGGGTACGGTTTGCCGGAAGGACTCGGATGAAATCACAAAGTGATCTGACGTTTTCCCATCGGCAAATTTAAATCCATTATACACGTGAACAAAGAACTTACTGTTCTACTCAAGGCTTTTTAGGCAAGTCCCCGTTGTGTTGATTCAGGGGTTCTGCCTACGGCCAATCGGAGTTATCGCTGGCGTATCGGTCAACTATCGAAAATTGTTCTATCAGAATCCCGCTATCAGAATCCCCGTCGTGGTCTGAATTTTGGCTAGGGAAGACTTATTAACATTCTAAAACATGTCATAAAAGTATGTAATACAGAGCCAAAACCCGGATCCGAAAAAAATAAGTTGACCCCCTGTCTTACAGCCGTGAGAGGTAATTTCAAAGTTCCGAGTATGCTAGGGTACATTATATAGCCTGAAGTGTCCCCTCAAATATTTTCAAGATTTTTGATTGAGCAGTTGGATGGCACGGCACCTGTATTTATTTGGTCAAATTCCGAGTTTGACCTAGATCCGAAAAAATGCCAGTGATGCAAGATCACGGTGGGGTCTAACACATCACGCACCAACCATACATGCACAGATGCCTCCTTCACGCAATCCCAGGGGCCGAACATCTACAAAATGTTGTGAATATGAATGACCATGTTTTTGGTGTGAAGCATTCAACTCTGAATCACAACTGGCAAAATTTGGCCATTTTTGGCAATTGTTCGATTTTTTGTGTGCACAAACCAGTAGAATGGACCTGGTTTTTTTGTACCAGAATACTTCTAGTTCTCGCAGGTATCCTACAAAAAAAAAACCTAGCTGAGAGGCCCCACGGATGCGGCTCAAAATCGATTTTTTCGGATCCGGGTCTTTTTCGGATCCGGGTTTTGGCTCTGTATCTCGTGTTTGATTGAATCTCCGCGCAATATTTCAGATCCCACTGGGTTGCCTGTTATCCCGACCTGACTGCAAGCATCACAGACTGAATTATTCAAAGTTTTGACTCTATGACATGGTTCTACATCTATGTAGGCCATCTGTCGCAAAACACCATGTTGTTTGAAAATGCATAGACCTCGCTAGACGGCATTTATCTTGAAAGCGGCCCAAAATCCTACATCATCCAATATAAAATATTTTCACAGGTTTCTCTCTGTGACTAATTCCATCCGAATCAGCCTGAATTATCTAGCATGGTTTTATCCAAATCCATGAAGAACTGACCGAGTTATGGGTAATTCTTTGAAAACATCTGAAGCCAGAAATTTTTCAACCGCGCCTTCGGTACTGCCAATGGCTGTTATGATGTGATTTTTTTGTGACTCGGCTCTCGTGCCAAGATGCAGTACTCGGAGTGCTCACAAGTGCCGTGAAGTAACAACAACCGAATGGAGCCTAAGACTTCTCGGGCAAGCATGATTTCAACTTTGAACTATCAGCTCGCTCCCAGGCGTTAATCGCATTGATCATGGAGGGCACTTCGCGCTGAAGGGATTCAACCTGCAGAAGGGTGATGATGGACGAGTAGGCAGCTGGTTCTCTTCGGGGAATTTGATCCGCCGGCAGCCTTCGGCTAACCTCCGCGAGCTCGGCCAAGGCCAAATCCTCCAGAACCAAAATGGCACTAAATTAGTAAAATCGCCTCTGTGATGCAATGCCTTACGAATTTATTTTGAAATTTTTAGCGTGTTACGCGTGACTCTACGAATTGAACAAAGAGGACAGTAGCGTGTGAGCATGTTTAATTCTGTGCATGTATCGATCTTCAACCCGAAACACCTGAAGGTCTTGCCACAATCCAACGGCCCATCACCCGGGACATCCAGTTTATTCCGGCACCAGTGGAATCTTTTCATTTTCGTGTGCTCGTCGGCAAAGCGGCCCGGTACCGTGAATTTCTTCAATAAAATGATTTTTTATTCAATTTATGTGCTGTGGAATAACCGTCATATGGAATAGCCTATGGGCCCTTCCCGACGGTAGTCCATACGAGCTACTCTACTGTACATGGTTTCAGGAATACTGATTTTTGAGCGCGTTCAGTTTGTTTCTGTGCTGCATATAGCCGTTTTCGAGTATTTGTCAAGGTCAACTGCCTCGCGCGGATGACTGACTCTTTCGAATGGATGAGAATGTCGCGTGAATGTATTTGGGTGAGAGCTGAAGCCAGATCCAGCTCCAGTTTCGCAATGCGCGTGGTTTTATCGTCTAGGGTAGAGTTCAGGGCCGAAATCCCAGTGATATTATTGTCCTTTGTCGCGTCCCGTTCGCGTTCCAGTCGTCTGATCCGTTTACGCCGTCGTTTAAGCTCATCGTAGAGTGAGTCACTTTGGCAGGCCTGAGCCTTTCATTTCAGCTTGTTCGTTGCCTTCTGAGTCTGATGTTTCTCTAGCAGGGTGTCGTGTTCGAGTCGCAGAGCGTCGAGGGCATTCCGGAGGTCAGAAAGTTGTCCATTGAGCTCGGAAATGAAGTCGTTCTGCTCCGTGATCCGCTGATCTTTCTCGGCGATTTGCGCAGCTAGAGTCTTCTTTTTCGGACGCAAGGGTGGTGGGGGAGGGTCCGGGTCATGAATAGGATCATCCGGAGGAGTTTTTTCGGAGTCGTTCCTGGATGCAAGATGTTTTCGGGCATTAGCGATAGACATCTGCTTTGCGGTTGGCCGAGGCATGGGAAAGCGGAGATCTGGCCAGTACAGTATAGTAGGGTTCCTTGGATACCCACTTTGATGTTTCCACTGCTGAGTCTGTAACGCAGGGAGATAAAATCTGAATTTATATTTGTAGATACTAGAACATATAGTGAGTGAGGCTGCAGAATATCACGAATTTAGTGGGTAAAATGTAGCCAGATTAAAAAAAATACTCTCGACAGCCGATCAGTCACACGTCGGGTTCCTTGGATAGCGTGACATCACACATCATTCGGATCCATCGGCTCCTTTCGGTTGCCTTTTGGTGGTTATTCTCGCGACCCTTAAACATGGTCGGGTTCCGGGTTAGTACGAGATGCGGAGCCGGTCAGGAAGGAATTGGTTCCCAGGAAGGAAGAAGAATGATGAATGATGACGGGTCAGTAAATATATCACGTGCTAACGGAGGTGTCACGCCTTTCGCAGCCAGACACATCAATCTCGGTCCAATTGCCCGACTTTCCCAGGGAAGTTCATAGCCAAAGGGTGAATTTTTCATAAGGAAAATAGTTGAGGCTAATGGTGGCCG
>JARKIC010001606.1:0-108367 GCA_029378375.1 Mycena olivaceomarginata
CAATATGTGAAGCTTCGAGTCCTCTCATAGTGAAGGCACCAAATCGAAACTTAGTGATGGAGGGAACAAGAGAGAACGATGGTAAGTGCTCCTTGTTCAAGACGAAGAATGCCACTGTCACAAAAATCTGTTTTGAGTTATAAGCCAAGATAAGGGCTTTCTGAACCTTATAGGCAAGCCAGCATGCTTATAAAGGCGTATAAGTAAGGGGTTATCAGTACCTATATTCGCTTATGATTCAAAGGCACCGCCCTCAGGCTGCATTCCAAATCCAATATTGGTAACGTACGCACAGGTTGAGTTGAGCCTATTGTATAAAGCTCAAAAAGCCCTTATCCTGACTTATAACTCAAAGCGATTTTTGCGACAACTGTACTTGTAAGCTCACTTAAATAGAGTAATAAGAACTACAGAGTGAGTCAGTGAGACTCATGAATAAGGCTACGGGATCACAACGGATTACGGAAATAGACTACGGTACTACGGCGTAGGTAGACGGAGGCGAAAGGACGACTGCGGTGGCCCGAGTACGCCGGAACCTTAAATAATACTACCCCGCCCTCGCATTGCTTCCTGCCCATGTTCAAGTCTTTTTTTCATTGTTTCTAAACTGTAAAGATGGGAAGAGAGTTTCGCAAGACGAGGCGAACAATGATGGGGAGAAATTTAGGCGCGAGACAAAAGATAGAATGCGTGCTCAACCCCGACCCGTACCGGCCTGATCTCGGGCAAGCAGGTACATGCCAGTCCCCCTGACCCACCATCCATATATGAACTCCATATTGATACTTACTTGTTCGTCATCAATATAGAGTATCTGTTACAGAGACTACTTACTGTATATACAAACACATTCTGCCCAAGATTCGCCCAGTGCCATCCTGTTTACGGCCAGACCTTCTGGTTTTTTATATAGTGCAAGGCTTTTACGTAGACGCGAAGCCGACGAGAAAGTACTCATTTTGGCATGGCTCCGTCACGGTGGCAGAATCTGGGTGAATTTTGGCCGGACCACCGAAAAGATCCCTTTTGGAGGGTCTTGAATACGGGGATAGCGATGTGGTAATGGAGAGACGTGAGCGGTGAAATGTTCATTAGAAGCGGTAGAATACACCCTGTAAACGGCAGAATTATTCGAAAAAACAGCGTCATACCTGATGACTGTTTTTTGGGGCAGAATAGACTAGGCATTGTATCAGTTTGCGACGGAGAGGCGCTGCCTGATTGACGACTACGCCCAGATCTACCGAGACTTCAAGCCGTTTTACCAGTTGGCCGCCCACCAGGGTAACGTCCTTCCAAAACATCATTGACCGCATATTTGTAACCTCGGGCATTGTCGGTGACGAGAAAAGGAGCTTAATGTCAGGGGCGGAGATTACGCGCATGGAGGTTCGCGATGGGGAAGTCAACACGGCGGGGCGACACGGCGTATGATGCGTATTGCCCAGAGACATTGCGACATGTGCGTTTCTGCTCCATTTCTTGGATACCTCATATTTGACTATTTCTTGCTAGTTTTCCCACAATTCCTGGTACGTGGTTATGGTTGAAGCCACCCAATCCCAGAATAAGTGTGCTGTTTAGCAGTCTCCACGGAGTGATTGTCGTGTGGGGTCTCTGTTCAACTGAGGCTGAATGCATATTCGCCTCTAGCGTTGAAATACGTTACTGAAGCAACTCCTGGGTTTGCTCCACCGCTGCAATGCGCTGGCTCTTGTGTTCCAGCACCGCAACACGCTGATGCAGAGCGATTGGAGAGATATCCGTCAATTCGTGCATTTCGTTCTCTCTCACTTGGCCCTCCCCCATTTCCGCTAAACGAAGCGTATCCATCCGATGAGGCGCGCCATTTAAAAGATAGCGGCTGAATGCTGTGGTTTTAGCACCGGCCCCTTGACGCAATGGATATTCGAGGTTTATGGTATGGAAGACGGGTGGAGGCACAAACATTGAGCTTTCAGCAGGCATGATAACACAGAAAATGGGTGGAATAATTCGCACACGAGACGAAGAAGAAGTAGAATGTCAGGCCATGCTAGAAATATATAAGTGCTCCGAAAAAAGAGATGCTACATTCCCGTGGTCGGCAATGATCTCCTCCCGCTTGCCTGCGCATAATTATATCACAAGACCACCACCCGCCGATACCGCGCCTCGCGGATCGTGCTGAACGCCTCTTCCGCACGCTCCAAGGGATATGTCTCCGTATCCACCATAACACCTACAAGCTCCGCCGCGCGCAAGGCGTCCTCCGCGTCCGCAGCCGTGCCCGCGGTGAACCCCGCGATCGCGTTGCGGTTGAAGAGTAGCGGGATATAGGGAATCTCCAGCACCACGGTGGGCGGTTCAGACAGGATGAGGAGCTGCGCGTTGGAGGGCCAGGTGGGTGTCAAGTCCGTGATGCTCTGGTTGCAATACATGTCTGGGTCACTGCAGGCGGCCGAAGAAAGGGAGAAGGCGAACCTTGGCGTTGACGCTGGTTCCGAGGGTAAGCTTTGGACGTAGCTCGGCGAGACGAGCGGGGACATCCTCCGTCGTCGTGTCGATGAAGATGTGCGCGCCGAATTTGTTGAGGCAGTCCGACCGTTTCGCAGATGACGACGAGATGGCGACGACACGGTAGCCGAATTTGCGCCCGAATTGGAGCGCGAGGTGCCTATCATATCAATACGGAGTTGAGCTACTAAATAATGATGGACATCCAAGGAACAAAAAACATACCCGAGACCACCGATGCCAGATACCGCAAGAGTATCGCCTGGGCGAATACTGCTGAGCCGGATGGCGTTGAAGACGGTGAGCCCGGCACATAGCAGCCCCGCTGCTTGGATGGAATCAAGGGTGTCGGGGATAACTACGAGGGCCGTCTGTGTACATGAGAGACGCATTGGTGATATATTTGCAAGACGGCCCCGAAATCGTTACCTGGTCGGCCACCATGTATTCAGCAAGACCACCGTGGAGTGTTAGACCTATTCCCATTTCAATCGAATCATATCAAAGCCAGTGAATATTTGAAACACTCGTACCCGTGCCAGTTGCCTTCGTGCAGACGAAGAAATTGCCGCGTCGACAGTGCTCGCATGCTTCAGAGTTGTCGCAGCGGCCTGCGTGCCTGAAACGGAAAAAATAAGTTTTGAACTGACTTTCGGAGCCTTGCTCACCAGCCCACGCCTACACGTTGTCCCACAACCCAAGCAGCGCCGACCTGGTCGCCGAGCGCTGTGATCACTCCAACCGCTTCGTGTCCTGCGAGCGCGCTTCATTGGGATGGTGCAGCGTTATGAAAGAGACACATAACGCACCGGGAATGCGCGGATATGTCATACCGGGGCTAAGAATCGCGACGCGGAAGATCACCTCACTGAATGGAAAGGCACAGTCATGCTTACAACATTCCGCTACGGCATACTTCATCGCCCCCGCAGATGCCACATGCGATGACCTTGATGAGTACTTGACCTGAATCTGAGAACGATGGAGAAGTGGAAAAACGACAGGCTTGAAGGAACGAGGACGTACCAGGCGTAGGGGGTGGGTATCTCGACGAGCTCGAACGACCCACCGGCCTGCTTGACCTGGATGGCTCGCATTTCAGTTGTAGCTGGTGGGAGTTTTAGATAAGGAGGCTGGTGAGTCACAACTATCCGTAATGATCCGACGAGCCTTGAGAAAATCAAACTGTGGAACACAGTAAGGCTCCAACCATTTCCGTTTATAAATGTTTATGCACAGTTTTAACCGTTTTCGTTTCCATTTAATTTGGCCAAAGGGCCAAACAGTTTGGAAACCGTTTTTTAAAAAAAACGGTTAAAACGGTTATCGAAGTTTACACGGCTATCCCGGGAGTCATCGGATTTTGACGGGTTTGATGACCGTCGGAATCCAATGGCCACCCGATGACCATCCATTGGATACGCAGATCGTTGGTATCCAATGGACCAACCCTTAGAAACCAATGGACTACACATTGGAATTTCAGCTACTGTTTATTGGGCAGCGCGACATGTAAATAGGTTAAAAAAGCATAATTGGCTATATAATAGACTACGTGGAATTGCAATTATGGCTCGAGGTCAGGTAAAGCAGGATAAATTTTGTGGTGACTGTAATCTACGAGTCGCGAACAACAGGGCCAACACTGAGAGCCGCAAGATCACCTAGCGCAGGTATATTAACGTCCCGCTCTTCGAGACCTTGAGCATCTCCATCCTCGCCATCAGACCCGGGCGCAGACGCGGCCACGGTCGCACTGCCAGATGCAGGTCCCACGAGGACTGCAGCGTCAATTTCCTCTTGCGTGCGTGCATTGCTTTCGGCTCCGCGACGGAGATACCTGCGGTCATCGGCGTCGATGATGTCCTGCTCCCATCTGCCGTCACAGCATTAGCGTCGGTCGTGGCAATGAAATCAGGGCACTTACTCGCGCCACTTGGAGTCATCGCGATTGTTCCCATTTTTTTCAAATAGATCGTCGAGCTCGGCCTCGAGGTTGGTCCAAAAACCCGGTATCTCCACCGCGTGTACTCGCCTTTTTGGCCAACGGACGGGCGACCTGGCGCTATTACCGATGTCAACGACCATCGAGGAAAACACGGCAAGGAAAATCTTACCATGAGAGCCAAGCAGGCCATGATGTCCTTCGGCGGGGTGCTCGGGATCGTAGGCAAGTGATATCCGTTCACGATCTTTTTGCTGAATGTCTTCAAGTCCGTCTTCTCCTTCACGGAGAGGAAAATCTAGGATACCGCCGTTAGGGTGGGGTGAATAAGATAGACATGAATTGGACGACATACCGCTTTGCGTATGGCACTTCTCACAGCATTGTTTTCGACTGCGAGCAGGTCGTGCACAAAAGCTTTGACTGTGGGATCCTGCTTGTACAGCTCCAGATGCAGCCTCTTCGCGTGGTCGTGAATATAGGTCTATGATGGTGAGGCAGGAAATTGGACACGACGGCCGAGACAGCTTACCTGCACGATAGGAATCAAGTTGCTGTACGATGTGAGCGGCCGAATAATGTAGTGCCTGAGAAGAGACTTGAGCAGTTTCTACCCGACATGTCAGACACTGAGCGTTAGACAGAGAGAAAAAACAACAACGTACAATTTGCTGCTTCGATGGCCTCCAGTTCTGCATGCAGTAGGTACCGATGGCCTGCACATGAGCCCTGGTATCATCGATCTTTTGCTCGATTCTCTTGTTTTGCTGCTCCATACCGAGGAGTCGGAGGAACATGGTGATTGCGCGGTCCTCACCGCCGAGCTGTGAGAGAGGGCTATATGAGAGTGTATTACATCAAATAGAAGGCCCACGTACCTTAGAAAAGTCATGGGCAGCCTTGCGCTGAGCGCTATCGAGGCCATACTGGGTGCTGAGTTCATCGATATTGACAGCTGTGGTGAGCGACGAAAGTCTTCTGGATGGCTCGTAGTTGTGGACAGGAGCGAACGGCATCCCATATCCCGCGCTGGAGTTGCCATTGTATGCTGGGTATTGTGTGTCGAAGTCGCCCGGGTGGCCAGGTCCTATAGGATTGAAATTTTCACCTCCGCCACGGGAAGGACGACTGTGGTGCCCACGACGATAAGGCGAGTGGCGGCTCGGTGTGCGCTGAGTGCGGAGGACGCCAGAGGAGTCGGAAGAAGGACTCTGTGACATGGAATGAGAGGGAGTGGGAGACGTAAAATCAAAAAGACAGGAAAAACCAAAAGACTGACAAACAAACCATTTTGAGCTTCGCCTTGCCCAATGTCCATCCACACTCGCAGCAGAAAAGCAAAGGAGAGCGGCGCAGCGAAGACATCGTTGTAAGGCTTTAGTTTTGTGAATATTAATCTTGTTCTGACCTTATTTTTCCAGCGCGCTCAATCCGGAATTTGGCTACTTGAATTCACAAGTCTTGGACAAGGACGCCTTCACGCGTTATTTCGGCGCTCCAGCTGGAGAGGAGACTCAATTGGAATTACAAGAGCTCTCTTCGGGCACGGAGTACTTCCGCGAAGGCGCTCGATCTGCACCACGAGACGAGATCAAGCCTACCATTGTCAAAATTGAGAAGGAAAACCTTTCTTCTTCCCGTGAAATTGACGGTACCGCTTGACTCGCTGGGCCTACAACTCGTTCTCACCTCACCTTCAGTGTTTCCCAAAATACTTGCCACTTCACAACCAAATTCTTTGAAAAGGCAGCGTCGCGAGGTGGAGCCCAAAATGGAAGATCTGCATCCCGGTCTTCCACAAATGAGCGAACATGACATTCTTCGTGCTCGTATCTCTCACTTGGAGCACGAGGTTGCTTGTCTTCGCCACGAGATCGATACCAAGGCGACCACCGAACGTGTCATTCGCGACTTGCAGCTTGAATGGCAGCACATGCGGGCCGACTGCCTTGCATTCCAGACCCGAGTCGGAGGGTTAGGCGTCCGAATGCATCGAGCGGAGAACCACATCGACGAGATTGCTCAGTACCTTCCGCAACACCATGGCTGGAAGTCGGAGATAGGATCCGACTTTGATCCTGACTGCACTCTTGCTGAGGTCGAGGATGGGTCCCAGCCGGTGATGTGGGAATGGTCGCAGGAGGGGTCTCAGGAGGACGAATGGGATAGCTCGGTCGTGGAAGAACGCAAGGAGATCGATGTCTGATGCTGTCAACTTGTCCTAACGTACACAAACGATTTTATTCTACTCCTTCCCCGCGCGAGATTTCGAAGGTCGTGGCCGGTATTCAAGGTCCTCCCCACCGTCAGCAAAGTCCCGATCAACCTCAGCTCGTTGCCGCTTCTTTCCGCGACTCGCTTTCGCTGCCTGAGGCTGGATTGTTGATTCCAATTCAAGTTGTGGGGCCGCCGCGGGGTTGTCCTTTTTCTTCCGCTTCCCCTTCTCCTTTGCGGGCTTCTCTTTGGCTGCTTCTTTCAATGCCTCCCTTGTTGCCTCCACCTCCTTGGCCTCCCGCTCCAGCCGCGCTTTGTTCTCGATCGATTTCTCAATCGCATCCTGAAGCGACAGACCTGGGAATCGTGTACGGCTGCGAAAATGTTGCACGTCCGTGGCACTTCGGAGTTGCGCCAAGTTTAAGAAGCAGTCATTTGGTTCGACAGCGTGGTTG
This sequence comes from Mycena olivaceomarginata, assembly GCA_029378375.1. Taxonomy (NCBI): domain Eukaryota; kingdom Fungi; phylum Basidiomycota; class Agaricomycetes; order Agaricales; family Mycenaceae; genus Mycena; species Mycena olivaceomarginata. The sequence goes on from JARKIC010001606.1 coordinate 7,114, forward strand.
ACTTCGTTCTCGAAGCGGTCAGTTCTTTGACGCTCCTGAACGACTCGCCGTGTGAGCGTCATTTTGCACTGATGGGCAGCACAATTGTGGTTAACGTTCACCGCGCAAACGAGTTCCTTCGCGCAGTGTCAGTTTTTTTTCTTCTTTTCTTGGAAAAAGAAAGTTGCAGAATTGACCACTCACGTTGAATGCGACCATGAGTCGCTGATTTTCCTGCAATGTGCATGAGGGAAGACGGTACGGCATTACATCTGGGCCGATAAGGCAGGCCGAAATCAATATTCCAATGACTGAATCGGTTTCGAGCTCAACCAGAATTTCTTCTGCTCGTCCGACACAAAGTCCGCCGCCTTTGCGGTAGATAAGATACTTGGATATCTCGATCTTGTCGCCATTTGTCAGAACAAGGCTTCGACATCGCTGTACCGTATCGCTGGCCCGTAAGAGACTTGAGATTCCGTGTTTTGCGGCTGCGGTATCGGGCCAAGGGCACGGCGCACTTCCCACCAGCGGCATGTGAAGTCCTAAATATCTTTAAATATTTCTTCTGAGAGACGATAAGTCTGCCTTACCACTTTTATTTGTGTTCGACAGTCCGGTCATTGACATATATCCAAGGAATTCTTCGTCATTTAACAGAGCCAAGACTTCTGGGCCTGCCTGACGAGGTGCAATGTGATTGCCATTCTCGTCTTCGAGAACATAGCCCCCACTGACCAGATGTCGAACTGCGTGTAAGTGACTGAATGCAGTGGCGATATCGAGGCTGGGAGCATGTTTGCTTGAATGAATACTGCGGAGCCTGATCACCAGATTGAAAGATTCAAAACTCTCCGTCGCGTAGAGAATCAGAGGCCCGAAGCGGCGGATGTGGTCTGTGAGGTGAACGAAGAGATGAAATTTCGGTTTGTTGAACCATTGGGTGTTCCAAAGAGCGGTTGCAGTCATAAAATCGAAGACGGCCGCTTCTAACGTCTCCTGCATTCATGAATTAGCGAGATTAACAGCAGGATTAGATTTGACGCACAAGATAGGTTGGTAAATGATCTATCGCAGGTTGGAACATCAGTGGCGTGAGCCTGCAGAGGGAAACCCAGCCGTCGTAATGCGCTTGCGGGATAAGGCCGTGAAGGACAACCAGAGCAACCTGCAGAATGACTCGAAAATCCCGACCGACCAGGGATCCCGCATATTGCACGTAAGTATTGCCGCGAATTGGGGGAGTATTCAAGCCAGACACATCCACACTGGATAAACGCGCCCTGAGTTCTTCTTTCCCCTTTGAATTTTGTCGCGAAACAGCATCCCTCCACCAATATTTTACTACGCCAAGTAAGACGACATGGAGTATTTCGACTGGGGTGTCGTGATGCGCATCGAAGTCTACAACTTCCCCTTGAGTATTTTCGAGCTTCGAGACAAATGGAACATACCAGGGATCGAAAGAACCGGATTAAAAATATTGTCGGGCATTTCAGCGCGGAGTTTGTGAAGCAAATTCTTTACTTCCTCGGCCTTTGAGACACCAGTGCCAGAGGGTCCTCTCTCTTTCTGCTCGTCCCTGAGTTTGGATGCCGCAACTTGAAGTTTGTCAAGAAAGTGCTGGAAAAATTTGTCTTTCGAGCCGGTGTCAGTCGCCATGTCGTCGACGGCACTTGGAGCACCTTCGATGGCTCGTTTCAGCTGAGCGGTGAGGTTGGATATTGTTTGTTGCTTTGTGCGCGGGATTCCCGCCTATAAACATGTCAACCTTGTCCCAATTATGCGTCGGAAGCAACTCGCCGTCATAAACTCTTTCAATCGGTCAATTTCACCGGCGTCGCCCGGCGCGCGGCCGTTCTTGTCGGATTTCGCCTTGCAAACACGGCAGAAAAATTTCCCCTTCATACCGACGTGGGATGCAAATTCACTCGACATAGGGTTGTCACCTTGGAAAGCCAGGAACCACGGAATAATCAAGATCCAATCTTGGTATTCGCAGTCCCAAACCTCAATCCCATCTTTCTGCGCCTCCCTATTGTGAAATGAGATCCGCTGAATGGTGTATACACAAATATAAATTACCGTAGCATCGCGACAACGGCCTCCATCATCTCGAGAGGCGGGGAAAGGTTCGATGTAGCGATGAAATGGATGTTGTAAATCATCTGGGTTAGTTCGCGGGGAAGACCGGCGAGCGTAAAGAGGATGGAATTGTGCTTATTCCACTTTTTCGACACATTTCCAGAAGTGTCGTCGCAATATTTCCAAAGTGGGACCGAGTGAACTCGCCGTCCCTTTCCCTTGATACGCCACTGGTTCACGGAAGGCTGGCTCCACTTTTCCAAAGGAAGGGATGGGTCTCGAAGTATCCCTAGTCAAGGATTAATGAGATGTCGGGCGGTAATAAAATATACACTACCGGCAATGCTTGATGGTGGCGGAATGCTATATCGCGCTTGAACATCTGGGTCCTCAAGGTCTCGAACATTGAGAAAGTACTTGTCGAGAGGAATTTCGAGGCAGGTGCTCTCTCTTCCATCAATAACGAAGGCGAAGTTGGACGCGGTAAGCCGAAGAGGATGCGCAATTGACCACATTTGGCCCTCACGCGTGAACCACCGCATTGGCATAACAGGCCCGACGGATCCGTGACTATCCAATTTGGCAAAGCACACTTCTTCAACGAAGAAGTCTTTCCCGCCAGTGCCACGAGCCATGGGTCCGGAAATATTACCGTCAACCTCTTGCTTCCATTTAGCCGCTTGCCGCGCTCCTCAAGTCTCTGGCCGCTGTCCTCCGGATATAAGTGAAGTTTTGGACGGATGAGGGGGTTCGCAAATTCCTAAAAAACATTGAGTAGGTTGAAATGAAATTACGCTATGTACTTACATGCTGAAGAATCTTAAACCAGTCATTCACGGCAAAAGTATTACCCAATTTGCCATGCAACAATTTAGTTTGCAGTCCGGCGACATTCAAGATATCCTCGCGATGATTTTTAACTTGTTTGATGGTAGGTTGCGACGATACACCGTTTTTCTTCGCGTACCACCGCGTTGCGTTGAGTTCTTTTTCGGAAAACAGGCTCGTGGAAACCCAGACATGATATCGAGGAGGCACTCCTACAGATGACGATAAAGATTGGGTGATATTCTTATGAGCGCTCAGACTTACCTCTTTGCTACGCCAGCACCACCAATCCTCATCCCCTGAGGCTACCAATGAATGCTCTGGGGCAAAATCTGCGTGCGCATTAAGTACTATACATATATCCGAGTCGACACCGAAATCTTACTTCGTTGTTCTTCCGCAAATTGATCATCGTATTGATAAAGAAGCCCATCCGATTCTGGATGTTCCTCGGGCATAATGTCATCGATTTCGGGTTTTTGCCAAGTGTTGTAAGCATCTTCGTCGTCACTCGAGTCAACTCGGAAGACTCATTTGGAGATGGCCTGTTCTGGGCAAGTTCCCCAGCAAAATCATCGTATATTTGATTGGGATCATCCGAAGGGAGGGCGGGGCCATGAACAGACTGAGTTGGTCTACCCCCGAAGAGGTCGAACAGGTCTGACGTAGGAAGACTCGAGGCGGGAATTCCAGATGGGGTGGGGGAAGCAAATCTTGAGTGAGAACTGGGCGATCTGGCTTCAGACCCGAGTTCAGAGGCTACATGTAAGGGGCTTGACATAGGCGCTGGTTCACGGTCCATCTTTCGAACGTGGTCTACGTGGGACTTGAGGTCTTCGTGGGTTGCCGCTCTCGATAAAGGCATATACTGGTTCTGGCTGTCCGGGCAGATGATACAAGCATACAGGTTGATGCGGTTTTTCATAAACACTTTAAACTGTGTAAATGCATCATAGGAGGACCCAGGCTGGGACACACATTGCGGATTGACTAGTTGCGGCGGCATTGGGAACTGACGACGCGGCGGTAAAGCTGTACTTGATGAGGATAGCTGGAGGAAGAGCGAAACAAGGAGAAAGCAGAGCAGGATGAAAGCCCGCATCTGAGTGTGTCCGGCTGTACGAATTGCACTCGAGAAGTCGCGTCGGCGGGCGCGTCGTCGCGCAATCGTCGCGTCAAAGGTGATTGATGGTATGTAATCAAAGCACGTGTGAGCGCCAATGGATTTCCCAAGGCAACCGGCCGCTCAAAGGGTGAATCACTAAAATACAATGAGGAACCCGTTGAATTCCGCCAATCTGCATATTTAATGGATCTTAAAAATCGGCACATAGAAATTCAAGCCAAAAACCATTGGAATTATATGGGCATCAAATTCTATCAAATTCCGATGACTGCCGGGATAGCCGTGTAACCACCTCGAGGGGTTGAACAGTCTCAGATGAAGATCTGACACCGGGAACAAAGAACGCCGCATACGAAATAGTCTTGTGTTTACCGCGGGGGTTGGATCGTAGTGCAGCCTTATTATGTAATCTTATGTCAGCTTTCTCCGATTCTCTTCCCTCGACACCAAGCCATTCAAATTCAATGAAATTTTGCAATAGATAGCATTTATTACCATCTATCTAACCTTCTATCTCCTTAGAAATTTTTAAAAAGGTGTAGAACCTGTTCTGCTGAACACCCGGTTCAATCATGTGACTACCAAGACAACATGTCGACGGAGCACAAACCGATGAAATCTTGAAAGTTTATTTGAGGAAAAATCAAGGTAGGTAAAAGCAGTATCCGAAAGTGGGTTGGATGGTTCTTGCTGCGCAAAACACGCAGTTTACAGGAAACAAAAATGTCGTAGAGGCAGGAATCGAACCCGCGCGCATGTCAAATTACCTAATAAGGCTGCACTACGATCCGACCCCCGCGGTAAGCAACAGACTCTATACAGCGAGGTACGAGCTTGGACCGTATAGAGTGTCTGTCTACGAGAGACTACATACGAAAGCCGTATGCGTTAGACGCACATGGTCCGCATATGGGTGTGACACCTCTCAAAGGTCTTTGTTGGATTCATGCCGTTAGTTGACCAAATATTAGTTACAATGTAACTAGTTACCAGAAAAGTAAGGCTTAATTATGAATAGTTTTCGGCTTTGAGTATCGGTAAGTGTGGGTTAGGCTAAGGGTTTGTTGGATGAGCCGTGACTCGGCCCCAGATGCCGTCGCGACTCGGCACAATGTGGTTGCGGCAGACTCACACCCATGTGACGAGCGAGAGCCACACTAAATCTGAGCTCGCTCCCGTGCGCTCTCGCTGCGGGGGGTCACACAGTGCCCCGCACGCTCACGCCGTGGGTGTCACACAGCGGCCCGCCCAGTGCCAATCCCACGTCCCACACGCTGCCGCTAACCGTGACCCCATTACACCTGATTTGCGGCGTCTTTGTCGGCGTGTAACTGCGTCCGTACACCGTCTTTGTTGGTGACTGATCCCACCCTCGCATCGCCTTTGTCAATGCTGGAGCCCATCTGCACGTCGCCATTGTCAGCACTGGAGTACACCCGCACGTTGCCTTTGTCGGGCTACGACCCTGTCCATGTGTCGCTTTAGTTGAGACGGCACATGGGCTTGGCGAGCACGCGAGCCCGTCTTCGCGCCTGATGCGCATTGTCTTTGTCAGTGTACTATCCCACCATCACGTTGCCTTTGTTGGTGAACAAAGCCACCCCCGCGCCGCCTTTATCAATGCTGGAGCCCATCCGTATGTTGCCTTTGTCAACGCTGGAACCCATCTGCACATCGCCTTTGTCAACGCTGAAGCCCATCTGCATGTCACCGTTGTCGGGCTATGATTGTGTCTGTGCGTCGCTTTTCAGGATTGCAAATGGGGTTGGTGAGCACGCGACCCCATCTTTTTCTTGGTGCAGCCCACATTTGTCCTCCCTTTGTCTCCCAAAACACCTGCTGGCGGGCCACCCCATCCTGTCTTTATTGCCCTTAGTGATGTCCAGGGCCCAGCTCGGCCTGAAAGCCCCGGCTTGGGAGGGCCTGGGCTTCCAATTCTCAAAGCCCAAGCCCAAGCCCTGGGGTAGGGCCTGGCCTGGCTCGGCTTGGGCCCACACCGGGGCTTTTGTTGGTATGCAGAATAAAAATCCCAACTGTTTGTTGTTAGATGTGGAAAAGGTCCCCATCATCCATGTTGATGAGGGCACCAAGTGTGTTGGACAGGAATCACCTCAGTAGACAGTTAGGCATGGTTATTGGAGAGAAAAGAAGTGCACCGGCCGGAGCGAGCATGTCGAATCCAGTCACATGACCACAATGGCATGGAAAAGCACCATAAAAATAAAACAATGATGCATGCCTCGGCTAAATATCCGGAAGTTCCGCCCAAATTTTGATGCTTTGCGTCATACTCACATCAAAATATCATTGTTTGTTTGGCTATGCCAAGCCCGGCTTTCGGGCCCGGCTTGGGCTTCAAAATCCCAAGCCCAGGCCCTGGGCCCGCTCAAGCCCTGTGCAGGGCCTGGCCCGGCTTGGGCCTCCCAGGGCCCGGCCTGGCAGACCTCAGGGCTGTAAGGCTCGAGGAGCGCTCACAACCGGGAAAATGTTGTACGCTTGCCCTGGCACGGGATCGAGGATTACTGAGTGGTAGACTACTGTCTATACTCTTCAAGAGACTACCAAGAGCCGGATATCCGTGCTCCCATGCGGTAGGCTCCTTCGGACTCCGGATATCCAGAGAACTGAGCAGACTGTAGGCCGTAATGACCTGTCGTGATAAGGGCGTAAATGTAGCGTAAAAAGGGAAGTAATGTAGTTATAGTCGCCTAGTGCCTCATGCGTGTGCCAGGCAAGGCAATACCAGGGCTCGAGCCTCTATCAGAGCCTCCAAGAGGGCCGGAAAGGCATTTGAGCGATGTGGTTTGTGATAAGAGATGATAATGATCATATGACGACCGTACATGTGACTTGTAGCTAAAGAGTAACTAAAATATGTATGTGATCCCTTACAAGGGCCTCAGGCCCGGCGGTGGACATCATTAATTACCCTGCCTCCCACGTGTAGTTTAAGAGTATGGTGTTGTGATGTTCAAGAGGAAGTAGCAATATACACCAGTAAGATATAGTAGAGTAGATGTTAAGTAGATATGCGAGCATTAGAGTAGCGACAGAACATCAAATGAACACATGTCTGGGAGCAGGCAGGTGCAGAAGCGCAGACACAGGGTACACCACCCATGTACAGGAATAGCGCGGAGTCGCATGCCAAAACCATTGGATTCGTGGGCACTGGGACATCAACCCCAAACATCGAAGTACTGTACCCACCCACACCGTCGGCAGATGCAGCCCATGCTCCATTCCACAAAAAAGAAAGCTACCCCTGAGGAAATTATGGGCGTGAGGAACCCTACGAGCCATTTTCAAGGTCGAGTGTAAACTGCAGATTTACACTGACATTGATCATAACAAGCCGATCCTGCCAGTGCAAAATTAGTGGAACTTGGTGTCAGCAACGGCCCTTAGGTCAGCTGGACCACGTCCACACCAGACACAACAGCAGCCATCCCTAGGTGTTGAGAGAGAATGCGTCACCGCTCGAATAGCGCATGACCGTGCGTCGAGGATCCAAGAGGAGGATGTGGTCAACCAGGCCAGCATCCATAGGTGGTGAGCAACCCATGCAGAAGAACCCGAAGATATTGCAGTGAGAGTACTGCAACTATGCACCAGACCCTAGTGAGAGGAACCCGCTCCGGGTGTCTCGAATAGGGGCTTCGGGTTCTGGATAGGGGTTTGGGGTTGCGTCCCAAGAACCCGAGAGGAGGAACCCGACTCAGGGGTACTCCAAACAGGGGTTCCAACTGGATCCAAGACTGAGAGGTGCCTGAGGGGAACTCAGGCGAACCAGTCTCTGTACAACCCTGCCAGGGAACTAGTGTGATGATCTCTTCCCCTTGTTAGGTAGCGTCTCTCCTTGCCGCTACCTAACGGGCCAGATCCAACAACTGCTAGGTCGAGATCCCAAGGCAAGAGACAGAGAGTAGGAGTTCTGGTGTTGTCGAGCGAAAGGGGAGCGAAGGCAAGACCAGAACAACGAGATGAGGACAAGAGCACTCCAGGCTCAAGTCCAAGAACCAAGCACTCCAGCCAAAGTAAGGCCTGTGAATAGACGAGGTAGAATCTACTGTACAGGGGAGATTCTACCGAGTTTATATACCTTTCTACATAAATTAAAATACGATCGCGATCGGTTACTGTATCCAGCATTAAGGAACATTAATGCTGATGCTCCTAGTCCCTATATGCTATCACCACAGCATCTAGGGGTCCCCAAGGAGTCATGAGCATAAAGGAGTCAACAGGTGGCACCCAGGGGACACCTGTCGCCATTCAGGAGTGTAGTCGTCTTGGCAGGGATATCAGGAGTGAATATCCACCAACATAAAGGAGTGTAGTCATGACCCATTGGATATGGTCATCGGCACAAAGGAGTCCGGGTTGCTAGCGCACAGAACCCGGGTTGCATGTGTATGGTGTCATGCCATCGTCGTATAGAGTCCCGGGTTACTGCAATAAGAACCCGGGTGATAAAGTGGTGAGGAATCCATGTCTGCATGGATTCCAAATAAAGGTCCAAGGGATGTTCATGTCCCTGAGGGTTGAGTGAGTGTTGTGGGCCAGGGAATAACCTGATCAAGGACGGGTTATTCCCAAAAAGGAATGTGGTAGAACCCGAAAAAGGATATCTGCGATGCTGAGTCAGGGTGATTCATGACACTTGGAGAGGGATTCGCTCGTCCCTTAGAACTGCGCTTCCCTTCCTCGCCGAGGCAGAAATTATGGCTAAGAAAAAGGAATGCGAGTGAGGAAACTGGAAGATATTTGAAGATCTGGATCAAGTGTACCTGTAGATTGGATGTCATGCTGGGAAGCGCCAAGCATGTCAATCCCGAACAAAGCATTGCGCCCACCGACGCCGTCGGTAGACACAGCCCCAAACGAAGCACTGTGCCCACCGATGCCCTTGGCAGACACAACCCAGGCTTTATTTCGCCAGAAAAAAAAAAAGAAAAAAAAAAAACAGGATGTGGATGCTAATCCACAGTATCTCAGCTAAGAGATATGTAAATCAACAGGGTCACTTACATTCAGCAGAATTATCTCTCTACCTTGGCGGCGGCAGGTTGCGCAGCGAGTAATTAAGGAAGCCATGCTGAAGGAAAATTTATATGAGTCAGAAAATTGTGAAACACTTTTGAGATCAAGTGTACCTGTAAATTCGAGCTATACTCTCTGGGCAAGAGGATGGTACCAGTACAAAGCGTAGAACTCCGAGGTCGGTGCAGGGATTCGCTCGTCCATCAGGACTGCACTTCCCTGCCTCACCAACACAACTTTGCGATGAGACAAGCCGATGCTACCAGCAAAAAGCCAGTAGCGGAAGTCTGCAGCGCAGAGCCACTGACTGAGAAAACACTCGAGACACAGATATAGTATGAGTCTGAGTCAGTGAGGGTCACATGAACTCACAGCAACTTTTGATCTCTCACTCACAGCTTGCTTTCGTCCTCTTATCTTCTGTGGCTTTGTGCTCCAGGTTCTTTGACTGGCTTTGTGCTGGTTGAAGTTGTTCACACCCGGGTGGGTTCGGTCAGCCAAAGACGCCCTTCTCGCTGCAAGGCAATCCTAGCAGAATCCATTCACGCTGAACAACGATGCGGCACCAGACCTCACATCATCTGTGCACTGGCTTTGCGCTGCAGGTTCTTGGACTAGCTTTGTGCTGGTTTAAGTTGTTCACACCCCGTCGACATCCCCGTGTTTGTATTTTGATTCCAAGAGGTCCGTAGTTTTTCCCTTCTTGTCCTTTTGATTTCTCAATCCAGGATCTTCTGGCAGTCCCGCTTTACTCAAATTCTGCACACAAGTACCCCCGTCTATCCAACTTACGGGGTGATTTCTCCAGGATCTCCTCTACCCTTGCAGGAGTTGGCCGACTTTCGCTGGCTTACAGATAGTTCGGAGTGCATGTGAATGCTTTGCACGTCTCTATTTCTGGCACAGTACGTCCTCGCACAGTCTTAAATTGTCCATTCCTCATTTCATTACAGTCCCACAACACCCTCAATTCCTTCACCGCCTGCTGCCATCCTGCACTTACAAGTAATCAGCAATAGAGAAGTTGCGCAAAGCCACCCCGAGCGTGGGGTGGCTTCTAATTGAGCTTTGTGTTTCAACCCATGGGTGGGTCTGGTCAGGGTGCCCTAGAGCATCACACCAGCACCCATTTCATACACTCAAAGCAAGGAAAGCATGTAGAGGCCTTTTGAGAATATCCACTTTCCAAGCCACCCTCACTCAGGGTGGCTTTGCGCAAGCTCTCTAATGAAAACGAGGAGAGTCTTGAGCCCGAGTCAGACTACTAGGTATATACCTCTCTCAGTATTCTTTTCTCATTGGGCAAATATACTTACACTACAATTAAACTTCCTTAGGTATAGCCTCCTTTTTTGCGGAATGGAGTCTGAGCTGTGTCTGCTGACGATGTCGGTGGGTGCGGTGCTTTGTTTGGGGTTGTGTCTGCCGACAGTTTCGGTGGGTACGGTGCTTCGACATTTGGGGTTGATGTCCCATTGCCCACGAATCCGATTGTTTTGGTGCGTGACTCCGCGCTATTCCTGCACGCGGGTGGTGTACCCCGCATCGGCGCTTCTGTGCCCACCCGCTCCCAGACACACGTCCATTTTGACATTCTGTCGCTACTCTACTGCTTGTGTATCTACTTAACATCTACTCTACTGTATCTCATTGGTGTATATCTGCTACTTGCTCTTGAACATCATGACACCGTACTCTTGAGCTGCACGTGGGGGCAGGGTAATAAAGACAGGATGGGGTCAGCCCGCCAGCACAAGGGAGTATGAATGCGGGCTGCAGCAAGAACAAAGATGGGGTCGCGTGCTCACCAACCCCATTTGCCATCCTGACAAAAGCGACACACAGACACAGTTGTAGCTCAACAACGGCAACGTGTGGATGGGCTCCAGCATCGACAAAGGTGATGTGCAGATGGGTTCCAACGTTGACAAAGGCAACGTACGGATGGGCTTCAGCGTCGATAAAGGTAACACGAGGGTGGCTTTGTTCACCATCAAAGGCAACATGACGGTGGGATAGAATGCTGACAAAGACAGTGCACATCAGGCGCAAAGACGGGCTCACGTGCTCGCCAAGTCCATGTGCGGTCCCGACTAAAGCGACATATGGACACGGTCGTAGCCCGACAAAGGCAACGTGCGGGTGTACTCCGGTGCTGACAATGGTGACGTGCAGATGGGCTCCAGCATCAACAAAGGCGGCACGAGGGTGGGACCAGTCACCAACAAAGACAGTGTACAGAGGCAGTTACACACTGACAAAGAGACAAAGACGCTGCAAATCAGGCGCAATGGGGTCACAGTTAGCAGCAGCGTGTGGGAAGTGGGATTGGTGCTGGGCGGGGCCAATGTGTGACACCCACAGCGTGAGCGTGCAGGGCACTGTGTGACCCCCGCAGCGAGAGCGCACAGGAGCGAGCTCAGATTTAGTGTGGCTCTCGCTCGTCACATGGGTGTGAGTCTGCCGCAACCACATTGTGCCGAGTTGCGACGGCATCTGGGGGCCGAGTCACGGCTCATCCAAACAAACCCTTAGCCTAACCAACATTTACTGATACTCAAAGCCGAAAACTATTCATAATTAAGCCTTACTTTTCTGGTAACTAGTTACATTAGAGTGTATTAGATTTCGCAAAATGCCCATTCTCTTGGCGTTTTTCGCTTAATCGAAACCGAATCTCACAAAATCTCACTGAACGATTTACTCCACAAAACTGTTGGAATCCGTGAATAGTGACATCACATATCAAACACGCCAACGTGACTTGTGAAGTATCAACTGACTCTCTCCCAAACCACCACAGTACTCAAGCATGCCGCTATCCCATGTTACCAACCGTTGGTTAGATTGCGTTCATCGCCGATAATGAGAGGAGAAACGCGCATAGCGGCTTGGTGTGGACGTTTCGGCGAAGATTGTGACGACTGCACGGGACCAGTATATATGTGACGGGTATGAGAGATTTCGGGGTAAAGTATTCTCGCTTGCACCTCACAAAATCTCACGGCCATCTCGCTCAAAAAAAATCCCCATCAAATCCATATCTAATACACTCTATTGTAACTAATATTTGGTCTACTAATGGCATAAATCCAACAAAGCCCTTTGAGAGGTGTCACACCCATATGCGGACCATGTGCATCTAACGCATACGGCCATCGTATGCGGCATTCTTTGCCACCAGTGTGAGTGCATCTTGGGTGTCAAGATGTTTCCTGAGGTGTATTTTTGTCCCTTGAAGTAAAACCATGGGTGTATTGACTATTGTTGCCACCTATACTGCCCACAAAAGCCCGCTAATTAGCGGGGGCTATGTGTGTGATATCCCCCATTAATTAGCGGTGTTTCATGTCCATCAGCTTGGGAGCAATAAATACGGTTAAATGTGCCTCGCTCACCACCCAAGTAAATAAATATTACCACTAATTGTCGCTAACAGAGGGCAGGGTGTCGGCTCTCCCATCACTCCCGCGTCGCTGCCATCAAAGTCCGGTGGCAATGTCGCTAAGCGCAGTCCCCGCCACCTCCCATCAATCCCATCAAAGTCCCCGCCACCCCCGCCCAACTCACTTGTTCCCACCGCAAAAATGGAGGTAAATTCACGAAAAAATCAGGGTGTAACTGTGGCAATAAGGGTGACATATTGACCTCAAACTAGACCATAATACCTTTTCATTTTGTTGCAGAATCTCTATAAAAAAGTTTGCAGCCTCCGTGAAGCACTCCTAAGTCAATTCCTAGTAGAAAGACAGACACAAAAAACATTTGAATGGTATATTACGGAGGGAGGAGGGAGGCATAGTACATATCAATCGAACTTGAGGTACAAAATGAGCTGCGCCGCGTGTCTTAAAGAGGTCCAAATTGACGTTGAATTCCAGTCCAAATGTGGTGTCTGTGGACGTGAGGTGTGCACTGCTGCCGAAACCTGACACAAGGCTGGCCCCGGGCACCTCAATGACTGGGACGGGGACAAGAGACGAGACGGGGGGGGCAGCGAGAGATAAAGCCGGGGCAGGGGTGGGGCCGGCGCCGGCAACAAGAGATGAGGCAGGGGACAGGGGCAGCACCAAGATCTGAGGTGGCGGTGTGGCTGGGGCTGAGAGATGAGCGAGGGTGGGGGCATGAACAGCGCTGAGAGATGAGGTGAGGACAAGGGGGGAGGGGGTGGCTGGGGCCCAGAGATAAGGTGGGGGCGGGACAAGAGATGTGGCAGGGGCACCCACCCGAGTCACTGCAAGCACAGGCGATGGCACCATAGCAGCTTGAATGCTGTTACTGGGTGCCTGGGTGGGTGCCTGCCGGAAGTTGGGTGGTAGAGGATAAGTACTTGAGGAACCCACCATTGCATTCGGAGTTGTGCAGCCTCGCGGAGTTTGTCGGCATTTCTGCAGGGCAGAATCTTGAAGAGAAATGGTGAAATTGGGACTTACTTGTCGCTATAGTGTTTCAAAGCCTCTTCACAATGTTGCTGCTTGGCGTCAGGATCCAATGGGGGCCTGCCGCGCGGCATTTGGAAGGAGCTTGATGAAGCGGTGGGTGGAAGAGAAGAGAATGGTGATCACCAGCCAAAATCAATCTTGGATACCACCAACGAAATCAGTTTGCGATCATATTTCCAGACCATTTAAATTGCACCTCTTTTTCAACGTCTCCATTGGTCTCAATTTTTTTACAGTGGATTGAATGTGGGTGCTGCTATTCGGAAATAAATATTTAGCAGAAACACCCGAGTCCTTGATTCTCAATAAAATACATTTGTCAGTCAAAAGAAAATAACTTTGGCAAGTTCATTCAATGGTGTGAACTTACATCTCCCAAATTTTGAGGACGAACCGTGGAGTGGAAGTAGTAGAACTTGAATGAAATCAGTTCGTGACTTTTGATCAGTTCGCGATTATAATTCCAGCTGGTTTCAATATGATGAAGATTCAGATTCTTTTAGGGATGCATTTATTCAGTGGTTACAAGTTCATCTACTGTACTAAACATCTGCAGTCCCATCTGCCATCGAGACCACTTCTCTTTCACTGTACATACTCTGCTGGATCTTCTTCGGCCAGCTCACCCTTAGTTTGGTACCTGTTATCAACGTATCAGAAGAGTCTGCCGGCGGTGAATTGAGTGAAGGAAACACGGTTGAACAGGTATATTGTATGTGAAAGAGTGGTGCAGGGGATGCACTGCGTTCCGAGGGTCCATTGATAAGCACGGGATTTGTCCACCCATAGAAATCTTCGCTTTTTCGCGTTTTCATGACAAGACATGTGCTGGGCTACGCTCCAGAAGCATCAGTACTGAGGTTCCCAAGTAGCTGGCTGGGCAGGAACCACTGAGTAATGGATGGGAATGGGGAGGAACACTCTGGAACCATTGGCATGTGCTCGCTCCGAAACCTGTAGGAGATGTGTAGCCCACTGAAAAAGTGGAACGTGAAGTCTACTCTATTCCCGTTCACGGAACTAGACGAGGACGGACTGGAATCCTGTTGTGGTGTGTTGGACATGGGACGTATAACATATTCTGATCATATGATCACTGGAAGGGGCTGGGAACATCACATCTTGATGGTTCCACGCCGTCCCGGGCATTCCGGATAAGGGATGGTCACTAAGCAAGGGTCTGATCACTTGGACCTACACTCGTCGGCTCCTGGAGCAAGTACCCATACTGGGAAGTACTTCGAATGCGGTATCCCTGGAAAAGCTACGGACTGGGGGCTTCGGTTCCAGACGTTCCAGTAGATGGAAAGGCACGGGCATTGGGAGGAACAGCATATACAGTCAGGATCGACCTAGGGGATCGGTTATGATGGCTTGGATACAGTCCGACTGATCGCACATGTGCACAGGATCGCACCAGGATGGCGTGCTCGACATGGGCAGCCAATAGAAGGACTCAGATACCCATTCTTACGACGGATACACGGAAGTCGGACGGATAAACGGACTATTTTACTCATACTTACTTATTCTCGGACGTTTCCATGTGTCTCAGGGTTTTGTATTTAGTAGCAGGGGCATCTTGGGCGACTTCACGGAATCACCCCAGGGCTAGTAGGCGGCAACACTTGCGAAACGGGTAGAGACCGGGGAGTTCGAACAAGGTGTCTCTTAGAATTCATCTTGGCTCGGGATCTTTGTTCTGTGTGTTCGGTATCCTTGAGATCCAACTTGCCGTTGTCTGGAAGAGTCTGAAAGTGACTGGAAATGTTGGGATTGTGCTGAGCCTGCACTTGGATATTGGGATTGTTTGGATGTTGGAGCTTGGGAACGGAACCCACTACTGTTAAAGAGCTTGGGAACGGAACCCACCATTGTCTGAAGAGCTTGGGATCGGAACCCACTACTGTGTTTACGCTTGGGATCAGAACCCACAACTGTCTGAAGAGCTTGGGATCGAAACCCACTACTGTGTTTATGCTTGGGATCGGAACCCACTACTGTCTACGCT
The DNA here is from genome assembly GCA_029378375.1 of Mycena olivaceomarginata. Classification (NCBI taxonomy): domain Eukaryota; kingdom Fungi; phylum Basidiomycota; class Agaricomycetes; order Agaricales; family Mycenaceae; genus Mycena; species Mycena olivaceomarginata. The sequence goes on from JARKIC010001606.1 coordinate 22,628, forward strand.
TGGAATCAGCATCCACCTCGCTTTGGAGAACCCCAGCAACTCGTTCTCGTTTGTTTTCATAGCTGAGAAGCTTTACATCATCGCGCTCTGTGCTTCCTGTCTGTTCGGGTCTACCCTCATTCACTCAGATCTAGCCTGAACACTTGCACAGCAAGGGTTCCATTCGCATCGAACCTCTCGTTGCGTTACACTCGCTTTTCCTGTCTGTTCCGGTGTCATTCCGGTTCACTCAGCTCAAGGCTGAACACTTGCACAGCAAGAGTTCCATACACATCGACGATCTCGGTGTGTTCCACTAGCTTTCCTGTCTGTTCCGGTTCCATTCTGGTTCACTCAGATCAAGGCTCAAGTACTTGGACTTCGTTCCAAGGACTTCTATAAACAACACCACGCTCTCTCCTCGTTTCCGAGGTCTATTCCATTCCCTGCAACCTTTTATAAGGCCCTGTACCAGGGTCTGATACTCGTCTGTGCACGTCTCGAGCACTTCCGTTCCGTTCCGACGCACTTCTGTATGTAGGTTTGGTTTTGGTTGGTGTTTTCTTGATAGGTTCAGAGCACATTGATCACCGTAAACAAAGGGTTGGTCTACCCCTGTAGGTAGACATAGACAGACTTTGAACTAGACCAACCTTGTCTACATGTGTCCAACACCCCTCGCTGGCGGGTCATGTTTTTCAGCCTTGTTTGCGGAACGGTGGGTTGACTGAAATGTTGTTGCTGATGCTTGAAGTTTGACAGTTGATTGATGTGATCGGCATTACCATCAGCGGACCGCGATCACCGCTGTCTCCGCTTAGCCTCTCATGGGTGACTCAGGGCCAAAACACTCTCTAACTGGCCCAATCAGCCCTCCGATAGTACACCAACCACAGACTTCTTCAGCCACACGGCACGGCGGTGCTTCAAATGCATCAGGACTCCATCCCATGCAACTGAAATTTCGTGAGAAATCACGGCAAGGATGATATTACATAATAGTATTAATGGGCAACAATGCATAGCCCAAGATCAACTGGGACACCAGGGCAGGCGGTAGAGGGCAGCAGGGAATCCCTGAGTGTAGGGGCAGTGGTAGACAGGCGTGGTCTACCCAGGGTCGACAGACGTAGACCGGCCGTAGGCCCAGGTAGACAAAAAATAGTCCACGTGGGATAGACACATTACGTTTACGCAGTTGACTGATGTAGACTGACGTAAGCTCACGTAAACCGGGTCTGTCTACGGGACTTCGGAATGCAGTGATGAGCGGAGGGAACTCAATGACTAGCATCGGTCCCAGAGGATGAGATGCTCGCCTTTCGTGGGGTCGGAGTCGTCGAGGGCTTGGATGGTGCACTATTCAAAGGCGACGTTGACGATGTCTGAATGTCCAGACATTCGGCCGAAATTGAATACGGCGCAAGAAGGCTGATTTTATGCCTTATTTTCCATTGATATAGACTATGCCTCCTTCCTCCCGCCTTAATATACCATTCAAATGTTTTTTGTGTCTGTCTTTCTACTAGGAATTGACTTAGGAGTGCTTCACGGAGGCTGCAAATTTTCTTATAGAGATTCTGCAACAAAATGAAAAGGTATTATGGTCTAGTTTGATATCAATATTTCGCCCTTATTGCCACAGTCACATCCCGATTTTTTCGTGAATTTACCTCCATTTTTGCGGTGGGAATGGGCGAGTTGGGCGGGGGCGGCAGGGACTTTGATGGGATTGATGGGAGGTAGCGGGGACCGCGCTTAGCGACGTCGCCGCCGGACTTTGATGGCAGCGACGCAGGAGTGATGGGAGAGCCGACACCCCCGCCCTCTGTTAGCGACAATTAGCAGTAAGATTTATTCACTTGGGTGGTAAGCGAGGCACATTTAACCGTATTTATTGCTCCCAAGCTGATGGACACGAAACACCGCTAATTAACGAGGTAGGTAGGTAGGATTACACGGCCGGTCCCACTGAGGAACGCCGGGGCCCAGGAGGTATCGAAATGTACATGCGCTAGTATACATTGTTGCCCCTGGACTTCTTCACAACTCCAAAAGCCGAGCTCACGGACACAATCTCGCAGACTCACTGCGGTAGAACCAAAGAGCTGCAAAGAAGTAAAGCATTAGTACGGAAGCAAGGGGCCCTGGCAGATCAAGCTCAAAATACGAGGATGGCATAGAATAGTTGAAGGACATCATGAGTGAATTTAGCTACGAGTGCAATACTAGGTCGGGAATAAATAATGGCTTTGAGGAACTCTGTATTCAAGTCCTCAGCCAAGTGGGGTTTGAGATTTGGACATTTTTCGAAGAGTTGTTCCAGGAATATACGTCGAAGTTCTACCAGTGCGTCTAAGGACGTACAGGTGATCATCACGTGTTCTGGAGTCTCCACCTCTGTCTTACAGAATCTACAAAGCCTATTTTCCCTGGGCACGTGCTGATGTTCATGATTCACATAACGCAAAATTTCAACGGCAAGTTGGTGAGTTGACAGTAATATCGAGGTAAGTGCCTCTCAATGAGTCTGTGTTCTCACCATGGTCAGATAATGCCGCATTGTGGAAACAGTTTGCGTGGGTGGTTTGTCCTTCTTCGGCTCGAGCCTTCCTCGTAGTAAATAAAGCTTATCTGAAGAGTCGATCTCCTCCTGTAACCATTCCTTCATGAGGTTGTCCACAGTTTTGGCATAAGTCTGTATGTCTTCGACCGTAGTAGTTGCAATCAGAACTAGCTCAGGACATTGGAATGGTAGGCATGAAGCAGCGGTTATCAAGTCCTTGGCCCAGCAATTTTTCCCTTTGGCAGCTAGTTCAATTGAACTATCGAGAGCTGCCCGGGCATAATGCTTTTTATTGAGTCCAAGCCAGTGTACCAGATGTGTCAGGACGAGTAGGAGTCGTCGAACTCGTAGTGGAATTATCCCAGTTTCCGTGAAGAGAGGCGCAATCATCGAGCAAGGGTGTAAGTTCAACATATTGCGGATGAAACTAATTTGAACTTGGCTAAGTTGCTTGAGATGAATGTCTTCGCTATCGGGCATTATTTCGCATCCATGAATGAGATGACAGTCGACACGAGCCATGTATAGCTCTTTGAGTTCTTTCGGTGTCAACCTTCCCGTCATATCTTCAACTGCCATGATGCGATGAGCGCAATAGCGTCCTGTGCGAGCTTTGGCCTTGTAATGAGCCGCAAACATGTTCTGCATGTCTGTTCTGAAGGTAACTCCAACATATTTCTCTTCAATTTCAATCTTCAGCTCAGTTTGACCTAGCTTGAAGATCGGTGGTGGCTGCAACGGAGTTCTCCCATATTTAAAGATCAGAATCACGGTCTTGATCAAATTAATGAGAATAAAGTTGCGTGCACACCACTCCTCAAGAGTGCAGAGTTTACTCCTAAGTCCCCTTGCTGATAGCGAGACAAGTAACATGTCGTCTGCTTGTGCGAGCAGGGAAATACGAACAGCAGCAAGAAAAACATCGTCCATGTCGGGCAACATTTTAAGGTCAGCCAGAAACAGGTTCCAAAGGATGGGTGAGGCTGGATCTCCAGTTAGGAGTCCAATAAGTGCCTTAAATTCCTTGGATTCCATATCTCCGTGTCGCACATAGTAGGCCATCCGTGTGTACAGCATTCTAAGCCAGTCAAAGATTGCACCACCCATTCCCAACCGAAATAATTTCAACCATAGCGTCGGTTGGTCCGTTGATGGGAAGGCATTTGAGGCGTCAATTGCGGCCACATAGAGATCAAGTCCATGAGCTCGTGCCCAATCCCTTAAACAGCGGAGAATGAAGGGATTAATGACAAGAAGAGTGGGAGTGGGACTCGCTTAATTAAGCGAGTCCCACCCGCAGTGGGACTCGGCTGTACAACAGCCATCAAAAGTGCGATTCGCTCAGCCAACAGTCACGCCAAGCATTGTGCCGCTACCCGAACTGACTAGCCGGTGATCTGTGAACAATGGCTGCTCACCCGCCTCTACCATCTGCTTCAGCACTGCCCGTTGACGCGTACCCACAGCCACTTGCGAAACACGACACCGCTGCAGCCATTTATCCAGCGGAGTACCGCCTCAACCTATGCTCTCGCTCCTGGCACTTCCCATTTTCTGCTCTTTTCTCCGGTCTCAGCTCAGTTTCCTCCACTTTCTCGTGTTTTTTCTTGGCTTGTATTCCGCTCGGTCAGATATTTTTCTACCCGATAGCAGTCTATTGGTGTGCTCTCGTATATCCTATTTTACTGATTCTTCCGACTATAAATTGTAACGAATTCAACCCACAATAATAAGGCACTTTCCCCCGTACATCTAAACCCATCTAATTAACGTCTAATCTTCTGAACCCTCCTATTTCATCTCGCTTTGACTTCGCTCTCGCTCGCGCTAGGCGTAGAATTCGTTGCGGATGTTTCCTCAGGCTGCTGACCTTTATCCCGGCGAAATCAAAGCCTATCGCACACGGGTTAGTTCTTTTGACGACCTGGAATATATCAGTTCACCCACAATTGATCTTATGGCGTTAGGACTAGGTCCCGGGGATTTGGTTCATGGGATCGATTCAGGCATGGAGAATCACCTTATAAGTCTTTCATGATCAATATAAGAAGTGTTTTAAAAAAATTCACAGGATAGTTGGAGTGGTTTACGGCTGTCGCAAGAGCTACCCCCGCCTTGTGCCTTCTCTGTCCACGCCCCCTTCCGTATGCACGGAACCCGATCAATCGATCACAAATAAGAGTGCAGTCGATCCCCAGCCTGAGGACGACGATATTGCCCCTCGAGATATCAACCTTTCGTTCGATGAGCGGAATATTGTCACTGGGAAACTCAGGCGCACCAAATCTATTCGTGTCACCGACCCCAATGCAGCTGATTCAAGGCCAGCCAAAAAGGGGAACAAGTGAGTCCATGAAACCCATCTAGAAAGGTAACTCAGCGAGTTTCAAGGTCGTATAAACATTAGACGCTATTTCACCTTCTCTTCAGAATTCAACTTCTCTGAAACTGCGGCAGCTGGTTTAATGTGTTTACAGGAGTTCAACTTTCTTATTGCAACTCACGCGATGGCTACGGGAATTCAACTTCCATTTTCATCGTAGTTTTTCATCCCAACGTCGAAAATGACTCGGCTCAGTTTAACCCAATTGAAATATAATTTTATCTACACACACACAATTCACTTCCGTTCCACTTTGATAAGCCTGTTCTTCTGCAAACATCCCAATGTTTTCGCAATGATTCCGCCGCACTCGAACGGACCGCTTGTTTAGTTGTTCCGAACCTCCGAGTAATGTATAAATACGTTGTGATATTCAATCCATTCCCTTGCGTGTCTGCGAGGGTCTCCTGCTATTGAACTTCCCGGATAACCACGAGACGGTTTGACTATTCTAACACTTTCTATTACTCAATCAGCATGACTGAACACGGAGCGCGGGAACGAGGTCTGCGTGGATCAAAAAGATGTGGGTCAGACATCGACATACTGTCAGACACTTTGATCCGTTGCTCTGCCAAGATTATCGAGTCGCACTGGAGTCCTGACTGAGTCCCATTGTGGACAGTCCTGGGTGGGACTCACTTACACGGAGTGGGACTCGCTTAATTTAAGCGAGTCCCACTCCCACTCTTCTCGTATATACTCCTAATTAACGGGGGATATCGCACACATATCCCCCGCTAGTTAGCGGGCTTTTGTAGGCAATATAGGTGGCGACAATAGTCAATACGCCCATGGTTTTACTTCAAGGGACAAAAATACACCTCAGGAAACATCTTGACACCCATGATGCACTCAGATCTTCATCTGTTCAACCCCTCGAAGTGGTTAAACTTCGATAACCGTTTGACCGTTTAAAAAACAGTTTCCAAACTGTTTGGCCCTTTGGCCAAATTAAATGGAAACGAAAACGGTTAAAACTGTGTATAAACATTTATAAAGGGAAATGGTTGGAGCCTAGCTTAAATCTTAATCCACTTCCTCTCTTGGCTTGCCGACTCCTCCGCCATTTCTCAATGTCAGACACCGCGCTCTTTCACCTGATGGCAACTCGGCGGGCTCTGCGGCCTACTACGGACTTGTGTGATGGTTCAATGACCATCGCTCATGATCAATGCACGGTGATGCCTACCGTAAGACTGGACACCTGACCGGGCGGCGACGGGCTTAGATGTCAGTCTATCTCTCGTGGAATCGGCATCGGGGAGAGTCCTAGCGGAACAGTCTTCGGATTCAACTTGTCTTACTCACCAAGGAATGTTCGTATATCATCACCGTACTTTCCCCGAGCTCAATGAACGAAATTCGGACAGATTTTCAATTGTGCGAATGATTTGTAAGTCTGACATATCCTCTCGGGGACGCTGACCAATGTTCAATCGTTGTTTACTCACCCCGACGCCGATAGTGATCTCCATACTTATTTAAGAGGAATCTAACGTCAATTGTGTATCGCTCTTCTAACCAATGGCCCCTTCAGTCGTTATCATCGGCGCGAGCGGCACCGTCGGCCGTCCACTTGTCCAGGAATTTCTGAAGAACAAAACCCGCTTCGGGCGCATCGCAGTCCTCGCTGACCCCACCAAAATTTCGCGTTTCACTGACGTGCAGAGCCAGGGCGTCGAGGTGGTGGTCGGCTCCTTTCTCGAGGCCAACTCCTACAAAGGTTATTTCATATTAGCAAAGCCGTGTTGAATGCTGATTTGTCCTCCAGGTTTCGACACCGTCATCTCCCTCACCGGCAACACCGCCATGAAACTCCAGCCCGGCATGATCGACGCCGCCATCGCCGGCGGTGTGCGGCATTTCTACCCCTCCGAGCTTGGCACTGACTCCTATGTCGCCATCGGCAAGAGACGCTACTTCCGCGACAAGATCGCGACGAGGGAGCACTTGCGCGACCGTGCACGCGAGGTGCCGGGCTTCTCGTACACCCTTCTGATGACGGGGGCGTTCACGGAGTTTGCGCCGTCGCCGTTCAATAATGTTGACATTGAGAACCACACGGCGGTCTCGTATGGCGTGCCCGACGCGCTGATCAGCGTGACTGCGCTGCCCGAGTACGTTTCAATGTTTACACAGCGAAAGGGCAATTCTAATCCGAATCCCAGCATCGTGCGATACGTTTGTCGAGTCTGTGCTCCTCCCTCTCGAGCAGGGCAAGTCCTGCCGCGAGCTGCGGGTTGCTGGCGAGACACTGACCTGGGCAACGCTTATCGAGACTCTTGGGGAGGTGCAGGGTGTGAAATACAACGTTACCTACCTTGACCCGCGGGAGGCGGCGGAGAAGGAAGAGGCGGCGCGCGTCGCGGGAAACACTGAGGCTGAGATGTTGTGGGCGGGGAAGATGTTATTCTCTACAGGTGTGGCGCATTTGGTGGGACCGCTCGACAATGCGCGGTTCTCTTTTACCCCCGAGAACGCGAAGGAGACACTGCAGCGTTTGATCGGCAAGAAGTAGCTTGAATGTACTCGGCTCCATATGTTTTTGTCCTGAATTCCTTCGTGTTTGTTGCTGCAAATGTTCTTTTGAAAATCTGTTCCATGTCCTCTTCCAAGTCTGTTAGAATGAATTTAGCCCCCGCTGATTCAAGACCGTGAGCGAGCGAACCGTGAAAGATAACTCCCGGAGCTAGATCTGCAGCAAGACATGATTGAAATATAGATTTCTAGGCCAAAGGCGAGAAGATGTTCGTGGTAGACACCAGTATGTTGTTGTAGGTATTGCAGAAAGTTTGTCTCCTCAATTTGCTGAAATCCATGGAAAGAAAACACAGTGGCAGCCCGCCACTTGTAGTCGAGGCCAGGCCTCGACTACAGCCAGGAGGAGCTTAGTGGAGGCCGAGAGCAGCGGTGACGATGCCATCTTTGCTAGGTATCGGTGTGTCTTCTCGCGAAGTAGAAGGATAGGAGTCAGTGTCGGGTGAGGCAATGTAAAGTGATATTAGTCCTATCTCCGGACCGGCGAGCCGGCAAATCTCGTTGTTCGACCCCCAAGTTCAGCCCGCATCAGCAAGCAATGGAACGGCAAGCTTGATCCGAACCTAGTAAACGCCATTTGCGGAATTTTCGGGAACATAAGACACAAAGACCCTCAAAATGACCGGTTTTTCCTTCGCCGTGCTTCCGCTGGGCTTCTACAGCCTTGCTTTGCAGTCATATCACGATCCACGCCTGTCCATCAACGCCAGATGATTGTCTCCATCTTCCTTTCTCACCTGCAGCAAGCAGTTGACTCACCTGCAGCAAGCAGTTGAATTACACCAGGATTCCTTATTCTCAACACGGCGTGACGGAAGCAGCAGATTCGGGGATAATACCTAAATTAGACAGATCCCTGCTGCTTGAACACGTGAAAGTCGAGGAGCTTGGAGAGGAAATGATCGAACTATTATTGCTCAAGACGCGCATTGCAAAGGAAGTCGCATATTTGGGATACAAATACAGGTAATTAACAGATCCTCGGCTGCACATAAATAATTATGAGTTCAGAGCAATACAAAATAATTGAACAGGCATACCAATCATTCCTTCCGACACAAAATCACTCTCCGCATGCGGAACAAAAAATTTAGTGAGTCCGGTGTCTTGAGAAAAGGACCAGGCCACGTACAGTCATCGTCTTTGAGAGGTTTCTCTTTCTTGAATTCTATCTTCTTGATGGAAGGAAATACGCTGCGGTAGAGCCGTAGGTCACTGACTCGAGGACACTGGCTTGTGATACGCAGCAACTGCAGCGTACAACCGGACCTGGAAATAAATGACGCGAGCGCCTCGATTGGCTCCTCCCCGAGGAATTTCTCGGCATCTGGAGGGTGCGGAGGCGGGGAGCCACCAGGGTATCGACAACCCCTGTGATGGGTTCTCGATGTGGGTTTGAAATGCGCAGTGTTCTCAAGAAGGGGAGGCGGATATCTGGGAGTCTAAGTGCATCGTCCACTGGGGATTCGCGGATGATGCCCAGCGTGCAAGAATCAAGTTGGATGCCTGCTGTAAGATTGGGGCACATTCGTGGGTGAATACTAGCTCCATGGTCAGCGAGGTCAGTTGGACCCACGGCATTACCATGCTCGAGAGGTCTGATTCATCACGGATAATCAGAGTGCGCAATAAGGGGGCTTCGTCTCCGGTGATGAGGCTGTCGCCCCAGTGCCCGTCTAATTCCAGGTGACGCAGAAGAGGCATCGGACCTTCGAGTGTGCCGAGAGGTGATTGATGCCGGGCAGAACCAAGTTCTCAGATACTCCCAGCGTGCACGATGAGTAATCGCAAGAAGCTCTGGCGATGGCGAGAAAAGTCCATCGATTTCGATGGAAAGCGGACCACACCCGGATCTACTGAGCCACTGTTCGGACATTTCCAAAACTTGGGGGCTGTCACAGTGGGAGGGTAGTGATATAGCTCGCCAGAGTGTGGGGCAGGCTAGAGCGATTTCCCGCCATTTGCGACAAATTTGTGTGAGGACAGTTGGAGAGAGAGCGGCCCTCTGAACGGTCGGAGGGGGTAGGGTGGCAAGAAGTGAATGAAAATCTCTGCCACAATTGCGTTCGACACGTTAGAGACCGGATAGGTTGTACGAATCAAGCCGCTTTTGTGCCAGGTCCCTTTCCTTTCGCAAGGTGGCAAGAGAGCGCTCGAGACCCAAGATTTGGGACCCGAGATCTGCGATTCGAACTCTGTCGGCTGCAAGGGCGTCAGTCATTGTGTTACACCTACAAAGACAGTGAGATCGGAAATGAGCTAGGGTGCTGTTTTTATGCCGGTTTGTAAACATGTTTATAAACAGGTGTTTATAAACGGGCTTTTTATTGGTCGGGCCAGACCACCCGGTTTTTAATTCACTGTGGCAGTGCTCGGCCGGCCAACGAAAGGTCTAACTGGCCTCAAATTTGGCGAAAGTCGACCCAAAACCTCACAGAATAGAAAGTCTGACAAGTTTCCTGTGACTCTGGCCGGAAAAGCTGAGAGGAATGACGCCCAAATATGGCTGACTTACCCCGGGAATGGCGGCTGTTGTCCTTTTGTGCGTTATCTCACCTTCAAGAGGCCTTCAAGAGGTAAATGGGGGACATGGAACCTGGTTAGAGGCACAGAGTGCGAAATTTGGACGCAAGAACGATTAAAAATTTAATATAAACCCGATTTTCAAGTCAGTGTTTATAAACCGGTTTATAAACACCCTGTTTACCAATGCAAAATTAAAAACTGTTTATAATTGTGCTGGGAATTAAAAACAGCACCCTAAAATGAGCAGGAGTCTCTTACTCACTCATCAGTTCTTCCGTCGACGTTTGCAAAAAGCTCTCGAGTGGCAGAAGCTGTGATTGTGGCAGTGAGGAGGCTTGTCCCCAACTTGTCCCACGATTCTTTGTACCATCTTCCACCGGGTAGGGTGGCAAGAAGTGAATAAAAATCTCGGCCACAATTTAGTTCGACACGTTGGAGACCGGATAGGTGCACGAATCAAGCCTCTTTTGTGCCATCCCTTTCCTTTCGCAAAGTGGCAAGAGTCGGATTCTGATGTCCGAGTCCGAAGTCGTCTGATCAATCCGATTTGCCAAGCCTTGATTGCTTCTTCTTTCAAACCGCCATGTCGCAGCGGCGGCGCAGCGAACGGTTCACTTGCGCAGTCCATTGTCTGGGATCCAAGAGTCTTCCCAACACCTCTCGGTCCACGTCGATTGGACAGATCTTGTTTCGGTCTAACCCTGTCCTGCGCATTTTGGCGTCCATACACACCGGCATGAACACCCGCATCTCCCTCAGCACGCTGTCACTGGCCGGAACACTCGCAGCCACTTGTTTTCTTCTCGGTTTGCTTCCTTCCCAGACATGGAGGTGGGCGCCCGGGGTGGGTTGTTCTTTCTTGTTTTGTTTTCGGTTTTTTTTGGTGTTTGTTTTGTGCCTCGTGTTTTTTCGGGTTTTTGGAGCAAGGTTCTGGAGGGAGGTTCTGGAGGGAGGTTTCTTGGCAGCCAGAGACGCGGCGCGTGTGGATTGCGGGTGGAACCGGGACGTTTTCGTTCTGCTGCTTTGCAATCGGGGAGTTGGGGAGGGGAGTGCGCCCGCGTGTTCGCTTTTTCACTTATTTTCATTCCTCTTTGGGTGGGTGTTTCGGGGGGTCGATGAGAGACGAGACGGCGCTGAGCGGGACACGAGCTCCGTCCGTCGAATGCGTTGTGCGCTAAATTGTGAGCTGTGTTTTGTTTGTCCTGCGGGGTGACGCGAGGTGTGGTCCTCGGTCGAGGACGAGACGTACGACGAGCTTGGGTACTTGGGTGCGGAAAAGACGCATCTGCGCCCTCCCCAGCGAACCGAGGCACGGACAGGTTCACCGTTGACTTCAACGACGACAACCAAGGGCCTTGCCACGATGCCATTCACGAGTCGCGACATTGAAGCGAGGCGAGATACTCAGCTGCTGAATGCGATTCCGATCTTGTCTTCACCCGCTTCAAATAAACTCAAACTCCCATGCCTTTTTCAGCCTCTCCCAATCCTTCACTCCCCGAATCTGGTTCATCCAAATGGCCTGCTCGTCCTCGAACAGTACCATGCCGGTACCCCGGAGGGGTATTCCGGGCCTTGACGGGAATGCCGTCACATACCGCACACGCGTCCGAAGCTTCAACCCTGCCTCTCCCGCAGACGCCCCAGAGAAATCCAGCTCCCCAAACCTTCCCTTGCGCAAATTGGACTGCAACGAATACTCGGCGCCAGCGGGGTGGGGAAAGACTGTCAAGGACTGGGCAAGACCGAGCGCACGTCCACCGCATCCCATTGAGATCATTGTACGTGTCTATCACGCGGCGCTAGTTTGGTAGTACGTCACAGACTCGTAGACTGTCGCAATCGAAGCAGTCCTCCCATACTCGGGAGCCCATTGTCTGCGCCTCTTGTTGACTCAAATGGCGGGCCTATGTATCCCGAGTATTCAGAAAAATCCAGAACAACGACAGGCTAGCAACGGTGCGCTCTACTGGGCGTCGATCAGCCCGTTTGGCCAAAGTACACTGGTCAGCCACACTGCTACGCCAGCTCGAGTGCGGCCGAAACAGTCATTGGGAAGCATGCGAAACTGCCAAAGGTACAACTGACACCTTTCCCGAATACTGGGAACCGAGTAACAATCCGCAAAAATCCCGGTATTAATATTGGACACATATAAAGCTGATTGCGAAATGATCTCTAAACGCAGCCGCCTCGCCCAATGCAGTCTATCCTGCTTGCCCTCGCCTTTTCCGGCGCCGCCCTCGCCTGCGGCGACGACCACGGCCATGTTGTGGGTGACGGGCACGTACACGACTACGCAAAGCGTGAGTTCCCCAGCATGAAGCTCACGCCGCCCTCGCGTCCGTTGACCTGGGGCAGCCTCAACATACTCCACACGACCGATAGCCATGGCTGGCTGCTCGGCCACCAAAAGACGAGCTTCCCCGAGCCAAACTACAGCGGGGACTTTGGCGACTTTGCGTCGTTTGTTTCGCGCATGAAGGAGCTTGCGATCAAGAAGGACGTTGATCTTCTTCTGGTCGACTCGGGCGACCTTCACGATGGCACGGGGCTTTCGGATGGATATCCTGTTGGTGGTGTGGATGCGCAACAGTCGAACGAGTTCTTCAAGCAGCTCCCGTACGATGTTCTGGCAATTGGTAGGCATTCTCCTCTTCCCTTTCTTTCGAAAACTCAAATCTTACCAGGCAACCATGAGCTGTACGTCTACAATGTAAGCTCCTTCGCTGCCTTCACCTGCCCTACCAACTAAATTCCCGGAGTAGAACACACTCGATATGCACAAGAACTTTGCCCCGCACTTCGAGGGCCGTTACCTCTCGTCGAACGTCAACATCACTATCAACGGCGTGAGCAAGCCCGTTGGTAGCTGTTTCGCCAAATTCAAGACGCGAAGTGGGCCTTGTTCGCTTTATTTCTAGCGCGCTAGTTCTGATGCTTGCTGTGCTTTTTGTAGAGGCCGTGCAGTGACGGCACTTGGCGTTCTTTTCGACTTCAAGGGCAACGCCGCAAATACAACGGTGCAGAAGGTCGAAGATATGGTCAAAGAGGCTTGGGTGCGTCCTCTTCCCTTCCTTGGGCAATAAGATCTAATCTGTTGTGCTAGTTTGTAGACGCCATCAAGGATGAACCGGATCTTTTCCTCCTTGCGGGGCACATGCCCGTCGCGCGGGATAACTGTGAATTGTGTTCATAATTTTCATCGGTATTATTTTTTGCTGACGTTGGCGCGACGCGACGCGACAGGGCCGCTTGTCTTCAACGCCATTCGAGCCGTGCACCCTCTGACGCCCATTTTGATCCTCGGGGGCACACCCACATCCGCGATTGCCTGCAGCTCGATGGGCGGAGCATGTCGCTTGAGAGTGGCAGATACATGGAAACTATTGGGTGGATGAGTGCGGATCTCCCAGAGCCGAAGGGCCATCATGGCGGCTGCGGCCGTCACAATGGCGAGGACTGTACCGCCAGCGACAGGGCGGCCAAGAATATCACTTTTAGCCGCCGGTACCTCGATCCCAACCGCGTTACGTTCGAGTATCATGCTCGGCGCGGCAACTTCTCGTTCGACACGACGCAGGGGCGTAGCATCACCAAGGGCCTTGAGCAGCTCGCGAAGGAGTTTGATCTGGGCTTCACGTATGGGACGGCGCCACACGATTTTACTATTTATCAGTGCGTTTCTCGTTTTCTTTGGGCAGGAGGGGTCTCTTAAATATATTGCAACCATAGGGCACCTTACCCGGCGAACAACTCCTTGCTTTCGCTCATGTCGGAGGTGATGCCCGTCGCGCTAACCGTCAACAACACGCGCGCATCCGTCCCCAACATCATGATCATCAACTCGGGAGCGCTGCGGTTCGACATCTATGCGGGGCCTTTCACGAAGAACGACCAGCTCACCGTGCTTGTCGTACGCGGACCCCTTCCTCTATATCCCCAACGTGCCGTTCTCCGTCGCTAAAGGCGTCCTCCCTGCGCTGAACGGAGCGGGTACGAACCACAGGAGGCGCGATGAGGCGGTTGAGGCGGAGCTGTGGGCGAGGGGGTACGCCGGGACGCGCTACCGCGAGTGGATGGAGGATATGGTGCGGCGGAATTCGGAGCTCGACGGGCAGGCACGCTTCGCTGTGGCGAAACTGACGCCGGGATATGTTACAACCGACGCGTGCCCCGGCGTCGGCGACGACACACCGCACGCGCCGCTCGAGTTCTACTCCCTCCCGAACTTTATCGCGTCCGCCGCCCCGATCGGGTTTGCGGTCGACGCGCCGATCGACCTTGTCTTTGTGGACTTTCTTGAGAAGCAGCTGATTGGGATTCTTAATGGGCTGCAGAAAGATAAGGTGGTATACGACTGCGGACGTGTCGAAGTATACGAACGTGCTGGCGACCGAGGCGCTGGGGATTTATGCACAGCAGAAGTGGAATTGAAGGCGCTAGTTGGGTGGTGGAATATTTACTCAAAATCTCAGTGGGATGAGGAAAAGTCCGATACGCACGTGAAGTACTTGGATTAGATTGCTATATGATATACGCGAAGCCAGCATACAAGGTCCGTCGAACTTTACATGTCCACTCAAATCTCAAATGGTACAAGCGGAGGGAGCAACATGCGTTAGCACCCATACGTTGGCATTACAGTGACGAAGCTCGCCAGGTCATTTCATCCCACTCTTCACCCGCCTCTCTCGCCTCGCCTCTGCTGCATCACTGCCCGTCCGGTACTAATGCCCTGAGTCAGTTTGTTACCCGTTACGCAACGCCGTTACTAGTCCGTACGAAAGCGACACATGGAATGGAAAGGAGGGATCAGAAGCATATGACACGCGAGGACGAAGCTAAGTATACATTCATCTGAAATGTAATAATATTCATTTATACCCGCGCATTGTCTAAGTTTGACGGCTAAGGGGAGCGCCAAATATTTCTTTGCATCCAGTAGCCAACCGTTGTTCGTAGTCTCTGTTACAGACCTCTATACGGATGACGATCAAGATGTATCCTAGTTTGTTCTAGTCTGATAGTAATCACGGTGCGCTTGTTGGCAGACCGTCAAATTACGTAAAAGCGTGGCGGTGCTTCACACGTGCTCTCGCCACTTAGTCGCTTCGCTCACGACGCGTCCCCGCCCAAGCCTCCAGCACCGCGTTTTCAGCTCTCAAAGCAGGGTAGGGGTATGTATACAGTTGGTTGTAAGGTGTGGGCGTGTCCTCCATCTCTATTTGCACTTCGGACTATGATCTAATCCGTCTCTACTCAGACTCTCCAGTAATTATTTTTGCTCTCCAGCTGCGGTCGGGTCGACGGCAGCGGGGGTCGACGTTCTTTTCTGATTTGAATGGTGTTCCATCTTGAATATGAACTGCTGCCGCACTTGATCCGCCATTCATCTGCCAACCGTTGTTTACAACTACTTTCTTACTCCGGTTTTCTTGTACGTTGTGGCGTAAAACATACCCCGTCCGCGTCCTGCTCCATACAAATCATCTCATAACGTCTCTTTCTCGCTTGATCACCGTCGGCCCACTTATCTCCTCCTGTTTGCATGCAATTACTTGTCATCGTCAACAGCACACATGTTTTTTTCCCTCAATCAATCGTCGTCTTGTCCCACTCGATCCGTTCAGAAAAATTAGAGATTAGGGCTAGAGTACGTAGTATAACAACTAGGTGGGCTCTAGGCAGTGGGAGAGAAAAGGAACCAGGCAAAATCTTAACTCGTGCAAGCATGAAAATTATTCAAGCAACTACTCGATTCTTAATCCCGGACCAAGTTGTTTGAGCTCCTGGCGGAACCCTGCGATCCGGCATTGGGCGTAAGCGATATAGTCGAACTTGGGCTCCTCTACTGCGTTATCCACGTCCTCTCGTGCATGTACAACCCAAATCGCCCACATTGTGTGCGATGCGGGGCTCGCCGCCCGCACCTGCTTCTCGAAGTCGGGCATCATTCGCACAAGCTTGAGCCGGGGCATGGGCCGCGAATCCAAAGAGACAGTCGAGTGCTAGAGGTACGTGAGATAAAAGTTTGGTCGAGTACCGTGTGGAAAAAGATGATGTTCTGCTGAAACTTCGGAGCATCGATGAACTTGAGGAGATCGCGCCGCTGATATGATACATGAATAATATTCTCGCGGTCATACGCTAGCGCAGAAATTCCGTAGCTGGTCAAGGTTTCAGCACCTAGATAAAGATGTGAGATGATCTTGTACAAGCAGAGAAAACGTCCAAACAATGTTCCGAGCCAGACCCTTGGTTGGAGTAATGACTAGTCTGACAGGCTGCAGACTTTCCGTCACCTGTAGCGATGCACAGAAAGACATGCTGGCCGTCCAGAATATGCAGAATTGGCTGTATATGACGGTCCCGAAGACCATCTTTCCACATGGGGATCTTGGCCGCGATGATGGATTTCGAAGCTTATTGTCCTTCGGGGGACCGCCAGGTGGGAGCTTCAGCCATCCGAGACCCGAGAAATTAGAATGTGTGGTGTCGAGGCACACAAGGGTATCTAAAATGCGGTGAGATTTGATTCTAGAAGCCCAAGGAGCGTTGAAGTGGTGCCCAGAATCATAAAATGAGTTGTACCGAGTCTTATCGCAGCTTGAGGAGCCGAAGAACGCGTGGTGCGGCGTCCGGGAGACGCGTCGAGGGCCAAGCGCTTGTGGCACAGCCACGCTTTTACGTAATTTGACGGTCCGCCAACAAAGGGACCGTGATTACTAACAGACCATATACTAGTACATCTTGATCGTCACTAGGATATCGGTTCTGTTACAGAGACTAAGTTTGTTCGGTTCGGTGGAGATTGAGAGTATGTCACACTGCGGTCATCCAAAGTTGACATGATCCCTGATCAATTCGGACATAAATTCGGTTCCCGCTCGGCTCTCGTTGAACAGCTCGTTGTCGTTGTGCAGCCATGAACGTCGAGCACACCTCTCGCGAATTCAAGCTCCCCCACCCCCAGCTCGAATCCCTTCTCCTGTCCCACCAGAAAGTACCGGCGCCACCCCGTCTCAAACCAGGATTCGGCCTTGGGTCCCTCCTCAATGCTTTTGCAGCTGGGGCGCTCGCTTGCTTGCTCACTCAATACGCGATATGCGGCTCTAGCTGCTTCTTCAGTCCCAAGTACGACAATGCGCCCACGATAACGGCGCCTGACGTGTCCGTTCTCGCCTCGCCGTGGGCCAGGTCGACCGAGCGGCACAACTACCCACCTCCGACCCCGACCAATGCATTTCCGTCCATGTTCCCCACGGACGTGGGCTACGCGGGAAAGACGCCCACAGGCGCAGAGCCCGCGGTCGTCGCCACGGCCCCCTCGTACCCTGTACACACCGGCGCCCCCTTGCTCGTCACGCCCGACACATTCTCGAGGACAAAAGGCAAAAAGTTCGACCTCCTCACAAAGTGGGGGAACCTTTCGCCGTGGTACAGCATGGAGCGAGGCGCGTTTGGGGTCCATTCTGGGCCTGAGACGCCACACACCTGCCGGGTGACAGGCTTGCACTTGCTGCATAGGCATGGTGCGAGGTATCCCACTGCCTGGGGTGAGTGTATTCTCTTTTGGTCAGCTTACACAACTCTTAACCAGAGGTCCAGCGTCGTACGGCGGCCCTGCAGGTCTACCTGGGCGTCTTAACGCTGCGACTTCCAAATGGAGGGCCTCGGGCGAACTTGAGTTTTTGAATGATGGTTTGTATCCGCCATATCAATACCTCATTTCACTCATCGGGGTTTAGGACGTATAAGCTCGGCGAAGAAGGTGAATAACAAGACCCATGCAGGTAGTTATACTAACGCGACTTGAAGTTTTGACGCCATTTGGACGGCAACAACTCTGTGGGTAGTTTATCTGCAACGTCGACGACATCCTGAACATCCGCTAGTCGACTTGGGAATATCGATGCGATTTAAATATGGATTCCTTCTCAAGGTACCCAGATTACTAGTATGGCTAGATGTTAACCCACCACTGCCCAGAACTTCACCGAGTCCAATACTCTTCCCGTATTCCGTACCGAGTCCCAGTGCGTGAAATCCCATCTCGGTTCTGTGCACTCACCAAACACGGCCCACAGAGGCCGCATGCTCGCATCGGCTCAGAATTTCGCAATCGGCTTCTTCGGCTATCCATTCGAAGGCCAATACCAGCAAAGCATCACCATCGAGGGGCACGGCGTGCGTCCTTCCGTCTACGCAGTTTCCTGAGCTAATCTTCTACGCAGTTTAACAACACGCTCGCACCTTACACGACGTATGTCTGTAGAAGACTCCGATATTTTGTTAACAACGCTGCAGCTGCCCCAATGCGCAAGATTCATCCAGAGCCGATCGTGGTCGCGAGTACCTTGCAAAGTGGGCTTCGGTCTATCTTAAAAAGGCACTCCGTCGCCTGCAGCGTCAGTTAACCGGCTATAATTTGACGATCGAGGACGTGTACGTCTTCCAGCAACTGTGCGCATACGAGGTAGGTTCTTTCGACTTTTGGAGGATTGAAACTGAGGCGTTACTGGCAGACTGTCGCACTTGGGTATTCAAAGTTCTGTGAGCTTTTCACGAAGGAGGAGTGGAATGGATTCGAGTATTCGTCAGTCTCCAGCACTTGATCAGAGCTTGAACTGACCCTTCAATAGGTTTGACCTTTACTTTTGGTACGTCAGCCTTTATCAGGTATACGTACCTGCGCCAACAGTTCTGCCAGGTACAATTCGGGCCCCGGCTTCCCGCTTGCGCGGTCGCAGGGTATCGGGTATGTGCAAGAACTCGTGGCACGACTCACACACACCCCAATCTTGACGCACAACTCGTCGACTAACGCGACACTGGACGACAACCCAATCACATTTTCCGTTCGGACAGAGCCTCTACGTCGATGCGACGCACGAGGTCGTCATTCTCAATGGTCTGTATCGTGTATTATAGCGCGAGTAACTGACAATGACACATATATCATGACCAGTCCTCACGGCGCTCAACTTGTCCACCCTGGCGGCGCAGGGCCCGCTGCCGGCGGACCACATCCCGAAGCACCGCACGTTCAGGGTGTCGCAACTCGCGCCATTTGCGACGAACGTCCAGTTCCAGTGTACGTCCTCCGATGGATGGCACATTGACTACGCTGACACGCATGTCGGTACAGTCCTTGAATGCACCTCCGTGCCCGGGCCACAGATCCGCATCATCGTAAACGATGGCGTGGTCCCGCTGACAGGCATCGCGGGCTGTGCGGCGCAAAAAGACGGGATGTGTGCCGTGGACGCCTTCGTCGCGGCTCAAAAGAAGATCATCGGGGCGACGGATTGGGCATACGACTGCTACGGCAATTGGACGATCCCCGATGGGTGGGAAACGACGACGGGGGAGCCGCCAGGAGCTAGACCCAAGAAAGGACATTTTGGTCTGGAGGGTCTTCATATGTCTTACCTACCTTCTACTGTTGTCAGATGGCAGATGGAAAAGAAACTTCTTAAGATATCTGACCTCTGGATTCCCAGGTAAGGCCCAGTTCGGGATCCCCAATTTCAAATTTGGATTATTCTATATGGCTCCCCAGGTGCCGCTTATGAATTGAGCACCCCTTTCTATATGCAGTAGAATCTCGGCCACTTGTTTTGAGCAGAGCTGACACTGTTTTGAACATAAAAATGTGACGAAATATTCTGTACAACACGCACCAGCAGGCACTCCACGACCGAGCCCCAGAACAGCCTAGATGAATTCTCCTCATTCATGGCTCAGGGTATTCCATCATTTTCAGAATAAGATGTGAGGAACAAAGTCTGAAGAGATAACAGTATCCAGCTCAGTTTCTAACTTAACCTTGACAACGCTTGCACTAGGTTGACTCAGGGGTTCCCAGTAGCTTATTGGCGTGTCTCGAAACCTTGTTTAGTTCATACCAGCAATTTAACATTCCACTACAATCACAACCTAGGGCAGTATTCAGTGCGGACAAGGTGTTGACCCAAAAATTCAGTGTGATGCACCAACACATTCACACTCAGGCTACAGCCCGGTAAATTGCCTGGGATGGAAGGAGGTGTCGCATTTCTAAGCAGTGCCCGGGGTGCCAAGCAGACTCACCCTTCTAATTTCTTACTTGAATTTTTGTCCAGTTAGCAATTGGCTCACATCAGGTAACTAGAGATCCGCTGAAGCGCGGGGGTGCTCGCGAAGAAGATAGAAAAATGGGTTGAACATACATACAATCAATTAAATTCTGCAACCCAGGATATCTACACGCATTGGCCTCTAATCTATGTTGATAATTGGCCCCAGCTAGACGTTGGACCCTCGAAAAATCAGATCCCGCGAGCCAAACCGAGGGATACCGGCGTTCGGGAAAGCTTGCGCAAACACTTGCCAATCGTCTTGGTTTGGCGCTGCGCTTTCATTCAAAACCTTGTCGTCGCCATCTTCCTCTTCCTGGACGTTCCTATTCTCATTCTCCCAGCACCTGAGTGGGCCCGGGGGTGCTGATGCTCTTGTGCGCGACATTCAGCCCATAGTTCGTCCCAATCCTTGATTGACCTCGTCATTCGATCGTTGAATTTCTCCAGGTTGCGGAATGGATGATGAAGCTGCACCTTGGTGCGGCAATATGCGCTGTACTGGTCTCCTGTCGTATCTGGGGAGATTCTGGGGAAGACGCGCAGAATCACGTCTGTGCGATCACGCCGTTTCCGCCACTGCGAATGGACCATGTAAAGCTTCGGAAAACTTCGTGCATGGAAAGCTGCTCGAGCTCCGGCGACCAGTTCATGTATCTGTATGGAATAATCAATCATTTGCCCATGCGTCGCACAGGAAAATGAACGCTACCGCTGAAACCATGAATCACTTGTAACCGTGTGCCCGTCGGGGTCTTCAGTCCCGTCGTCTTCCTCCAGGGTTTAATTTGCCGCACTCCCCCTTCGGCTCCAGGGTGAAGGGTTTGGAATGAGACAGATGTGTGGACCAGAGGGATTCCCAGCAGTAAATGCGCCGTTTCTTGAGCCAAATATGTTCTTTCGCTTAGCATCTTATTGAGCAGTTTCTGACATACTATCTTTTATCACCTACCTGGCCACACTACCCACCTGGCCACTCGGGAATTATAACAGAATCTGTTGGGTTTTCTCCACGAATTACGATTGGAGGTTGGATAGGATGTTGAGACGCCTTTGTAAACCAAAATTGATCCAGTTTGACCCGATTGCCGTGAGGCTGTGTCGGCTTTCGGGGGTGGTGGGAAGCCGGACACGTGGATTTGTTAATTCTCGTCAGCCATCAACCGCATGTACTGTGCAATTTCGTTCAATTCGGCGGTCACGCGTCACGCACCCCCTGTGCCGCGATGAACTTTAGTCTCGGTCACGGGTCACGGCGCCCAGTGCCGAATGTAAAATGCGTGACACCAGGGCCAAATCTCCCTTGGAGGTGCAAAAAAAGGCAGAATTTTCGAAAAATTTCGTCTTGAATGCCGAATTTTTGGAGGTGTCACGCCAAAATTTGTTGGTTGCCGAAGTGCCGAATCGGTATTTTGGGTCACGGGTCACAACCCGTGCCGAATTGAACGAAATTGCACAGTATTGGCCTCGTTCTCCCTCAATTCATGCTCGATTCACAAGGTTCGGTACGCGTTCTCCTCAGCGGGGCTCCGGCGACCACATGGGCCCTCAAATAGCCCTCAAACCCCGCCAAGAACAGCTCTATCACCCCAAGATTCAGAATTGCCCGCAAGAATTTCCCGCAAATGATGTACGATGGCCATTCATATAACACAAGAACTCGATGCGCTATGCGTCCACAACTTCGCACAGGCCTCTACTACGGTGATTGCCTTTCCTTAAAGGTGCGTTCATGATTTTACCAATTTTATTCTTTGCACAGTGGCGGCCGTTATATGAAACGGCCTTTTGGCGGCCATGTGTGATTTGGGATTTTTTATGGAAAATGGAAAGCAGCGGGAGTGCAACCAGGTGTTCCAGTACGTCCAAATAACCCCTTTGAAGTGTATGTTGGCTCATTTTGACGCTCCGCTGTCTTTGCCGTCGTCCCGCTGCCCGTTATCAGACACCATCATACCAACTTTGACATTGCCACAAGCCTCGATTCCCTAAAACCGCCCATCTTGTTGTACATATTTCCCGACGACGTGAGCTAGGAGCCACTGGCAAACGTCAACGACTGTGCGGTGATTGGACGAATACTGGACGCATTGCGATGTCAATGATCCTATCCGCTTGCCGAAGCATAAATACGTCATCAATGTATCGCTGAAAGCTACAAAGAGTAGTTACGCACCTTGTAGGCTCCTCTGATATCCCCCCGAATATAGGACTTGCAGTTGCTATTGAGGGCCGAAGCGAGGAGAGAGCCAGCGAGCGAAAAGGCGGCGCGTTTGGGTTTCTTCCCACGCCTGGCCAGCTGGCCGCTTTTGGCCGTTTTTGGACTTGCCGTCGCGAAATATTTGCCGAGCCATCAAAACATCACACATTGCCGGCCGCTGCTCATATTCCATTCTCAGGATGCTAGCCTACATCCTCCAACCACAAAACACTCGGTAAGTAAATTCCTTCTACTTCGAGAGTCACAAAATTGCTTAGGTGGCCAGGTAGATGATAAAAAATAGTACTGTTTTTGCTGTCCCAACATTCTCCATGCGACTCAGGACACTCAACAACAGTTCTGGAAGCGCGGGAGCCTGCTGCTCAGACTTGCTGGTGTACTTGGATATGTCGTTTCGGTGTTGTAAGTCGTGAGTTTGAACAGAAGTAATGGAACTCCCTTGAGCGCAGCATCTGTGCTCATGACAGGCTTGACATCGATGTTAGCACACCATGCCAGAATGATTGCGGGGTTGTACCCATTCAGAAGGGGATCATTACGCTCAAGCTCGAACCGAACATGTTTCTCACGGCAGCAGCCGCATTTTTCTATCGTCAGGGCTTCGAGTGCACGATCCACGTTCTTGATACATTCAGCCTGGTCAAGGGAAACCGCAGAGTCGCCAGGAAGATCGACCTCCGCCAAGTCCGAGCCGTCACCAAAGATTAGTAATAATGTGCTCTGTACCAAAGAGCCGTTGAGATGTGTCTGGGGGCCACGCGTCAACAGAGGAGAGGCGGAGGGAGAAGCCAGTGACATGAGCTACTCGATATGAAGAAATATTGACCAGGTTGGATCGTTGGGGGTAACGAAGGTGCAGATTTCTTCCAAGACACACGCAAGCGAAATAAAAGAAAAATTTCCGAATATGATCTCAGTGATGGAGGCAGCAACCGGGAAGTATCTGATGAGTGACTTGGGGTGCCGGAAAACAGGCAGAACCAAAGGCGCCGCACGGGGAAAGAAAGTCTAGAAAAGAGAGGAAGCTGATCCCGCACGAAGGAAGGATATCAATGAAGTTTGTGCCGCGACAGAGTCCAGGAGTAGTAGTTACTGTGTCCCGGGCACGATTAGGATCCTGGGACACTTGAGCACTGACTCGATGTCTAACTCGGGAGTCGGGAGAAAGACGCCAATCGAGCGCGATGATTGCAGTCTAAGAGATGCGCGTACGTTTTAGCGGCAGATTCTAACAGAAGAGTTCACAGTTAGAGAAGTCAGTGAGTAAAGGACATCTGAAGCTGCTGCGCACTCGTGAGTGGTGAGAGGTTCAGAGAAAGTGCCAAGAAAGAGCGATTTGGATCAATCGGATTCTGATGTCCGAGTCCGAAGTCGTCCGATCAATCCATGGCTTGATTGCACGATTTGCCATGACTTCGCCTTGTATCAAAACGGTTCTTCTGCAATCGATCATGAAAGAAAACAATGATTCGTCGGGCGTACACCCAGATATTCTATCACATCAATTCAGTCTTTACCTTCATAACCCTCCCCTTCCACGTCGTGGCGTGGAGCCACCACACCGAAAACTCCACTGTTTTGCCGCCCACTCGGTGGTCGATCACCGAACCTCAACCGCACGTGATGAGCGGGCACACCGTGGACCGAACGCCCCTCGACCGCCTCTGCTACTGCGTCCAATTCCGGATTTCGCAGAGCGACGAGCAGCCTGGAAAATTTGTTGGAGCTGGGCTCGCCGTTCTTCATCATCGAGAACATGCCCACGCCGCTCATGAGGAGGAGCAGAAAGAAGGCGACTGAATAGGTTGCGATGAGAGTCTTGCGATCGTAGACGTATACTATGTCTGTTAATCTGACTGTGGCCTCCGCAGTGGTAAATCCACTGTTGAGATTAATGAAACCTGTAAAATTCTGAGAATCAACACGATGTGACGGCTGGAAGAATCACGTACCGAGCGTCGCATTCGCAACCATGTCCTGGAGGGCTTAGAGGTGGCGCTGTGAGTCGTATTTCGGCAGGCAAAATGAAAGGATTCACCTTGTGAGACGTTGGTGACATGGGCGGTGGTGTTGATGCCAAAGACTCGATCCTGCGACTCCCCCGTGCGTAAAGAGTCGACACTGTAGGGTTCGAATATATTGGTTTGCATCATGAATGTCGTCGTGTTCAAATCCCCATGGAAGCCGTCAATAATGACACTTCCTTGCAAACGTTGAGAGAGTGAATCCGCCATGGCCAAGAGGTGAACGTGGGTTCCGATTCCAGGGCCGAAGGTGTCCGGTGACGTTGAATTCACGAACAGAGATACGGGACCAATCACTGGCTTGGGGCCTGCGTCGAGGTGGCGGTAGATGGTGTTTAAGGGGTCGTGGAACTCCACCACGGAGACGCGACTCTCCTGCGTCCCGTTAAAATAGTGGGTGGAAGCGAGGTGACTAGCATTGTAGAAAGTGCACGTCGAGCCCGCCGCGTTGATCAATGCGCCTTTGTCGCCGTTCGACGCCGAATATGGAACGTAGGCCAAGGTCAGATTATACAACGAAGACGTGAGGGTAGCAGCATTCTGCACGGTGAAATTCAGCGCCGACTCTTGTTCGTTTACTGACAATGCATGACCGTCGTATCCCAGAAGATATGCACTAGGTGGGTCATCAAAAACACGGGAGACGAATCTCTCTGAGTCCAGAATGCCATCAGAAATTTGGCTGGGCTGCAGATCAGAGCAGCGCAGGGCCGGGGCGACGTAAGTGATGTCGTAATTGCATTCGGGAGAACACCCCTCAGGCATCGTCCAACCCACTGGATCGCCCGACAGCAACGCGGCAAGCGCGGTTTTATCCCAAGTTTCTGTGACCGAACCATACTGGTCAGTCTGGCTGAACAAGAATATTATTAATGGCAGAGCAATTGGACAGGCAGAGGAGCGCACCGAAGGTAAATGTCATTCAAAAGTGCGTCCGTCGTTGTGTTTAGGGTAGGAACGGTGAGAGAGCGTGTGAGGGCAGAAACTTGTCGAGTGTTCAGGGATGGTGTAAGGATTGTAATCACGGGAGACGCCAGGATGGCTACTGTCATGATAATGATGAGGGGCATTTTGAGGAATAGGTTGCGCCGATACAGAATCATCAGCGATGGTTCTCCGACCAGTGCGTCAATGTCTGGCACTACGTTTGAAGAGAACAGTCAATTAGCTGACAGACAACGAAAAAACGCGGGAACGCACATGTAACAGGCTGACGGCGCAGACAATACCAGGACTGCGGGGATGAGACGTGTGAGCTGCTGGCTGATTCTGAGCCATGTAGTCATAATCACGCACCAGTTGGCAGAGGCTAACACTGGCAGAAAAGCAGAAGAAGATTTTGAAGACCGTGGCAAGGAAGATTTCTACCCGGCTAGTACTTGTCTGCGTCCAACGGCCCGATACCGGACGCGCATCGAGATGTTGGTCGAAAAGATGATGAGCGACACCTATGATGCCGGCCAGCAGAGTCCCTCCTATGATCGACATCGACGCTCAAGCACCAAACCTCGTCTTTTTACTGGGATGATCAGAGACTGTATCTGGGACGGAACTGCTGTGATGGGTTCGGTCGGGGAAAGGCATTTCGCCACCGACGCTGAGGGGAGAGTACTCGACGGGGGAGTCGACGTTGTGCATGGTACATGCAGGATGGGTCAGCGACCACTTCGGATATAGAGTAACGAGTCTCACCTTGACTTCGCTTCTCTTCGCTTATCACTAAACGAAAAAAAAGATCGCGTCTGGAAAACACCCCGTGTCTACGATAAATCAATAGGGCCATAGGCCTATAGGGCGCCATAGAACTCTGTACGTACCGTTGTGAATCCATGGCGACCACGACTGATGCATCGCGGGAGCTCCCCTACGCCTCCCCGTAATGACGTCCCAACAAAGGAAATTTCGCCCGTGTCGGATCCTGATGTCCGAGTCCGAAGTCGTCCGATCAATCCGATTTGCCAAGCCTTGACTTCTTCTTTCAAACCGCCATGTCGCCGCGGCGACGCACGAACGGTTCACTTGCGCAGTCCATTGCTGGGATCCAAGAGTCTTCCCAGGCGTAGCGTCGGTCCACGTCGATTGGACAGATCTTGTTTCGGTCTAACCCTGTCCTGCGCATTTTGGCGCCCACACACACCGGCATGAACACCCGCATCTCCCTCAGCACGCTGTCGCTGGCCGGGACACTCGCAGCCACTTGTTTGCTTCTCGCGTTTGCTTTCTTCCAAGACATGGAGGCGAGCGCCCGGGGTGGGTTGTTCTTTCTTGTTTTGTTTTCGGTTTTTTTTGGTGTTTGTTTTGTGCCTCGTGTTTTTTCGGGTTTTTGGAGCAAGGTTCTGGAGGGAGGTTTCTCGGCAGCCAGAGACGCGGCGCGTGTGGATTGCGGGTGGAACCGGGACGTCTTCGTTCTGCTGCTTTGCAATCGTGCGCCCCGCGTGTTCGCTTTTTCATTCATTTTTCATTCTTCATTGGGTGGGCGTTTCGGGGGTCAAGGAGACGCCACGGGGCTGGGCGGGACACGAACTCCGTCCGCCGAATGTGTTGTGCGCTGGATTGTGAGCTGCGTTTTGTTCGTCCTGCGGGGTGAGGCGGGGTATGGTCCTCGGTCGAGGACGAGACGTACGGCGAGCTTGGTTATTTGGGTGCGGAATAGACGCATCTGCACTCTCCGGATTCATTGCCTCTGCACTCCCCACATTTTTTCTTTCTGCGCGTGTGGTATCTTCTCTCCTCTGCGTGTGGGGATCGCGATATGAACCTGAGGCGGGGAGGGCCGCGCGGTGCTTTAATGCACTCCTTCCTTACTCGGCGGCGTGGTGGAGCCACTCTGCGTGGGTGCATCGTCCGCGTCTTTTCTTGGTTTTTCCTTTGTCGTGCGCAGCGTTTTCGTGCTACCGATGACCCTCCCACACACCCCGGGCTCGCTTTCGATGCTGTAGGCGATTTTGTCGGTGTCTCAGGAAGGACGCGCAAGTGTGTTCCGTGTCATGTCGGCGCGCACGGTCCAAGGCGCAAGTGCTCGGCCGTCCAGTTATTGCTTTGCGGCGATGATGGGTTGCGGTGCGGCGAGTGCAGGGCCGTGTCGAGCTCCTGCTCCTCGCGCTCCTCGCACTTTATTTTATGCCCTTCAGCAGGCGGTCGTACTTGCAATTCTGCACCCTCTCCCTCTCCCGACATGGTCTTGTGAGCATGCCAGAGACGTCGGCATGCATGCATGCTTCGCCGTTCTCCATTTGTTCTCGTTCTTCCTCCCTTCGTTGCCTTCCCCTCCTATTCTTTATTGTATCTTCTCTCATTCCATTGGTGTATTACGAATCCGACCCTGACTTTTATCTTTTACAGATCCCCGTCCTGACGCACCACGGTACTCCGCCGAGCGCGTTGAGATGCGGCGCACGACGCCCGCGCTGCCGGAGGATTGGCCACCCAAGGATACTGCCCCCGCGTCCGCTCCGGCCCCCGCCAAAGGGAAGGACAGAGGTACGGCTACCCGCCATCCCCCGCATCTTCACTCTAAATCTGACCACATACATTTCCGGGGAACGTGTGCGCGTGCGCGCAGACGCGGGCGGGGACGAGGGCGGGGTGCTGCGGCCCTCGATGGCGATGGATTCGGTACCGGCACCACCTGCGTCCGCCGCGCGGAGGAGTGCGCGGAATGCGGCGCCCTCCGCTGCAGCCCCTGCGCGCGGGACGGGTCGAGGAGAGCGAGGAGGAAGTGGAAGGGGTGGCGCGCGAGGGCGTGGCGCACGAGGCGAGGTGGAGGCGGGGAGAAAGCGAAAGCGGGGCGCTGAGTCGGAGGACGAGGCCGAGGCCGAGGAGGGAGAGGAGGCCGCCTCGGACATCTTCAGCGACGTGGAGGCGTTTCAGGAGTGGCTCGTCGCGTTCTCCTATTGTCCTGCATCCCTCCCACACCGTGTCCTCTCTCCCCGCCCTTCCCTGCCACTCATCATGGCATCGCTGCTCCACCTTCCTCTGGTCACCCCCGTCCCTTTCTCGCCCCTTCCCTGCCCGCTGACCCCATCCCAGGTTCTCCCTCCCGCGCATGTCCGCGCTCCTCCCCTCCGCGCGCATGGCCGCTTTGTCTGGACTACACACGATTTTCCAGCCGTTTTTGCTGAGAAGGATGAAGGTGGATGTGTCGGGTGCGTATTCTACGTACACATTCTTCCCTTTTGTCGGGATTTCTTCTGGACGTGATGGGGCGGGACGGCTATCCTGATTGCGCGCGATGCGGGATGAGGCTACGGGTGCAGGCGGTGGCCCCGACGATACGTTGTGTCGCGTCGTGGATAGGATATCTACTCCTCGCTCCCTTCCTTCTTTCTCAGTCTTCACCCGCACCTCAGCCCCCTCTCCCTCTCCTTTGCGTTGTCCTCGACTGCCACGACTCACGCTGACGCTGACGATCTTCATGCAGGCCCTCTTCTTCCGCCGAAGAAGAGCTACGTCCTATACGCGCGACTGAGCGCGCGCCAGCGGGAGCCTTACGAACCTGTGCTGAGCGGCGGGGTGCGCGTGTGGGTGGCTGGCGGGGGCGGGTGCGTCTGCCGCAGCCACGAGCACCCCAGAGGCAAGCACGTCGACGGCAGTGGAAGCAGAGGACGCCGGGATGACGCTGCGCGGGCGGAGACGCAAGGGGAATGGGGAAAATGCCGCGGGACGCGGAGGAGGAGAAAGAGGAAGGAGGAGCGGCAGCGGGCGGCGGAGGCATCTGCGCGTAAGGTGGTCCCTTGGTCGCGCGCCACCGACCCCCGCGCTGCTTGCCGCGCGCGAGGCGGAGCTGCTCGGGGCGAGGTGGAAGATGCTGATTCTCGACCGGCTGTTAGGGGAGCTCTTCTGCCGCGGGCACAAGGTGCTGCTCTTCAGCCAGTTTACGACCATGCTGGACATCATCGAGGTGTGTCTCGCGCTGCTGCGGTGTGTCGCTTCCGGCTAACCCGCCTCCCTCGCAGGACTGGGCGGTCGACATGAAGGGCTGGCCCATCTGTTGTATCGACGGGACGGCCCCGCCGCTCGAGCGTCGGGACCAGATGGATGTGTTCCAGAGGAGCGCGGGGGACGCACCAGATGCGCCGCGGCTGTTCCTTTTGAGCACGCGCAGCGGTGGGCTGGGGGTGAATCTCACTGCTGCGGACACGGTGATCTCCTATGATCAGGACTGGGTGCGTTTGTCGGTCTCCTTTACTGCGTCTCGTTCCCCCTTGCCTACATCTCCCTTTCCCGTCCCTCTTCTCCCTGCTTCCCTCGCTTCCCCTCATTATCCGGCTTTCCATAACCCCCGTCCCCTCCCTCTCCCGCCTCTCTTCCGTCTCTTCTTCCTCCTCTCCCCCTTTCACCATCCATCCAGCCACCTTCCCCCTTCTTTCCTTCTCTTCACGCACCATGATGGTGACGCTGACGGAATCATACAGAACCCACAAATGGACGCGCAGGCGCAGGACCGCGCGCACCGGATCGGGCAGACGAAGCCGGTGCTTATCTTTCGGCTCGTGAGCGTGCACACGATCGAGGAGAAGATCGTGCAGCGCGCGGCGGAGAAGAGGAAGCTGGAGGCGCTGGTTATCGCGAAGGGTGCGTTCCTTTCTGCCAGTCCCCATCTCGCATCGTTTCTGTCTCGTCCTACTACTGCTGCCCATCCAGGCCTTACCTTACCTTTCCCTTCCCTCGCGTCCTCCCCGATCCCTTCCGATCTCCATGTCGCTCCCCGCTCCGTGCTTACCTTTCTCTCCTTCCCCTTGACTGCCACATCTAATCCTCGCTAACCGACCTCTCCACGTGAATTTAAGATACCTGCCGCAGACGTCGCCACAGGCAAGCGCGCCACAATAGCAGAGATGGCGGCAGTCCTCCTGCGCCTCGAGGGCGAGCAGATCGACGTGCTCTCCACGACGACACAGGCGGGCGACGAGGGTATCCTGAGCGACGCGCGCTGCTCGACCGCTCGCCGGAGGTGTTTGCAGGTCGCGACAGGGTGGCGTTCGTCGGCGAAGGTGAATGGGCAGGCGGCGTTTGCAGAGTTTGAGCCGCTGCCGGAAGTAGGGAACGATGCGTTTGCGAGGATGATGGGCGAGGAGGCCGGGGAGGCGGAGGAGTGATACTACTATCTATGGGCCGATATACAATAGAATTCAGGGTGTACTTGGAGTCTTGCTTTCTCTTTACGTTCATTGCATATAGACCATCTGAATTATAGTATAATATCAATTCTGATTTTGTTAGCATGCATTCGTCCTCTAGCGAACCGAGGCACGGACAGGTTCACCGTTGACTTCAACCACGACAACCAAGGGCCTCGCTACGGTGCGATTCACGAGTCGCGACATTGAAGCGAGGCGAGATATTCCCTTGACTCCAGCTGCTGAATTTGAATGCCGTTACAGATCAGGAGCTACTCGCCCTCTACTTCCATGTCAGGCTCGCTGAAAAGTAGATCCAAATAACCTTTCTTCTGAGTGTGAAACCAACCCTTCTCATGCGCAAACCAACGACTTCTCTCAACACCTCAAATCATCCGACCAAGTCCAGGAAAGGTTCTGCATCGCTTCCTGCAAGATCTGCTCGTCCAAGACCTCTTCACCGCACAGCATCTATACACAGTAGGTGCGCTCCAGCGCGATCGATGATCACTTACAACTACGTAGCGTCCATAAAATCATGCCCTACGTCCATAAAATATTACTGAACAGCCTCAGTCAGTAACTCTTGAATCGGAGAATCTCAAATGATTTGCGGTCCGAGTAGCCAGAAAGCCGTGCGCGCGTTCGCGTATCAGTTCTCACGCGAATATTCTCTAAAGGTAAAATGGCTACTTCGTCCAAGAATGCATCCTCGATTCCGATCTTGTCTCAAATAAATTCCAACTCCCCCGCCTTTTTCAGCCTCTCCCAATCCTTCGCTCCCCGAGTCTGATTCATCCAAATAGCCTGCTCGTCCTCGAACAGTACCATGCCGGTACCCCGGAGGGGTATTCCAGGCCCTGACGGGAATGCCGTCGCGTACCGCACACGCGCCCGAAGTTTCAACCCTGCCTCTCCCACAGACGCCCCCGAGAAATCCAGCTCCCCAAACCCTCCCTTGCGCAAATTGGACTGCAACGTATACTCGGCGCCAGCGGGATGCGGAAAGACTGTCAGGGACTGGGCACAGCACGAGCGTACGTCCGCCGCAATCCCATCGAGATCATCTTTGTACGTGTTTATCACGCGGCGGATGCGCAGCGCGAGATCGCGGAGAGACATGTCGCGCAGAGTGTTTACGGTAAGCGGCGGCATGGAGATGGAAAGGACGGCGTTGTTGATGAAGGGCGTCGAGATGGGGGCCAGCTCGTTGGTGCCTGGGGCACCAGGAAAGATGCGCATCTCGCGCAAGTTCACGGACAGATGGATGTGCAGCGGCGTTGCGTCGGTACGATGGGCGTAACTTGTCTGAGAGTCGCAATATCAGCACAACATCAACGAGCGAGAAGTGAAAGCCGTGACCTTGAACCACCAAGCCATAAGTACGTCCGAACTTCCCACCCACTCCTTCGACCCTGTTGCCTTGAGTTCTCCCATAATCTCCCTTTTCTTCTGCTCCAAAAAAAACTTCGGCACACGCACGACTTTATGTTCCTCTTTCCGATCACGAAGGATCTTCCACACAAGGCACACGATGAACGCAAACTTTGCAAGCACGCCGAGGTCGAACCAGCCACGATGACACATGGGTCCCTGCGCCGGCGTCGTAAAGGTCGCAAACGGCGCTATGTCCCACGGCATCCCCGGTATGTCCTCCAACGCGTTTCCTGCGAGCACACGCTGCCACCCGTGCATGAGCGT
This sequence comes from Mycena olivaceomarginata, assembly GCA_029378375.1. Lineage (NCBI taxonomy): Eukaryota > Fungi > Basidiomycota > Agaricomycetes > Agaricales > Mycenaceae > Mycena > Mycena olivaceomarginata. The sequence goes on from JARKIC010001606.1 coordinate 54,809, forward strand.
ACTGATGCCGAGCGCGTCAAACATGATATGGGTTGAGGTAATGCCCAGAAACGTGAGGTCGTCAAACACGGTGACGTGGACATGTATTAGCGGCGTATTGGGCACGAGAAACGCCTCGAGTGACGCAGGGCACGAGTGACTCCGGAAATAAGGTACAAGCAGCGGTGAAGAACATATCCAGGGCTCGCTCGATGATGCATTCAACAAATGCTGGACTGGGGGCCGCGTGCTAGAGGCGTACGGCTCACAATGGTCCGCCGCCGTAAACGCGACTGCCGGCGTTTGCGCGTCGAATGTGTTCGGAATGTGAAACTCGTAACTCTGCACAAATTTCAGGCACTCAACCCCACAGCAGAACGTTGGGAAACAAACGCACACCGTTTCTGAGCGCGAGTCGTGCACCTGCCCGCGGAAACTTTTGCTCAACAAGTAAGGCGAGAGTATCTTCAAGCTTCTTGGTATCGAGGCGCGCGTCGAAGATGAAGCCTGTAGTGACCACGAGCTGGCGCGGAGCCGCGTCGATACCCGTGCACGCTACGACGCGCACGTCGGCAGGCGGCGGTGTAGGAGCAAAAAACAGGGAGTGCAAGCGAGAGAACATGGTTGTCGGGACCACAACAAGTTTCGCTGCACAAATCTCGACTCAAACATCAGCAAACACTATGGTCGCCAGTCTGGGCCCCGTGAAATACGTCGCACGATCAAAATCGAGTTTCAAATCTCGATCGTTGCATGCCATCTCTGTTCCGCGTGCGTGGCAGTGTCTGATCCGGGTTGCGCTTGTATTCACAGGCTTGGGATGCGTTACTGCGGTACCGTTTACTTACACCCACGCAGACCTAGACTGTATCAGATTCTGCTACGTGCAGTTGAATCTGAATCTCGTTCGACATCTATGCATCCAAATTCAATCAACCTCGGCCTCGCCACATTTCGACGTTTCGCACCGCGTTCCCCCGCCGAGCTCGCTAGTTTCGATTGGTTGAGATATCCCCGAATGGATTGCACGTGAACCCGGCATTATCGGCATTGCGGGCAAGGTGTGAGACATAATCCAGGCTTCTCGCGTTCTGACTTGGAAGTACTTATGTTGATTTCATCGGACGTTCTTTCCTTTCCTTCCTGTTTATTTGTTCAACGGGCTGGCGAACGTTATTACCTTTTACTTTCGTTGACTTGAAGCCAAGGACAGTACAATCAAACAAGCAACTTCTTCGATGTCCGTCAAGTACTCACATTAACTATTCGACCATTCATTATAACTGATTTGCTCACTGACTTCGAATTCGAGCTCCCTGAAAGGCCAAGGCTGAAGTTGTCAGTGGGAACATGAACAATTTCCCTGGCATGCGCCCGTGCGCTTGGTACATCTACTTCCGTCCATAAGTATGTAAGTTTAATTCTAACTGGAATGACTAACCTCGCGCAAGACTCAATCAACCACTGATGCCGGTTCCAAGTTGTTTGATCCACCTTTGGCACAACTGTTCTGTTCCACTCCGGTTCCTCGAAGTGGGTTCCATCTCGTCCATCTCATTCCTCACTGGTTGATTTTTCTCGAACCCAACCAGATCTGTATTGGAATGCTTCCTTGACTTTGTGGTTTGAACCATCCAGGTATACTCAGATGGATTGTCTTTTATTCAAATTTTCTTCCAGTTCAACTCTGTCAGTTCTCCTTAACTTTTTTTTCTTGATTCACTGTTATTTGAGGTTTGCGTGCAAGCCATTTTTTTCTGAATTCGTCCACCGTTTCATTCACTTCCCCAACAAAATAAGTTCGGCGTGAGTGACTTTCCGTTGTACTTGATTAGCTGCGGAAATGTCAGTCAAAGGGATTGCGCTGTGTCAAGCAGCGACTGTACGCTGTTTGGAAATTTCGATTCTCGAAACATTTGACTGACACTCATTAATACATTGCGTACAGATCTCCCCAGGTGCCAGTGGGAGGTGGTTCGAAATTCGCGGATCGGGTACCAAATTCCGAGGATATTTCCAGGTTGGTGAATCTGTCCCCGCCCAGGGGTACGGAAACAGCCGAGTGCACGTGGTAACGATGTTGAAAAGATTGCGGCAAGGCCTGCCGGTAACGCCGACGGTGCCGATATTGCGTGGCTGCATTTTGGAGAAATCTCAAAGATACCAATCGAAAGGCTCCTTGTAAGTTAAGTACTTATGAAGCAAAAGAGCTTTGCTTCCGCCGTAGAGATGCACATTCCGAAGGTGCCGGGAAGCATGTCTGACGCTAGATAGTGTTCCGAACAGTTCCGTAGCACAATTAGGATTTACTGATGGTATCCCTGTCGATACCTGGAGCAAAAAGCCCTGTTGAAACAAGGAACAGAAAGTTTAGGAACTGCATGGGAAATCCAGCTTCGCCCTTACTACATCCGGGCAGCCCTCCGGATCGGCGGATCCTATGCGTCCGTGACGCCGGATTATTAGATGAGCCGCCGTTTCGCTCCGGCAATTGCAAGGCAATTGAGTAAATCGGGGTGATCCCCCATCGTACAACTGGTCTTAACTCGAACTAAGTACTCGAACCGTTCAGCAAATCTCAAAACAAACCCAAGCCAAATCAACCAGACCGCAACATTTTCATACCAGTGCGTGTGGGTCCGGGAATAACACTTTCAGATAAGTACGGATAGGAGCGATGTAGATTCGTGACATGTGGGATCCTCATCGCGTCGCTGTCTTTTTCAAATGCACGATCCCCCTTGATGTCACGGCTGTAGCTTTCCGGAGGTCTGGTGGCAACAGGATGCGTTGAGACTGTATATGCGTTGAGACTGTATAAATTCTAGTTACTTACCAGGAATGCGAAAGTAAACATGATGACATCCCGTTTATTCAGTTCTTCACTTGATAACCTCGAATCTGGAAAGGTGTTTAGAGTGTTTCGAGATACGAGGGATCTAGTCCCACGCAGAAATGGTAAGATAGAAAGGTGCGCGGCGATCCCATCTTTGATGGGAGCAACGCCCGGACATAAATAACTCTGCTCCTTAGCCATCGCTAGTTAGCGGCGTCTTGAAAATACGCAAATGTCATTTTTATGACGACTACACTACTGAAATGCGGCTTTTCTCCATGTGGCTCGCGGCGCTCGCAGAGCAGTAGCCGAATCGGAACATTCGGAAAATGTTCCAAGGCAGAAATTAACCGTTCTTTCCGTAACGGTCGAAAAGCTGTGCATGTAATTACCTCGCGTTTGTTTACCTAGGCCTCCACCACCCAGACGCGTCTCCTGCCCATGGACCACAACTGGAACTTCGATGGCCTTCGTACCTTCGGCTCTAATCCCGAGTTCCCTGCCTCTCCCTTCACTATTTATGGATCCCATCACGCACAAGTACAACTCAGAGTTAAAAGTTTCCTCGTGGACCACACGGCCAGCACCGGGAGTACCCACCTGTGCACCAGGGACATTTTCAAGCCGATAGCTCGAATCATCTCCATATCCCCTCCCAGAGCGCGACCTTCCAGCACACGCCCATTGGTCATGACGCGACTATTCGCACACTGAACACGTCTGCGCAGGTCCTTGCAGCCCTCTTCTCAGATCCTCGCGCAGCGCGCGTCTAATGAGGTTCCCGTGCAACCTGTTCCTGCAGGGAAGGGGAAGAGTAGAAAGTCGACTGAATATAGCGCGCGCGAGCTCTTCGACATCGTCCAGACTGCTATCAAAGTCAAGATTTTTGCCGCAAAATACGGTCAGAAAGGAGTTTGGGAACATGGTTCGCGGACTGAGTTCTATTGGTCCTCTGATTACCCCGGAATAGGTTCCGGCTTGGTGATTGATTTGACCGTTGAAGCGGAGCGTCAGGCTTTGCCAAGCGTTATACCTGATCAGGAACGCATTTTTCGTTGCTATAACAGCTGAATAAACGGCATTTAATTGACCCGCTCTTTCCTGTGTTACACACTCTTCCCCATTAACACAAAAAAGCCGTGGTATAATCTCCCGCTGCGAGAGACCTGACATAGCACGGAGCGCTCCAGGCGGTGCCACATCTATTTTACCATTTCTGAGGGTTCTCACCATGGTCCTGACTGTTCCCGCTGTTAAGTAGAACCAGACGGTCTGTATCTCGCTAAACACCTTTGCTCGCGGTCGAGATCTATTCCGAACGGAGATTGATATAGGTATATTCCGGCGCGGATCGGAAATTGGAGAAATGTTAGGATGGTCTGTTTTCCCATCATTTTCTGCAGGTTTCAAACTGGGTTTCATGCATAAATACGGCTGACGTGATCTTTGCTCCTTCGCATTGACCATGACCCTCGCCGATTATCTGGGTGAGTACTCGCCATACGCGATTTCAGTCCTTTTGGCAATACCAAGCTTTGCCTTCGCCTGGCACGTCCTGGTCGCGCGACGCTCGTATGCAGACGAGCCACCCCTAGAAGCAGGCTGGATTCCATGGCTTGGTGCTGGCCTCCAAATGCGCCAAATGGAGAAGTTCGCACTCGCGAACTACCGGAAACACGGCCTCACCTTTGCTGCGTACGCTGCTGGGCAGCGATTTGTGTTCTCGGAAGATCTTGCGGTCCACAGATCTGTAGTCTCCTCAAAGAATTTTGGCGCTAATCAACTTATGGTGAGAAAACGGCGCCTGCCTTTTGTTCTTGCCTTGTTGATCGGGAAATATACCAGGTCGACATCCAGATGCGTTTCCTGGGTGCTGAACGCCCGACGACTGCAGAGGAGGAAGCTGCCTGTGTGCCAGTTCTCCATACGCAGCTCACCGGAAAACCCCTTGCACACCTACGCACCGCGTTTCTGGAACAGCTCATCACCGCAATCGACGGCTTCAAGGACCTCGGCGTCGTCGACTTGATCCCGCTCATGCGCGAAACCATCTTCAAGTGCACGCTGTGAGTCCAGTCTGCTCTCACTGCCGCATTTTCTTGCTGAAGCTCGGTTCTTTTAGACGCGCCATCTTCGGCAGGAACTTCCCCGCCGACGAAGCGCTTCTGCCCTTCGAAGCCTGGGACCGCGGCCTGCAGAATCTCATATCGGGAACCAAGGACGACGCCGCCGTAGAGGGCCTCCGCGTGCTCGAGGAGCTTGTTGGCAATTATCTCCAAGACAACATCCTTGAGACCGAACCGGTGATCCAAGGACAATGGAACAACCTCGAGCGGCTGGGCACGCCGTTCCACCTGCGCGTCAAGTTCGTTGCGCTAGGCTTCCTGTGGGCGGCCGCTGCGAACGTCGCACCTGTCAGCTCCTGGGCGATGGCCTTCATCTACAACGACCCCGCGCTCGCCGCGCGCTTGCGCAGCGAGCTCGCGACGGCCGACAAGAGCCTCGAGCAGGAGGCTCTGTACGAGAAGGGCGCCCCGTCCGCACAGTGGGTCGCGCAGGAGGCGATCCGCCTCACGATGCTCGGCTCGATCGTGCGTCCCGCCGCGTCCGCGGCGACCATCGAGGGCAGCTTCGGACCCGTGCGGGTGCGCAAGGGCGATTTGATGATGTGCACCAGCTGGTCGATGCACCGGCGGTTCGAGAACCCGGAGGAGTTTATCTGGGACCGCCTGAAGCCCATTCCCGGCGAGGACGTCAGCAAACAACTGTACATGGCGTTTGGAGGCGGGTTGCGGCCGGTGAGTCCCCACTTGTAAGATATATCGACGGCGTGCTGACATGCAGCAGTGCGTGGGCAAGTCGTTTGCGTACACCGAGATTAAGATGCTGACGCTCGCGATGCTCGAGCGGTATGACGTCGGTGGGTGCCAGCTCTACATTCCGTCGCGGGCACTACTGATTTGGTTGTAGAACCCATCACGCCGTTTCCGCGCCTCGTTAAGACCGACAGGATTGGCGTGGGCACCATGGAGCCATCGCATGCGTGGAAAGTCAGACTCGTACCTCGTTCGTCTTTCTAGAGTTTGGGCTGGTCAACACTCGACTTTTCCATAACATAAGAACGAACATCAGGTAAACCCCCCTCGCTAATTTTGCGAAACTTGCGGTGAATTTACCCCAAGTTTGCCGTAATTTCGTCAAATTATCCTCACCGTCTCGGGTCTTCAAAAGTTTCCTAATCAAGTTACCTCCTTTGAAATTTAATGTAGTTTGGCGAAGTTCTACCAAGTTTTACGCCATGTCGAAGCTCTTCCACTATGCTTATAGCTCACTTATCATACTTACGACCGGTAATGCGTCAATTAGATTCGCGAATGTAGAGTATAGAAGTTCTGTGTTGTAACATCATTGAACAATCGTACATTGCAGTTGAAGGCGTGACAAACTTCGAATGACATTGTGGGTGGAGGCCGCCGACGTCACTGCAGTGTCCGCAGCACGTTTGCTGTGATGGGCAACGCTGGAGATGCTCCCACTCGTGGTCGTGGGAGCGGGGCGGGTCGCCGCTTTCGAATCGAACAGGAGAAAGAAAGAGATGGCATCATCCGACAATAGTGGGTTTCAAAGTTAAAATTCGGGGCCCAACTTGAGCTCCAACTTGAGCTCCAACTCGCGTTCCAACTTGCGAAGTTGGAGGTCAAGTTGGAACCCAAAAATCCAAGTTGGAGGTCAAGTCGAGCACAAGAGCTCGACTTGACGTCCAACTTGACGTCCAACTTCGTCTCCAACTTCGGCTAAATAATTCGGATCTCCGGCTGCATCGCCTCGGTTATGGTACGCGATGCCTCGACTTCCGAAGTTGTGCGTGCACACGTCTGCTTCGGTGTTTCACAGACAAAGGCCTAACTTGGGCTCCCGACTCCGTAAGTTGGAGGTCAAGTTGAAGGTCAAGTGGTGCCGAGTTTTAACTTTGAAACCCCCTAATCACTGATTCACCGATCAACCATCACGTTCGTTCCTTTCCAATTCCATCAGTCATCTCATCGCGCACTAGCTAAGTGTGTGTACCACGTATGAATCCCAAGCGCTCTCTGATTCCCTTCACCGCATGCCACGAGGCTGTGGAACGTTCGTCCAGATAAAAGTCCCCTCGGGAGGCACGTTGTATAGTTCTCTCGCCGCTCCCGCTCCAGAGGAGATAAATCCGCTTCAGACTCACGAGCTCAGCGATGCACTGGTTGGTAGGTTTCTGAATTGCCTGGCCATAAAATTAATCGCGTTTTCCACCCCCGGATCCCGGTGCTGAAATATAGCGAAGAAGTCCGCATGGACGTCGTTATCGTCCCCACCTCCGTCGACCTCTGTGCTTTGGCGCTCCCCGCCGCACGCGCCCTCCCCGCTGTCGTGAATATGAAACCGTCACATTTTGCGCATATACAGATGGTTTGCGATGTGGCGTACTCCCAGTCGCGATTGGAACCGTTGATATCCTCCCTTTGTATCCTGCGGTACTCTGAACCCTCAGCGTAGGCGCCCAACCTTTTTTGTGCACCTGCTCATCGTGACAGATATTTTTTCCTTGTGCGCAACACGATCCGTATCAAATTTTACTGCACCTTCGGCGATTCACAGTTTCATCCTCCGGTGAACACGCAGGTTGTGCGGACTGCGTCTTTCTGCACGGATTACGTTTCGCCCCCCTAATCCCGATACGTGTACCATGAGCCTGGGGAAAATGCGAGGGTGAATGCTTGTCGGAGTCTTTCCTTCTCTTGAGGCGTCTTCCGCGCTGGTTCGACATCACTACAAGTTTGATAATATTCTTGCTCCCACCGCTGGTCGCTAATACCTGTGCGGTGTGGGTGAGATTCCCTTTTTCTCACCACAAAACTCTCTGAAGCGTATGCTCAGAGCCCTAACCAGTCTCGGAACCTTGTGTCGCCTATTCAACCACCCCTGCCTAACGATATGGTTTGTGGGCATTGTGTCACAAACTTTGATAGCAGCTAATCCCATTCACTATTCACAGAGAACTCGTATTCAGAGAACTCGTATTCGTGATTGAACGTCTCGTGAACCAGGAAGAGGCTCCACTTCTTGTTCTGCATCACCCGAGGATCCGATTCCATCGTGAGTTGAATTGTTTTTTTTTAATGCAGTTCTGCAGTCTGGAGACGTAAGAGGACCATATCGGCCCCGCGGTGCGCGTGAAGCGAGCTGAGCTGGAGTAATTTAAGGGAAACGGGAAAAAGACAAGCGTTTGGCACCTGCCTATCAAGCGAGTAATTGGGCTGATCGCCCTCGGTGTCTGGTGGGGATCCCTTGGTTTTGAAAGACGTAGATATGCCATGGTTTTTCTGAGAGTATTTTTTTGATGTATGTTCTCCTGACGAGTAGATGCTTGCTTTTAAATGAGAGACTGATTCGGCGAAAGATCAAGAATACACTGCCACGGTCAGACCGGCATTTGGAAAAATGCGAAGCTCCGGATTCCGTTTCGGATCATGTTTTGTTTTAGATGAGTAGCTGCTGGCAGAGTACGACCATGACCCCACCCTCCCAGACTGCTTTCTTCCCGAGCCCCCGCGATGTCGTGGTGATTGCATCGTACAACTCGATGGTCGGTACTGGTGTCAGTTCCGCCCTGCTTGAACATCCTCGCACCGGTGTGGGTATCCTGGTCGACGGCAGCGGCGCAACTGCAAATATTCCGGCCGAAAGTTGGGCGCCATTTCTTGGGTACGTCGCAGAAGCGAAGGAATGCTTGAAGGAAAACGGAGGGGGATCTTGGAGCCGGCCGCAATAGGTTAGTTTCACACAGCAAAACCAAGCCTGAATGCTCAAATCCTCACAGGAATCTTGTCCCTCCGACATGTTCTACGACCTGGGCCCAGCCACCACCAAAGAGGAATTCGTAAAGTTTCAACTCACCGGGCATGAGGTTCACGGAGAGGAGCCGTTCGCCATCTTGCGATATGTTAACGGAGAGGAAATCATCGTGTCAGAAATTCCGCCGCCCCTGGTGAAGGTAAAATTGATACATTGCTGTTCATAACATGGATTGTTCTGAACCAGGTTCAACCAGCTTGAATCAGCCATCGATGCCTTCAAGGAGGACTTGCTGCCCAAAAGAGATTACTCCAAAGCAAAGTGGGAGGTATGTCGGGTGCAGACGTTTCTTGTCTCGGAGACTCATTTAACCACCATCCAGAACAATTCTCCAAGGACGCAGAGGAACTGCTCAACGCCGTTGATAGTATGGCTACGATGAGTGCTGCGGATTTCTTTGGAGGACATTCCATATAAAGTCCGTAGTAAACACAATCGCTCAGCTGTCAATGCGATAAGCCTGCAATACAATAAAGAGCGGCGTATCAAATCCATAAAAGGTGAGCTCCCATTAATCATCAATTAGTTCTGCAAAGAATCGTGGTTGCTGAATTGATGAGACGCACGAGGTAAAACGACTGGTCGAATATCATTGGCCTGCGAGACGAGGCGTTTAGTAAGTTATAATACACAAACACAGAGTGGGAACGCCAACCAGGATGAAATCACTTTGATTTTTCACTTACTGGCCCAGTCACTATTCCAAATATTCGTAGGTGTGGTTTTTCGGTGTTTTGGGGCCGCTGCCTATCACATTTCAACCACATGTCAAATATTTTAATTCCGGTGCACCCTTGGGCTCGAGCCCAAATATATACGCTCCCAGGAAGCTCCACGGCTGGTTCCCGAGCAGCGCGTTCTTGTGGATATTCAGAGTGTGTGTAATGCGCCGGTTGAAAGCGCTGATCACGGTTGGGAGTGATTCACAGATGATATGAGACAAGGTGAGACACGCCGCATCTGGATTCGTGTAAAAGTCCCCGACGCCGTACATCTGAGTGTAAATGTCCCCGTCCTAAAGGGCGTTCTCTGAAGCATGAATGGTTGAGTGGATGTTGGCAGGATGGGCATAATGCGCGTACTGTCGTGCATTGTGCGACGAGAGATGATGAATTCCGCCTTTCAACGGAAGGCGGATGAAACACTGATTAAGAGCTTGGTTCTTGGAAATAAATAATCAGAACAAGATGAGCGCTGGGGACAGGCAGAAATTCCTTACCGCGAGCATGAGCATCAATCTACGTGCGTAGACGACGAATTTCAGCCTTCATTGAAGGAAAGAAAAGAGGAAACAGTAGGAGCACCATAAGCTGATCAATCAAACTCAACACAGTATCATCGTAATTCCCCGATTCCATTCGCTTCCAAGTCGCAGACTAAATACCCACGAAATCAGCGAAAACGCCCAGAGGCTGGGTAGAGCCTGCTTGCGATGTTGTTGCTGGGCTTCTGTCCCGCACCGACACCCGTGACCCAAGTGCGCAGGACCTTCGTCGGATCAGCCAAGACAAGCGATACCTGGGGAAAAGTACCACCGACCTCATACCAGCGCCCTGCATGGCGGTCAAGGTCGCTACGCAACACGGTCGGCAGTCGGGGGCGCGTAGATGTAGTAGTTCTGCGGAAGCGAAGTAGTTCAGTTAGTATCCTCGGGGGGAGAAATAGGGTAATGCGCAAGACGCACGTTGGCCCCGGCGAAGCTGTTTGCCGCCAAGGCGGATGGCACCTGGAGTGCTGCGAAAAGGAGGAGAGAGAGCTTCATGATAGGTAGGTGCAAGAGGTGACCTGATTGTTATGTTTGCAGCTAATCGTCCTTTTGTAGAACAGCCAGGAGACGAAGGAACTGCCCGGTGTTGATGAAGACACGCGTGAGGATGGATGGATGGATATGCATACCATATGGGCGCCACGGCAACTTCGAGAATAGATCATCTGCGCACCGAAATCGAATGACAGCCTGCGCAGAGTCCATTGGGTTCACCGGACCAAGGACCCAAGGACGGTATCAGCAACTTGGAGCGAGGTAGAGTCTTGGACACCGACCGAACATCGTCGCACGGTGTTTAACACCGAGGCGATTGGAAATAACAGAGCAGGACGGGAAGAGGATACTGTAATCCCACCGATGTTGGGTGATGTTAGCGTAAATTAAGAAGACTTTCGAATGACAGACTTCTGCGGCATGATATTGAGCGTAATTGATAGGATAGGGCGCGTCTGTGAGCCTACCAGTCTGAGAATGGTATAAGGACTCGCCGGCGCACGAGCCACCACTGGGACGGTGGTCTGAAAAGTGGAGCATGCGGTGCAAATTCTCGGGATCCGTTTTCATTTTCGAGGTGTGACCAGGAGGATAGGGTTCACCCGGGAATCCGAAGAAGTCATGAGCAAACACAATGCGTTTGTTCATGCATGGATTAACCCGGCCCAGAAACAGAAGGCGAGTCCAGTAGCGACAGCCCGAGATTGGACGTTGACAGCAGGGATAATAAGCGATGAGATAATGCAAGAAGTGAATCTGCCTTTCAGCCAAGTCGGAACCAGTTAATGTGATTACCCACAGTGAGACCGAGACAACATGTAAAAGAGAAGAAACATTCATATGAGCAGGTATTTGAACTATTGGCGTGAAACGGTCAGTCCATGGAGAATTATGGAAGGGAGATTCCCTTTGCACTCTGCAACGCGCTCAGGCTGCAATTCGGTAACATAAGCGGTGAGCACAAGAGATGCACGGTGGCTTCCCAGTGGACAACAGCGTCGCCCGCGCCGCAAGGTGAAATCATCTTGAGAGATCCCTTCCGATAGAATCCTGGATCGCCTTGAGGGTGAAAATCGCTTTTTGACCGGCCTGGTGCGGACATTCCACTGAGTAAATTTGACATGCCCAAGGACAGCGATACCAGAAGGCAACCCCGGACATTTAAGACGACGGGGTCCAGGTGAAGGCAGGGTGACACGTGAAGGTACTTAGAAGCCAGGCCGATTATCCCGAATATCGCCGATCTGATAAGATTTGTGACAAATAACTTAGTCATACCAGTGACTCAGCGCACTGCGCTTCTTCCTTTCCCGCTTCATGAATTCCCTGAAGCGTCTTGTTCCTCTTCTCTTGGTGTACGTTGGCGGTATCTTGTCAACATGTCCCCGAAACTCTCGCGTTCCAGCCTCCAGAGTCCACTTCCTCGCACCAATTCGGCTTGAATTCGGCAAGACCTGCGCGAGACCCACCAGTGGCACTCGACAGGCCTTTCAAGCATTTATCGACTTCTTCCGACCATCTACTCCTTTCCTCGGGTCTCTACTTTTCACTCGGCGGCCGACGGTTTCACCAGGCCACCGGGAAAGTGCGCATATTGAATCCAGGCAGTGGCGCGGGACCAGCCAGACCCAACCCTTCTGTATCTTACTGTTGGTCGTCAAGGCTTCCATTTCCGAGCTCTTAGGAATCTCCATTGACGCCTTTTCGGCACGCTTCAGCAATATATTTACATCTGCCTTTCATCAGCGGCTTTCGATCCACCTTGGGATGCAATACACGCGAATGGTGCGAATCTCTCAACATCCGGTTTTGGCTCGGTGCGCACTGCGAACCCCCTTTCTGTATTGTAAACTGCCGTCGGCGATTTAAATCTTCATTGTTCATATACAGTATTGTACCCGGTAATGGGACAATCAAATTTTGTTCCGAGTTATCTTCCAGAATGAGATATTTCCTTGCCAATCTGAGTCGGCCGATCAAATCTATGGGTATGATTCTCCATTACTACACAATCTTGTGGTTATCCACCGACAATTGACCCATATCGGTGTGGATCAAGGCGAAATGTTCTTATCAGACCGAAGATGAGGAAGTGGGATGATGATGAGAACTCTCGGCTACAACAATCATAATCTAATCGGCGTCTGTCTCATCTCCATTTTCGGACTCGTCGTCATCTGCGGATTTCTTAGGTCGCTGCAGCAAGACCTCTGGCCCGTAATCCTTCCACTTCGGCTTCTCCCAACCCCTCCTCCGCTTTTCCTCCTTCGCTGCTTGCTTCTCGGCCTCCCACGCTTCGACATCCGCGGCCATCAACTGCTTCTTCGCCTCGTTCCGCTCTCGAATGGCGTCGTTCTCCTTCTTCCACTCCACCAGCTCGATAGCATGGGCCGCGCGCTGGGTTTTCCTCTGGTCTTTGCCGGCCTCCTCCTCCAGCCTCTGCCTCTCATCCTCGACAGCCAGCTGGTAAAACTCGTCACCTGTGAAGTACTTCGCCTTGCCGTCACCCATCTTCCGCTTCCCTTTCTTACGTGATTTCCGTGTCTCCTGGGTTTGGAGCTGGGTCTGGGCCCGGCTGGCGTACATGTTGGACAGCACGGCACCTGCCTGCATGTTCACCATCCACCGCTTCCTTGCCGTGTCACGGCTGTCAGCCTCTCGCAAAGCATCGACAAGCTCCTGCTCCCGCGCGGTTTGGACAGGCCGTTCCAAGAGCTCGGCGTAACGCGAGTGAGGTTTTATGGGGGAGATGGTGAAGGGCTGGTACGCGGGCGGGGCGGAGCTGGCCTTCAGAGGTGATGATGAGGTGAGAAACGATGCTGATGAGTTTGACAGATCGTCGACAGCTGCTCGCACGAAGAATGGCACCCTCGAAGATGGTGGCGTTGTGCCGGGCTCCTCCTCAGGTTCGTCGTCCTCCCTCGGCTCGGCCTGTAGCTTCTGGTAGTCCATGTAATTGATTATCAATGCGGACATCCTCTTGACTGGGCTCATCTGTGGGACAGGAACTGAGCCGTGTGATGACGACTCTAAGCTCGGTGCCATCATGGCTTCTGTCACGACGTCTCAATTGAGCGGAACGACTCCAGTCTTCTTGAACGCCATACGGATGTTCTCGGCGGTGAGCGTCTTGAGATGAGCCTCTGCGTATACACCCAGAAACGTCGACTTGTCGACGACACCACCCTTCGCCTCAAATTGGTCCCGAGCATCGCTCCAGTTCCGCTTGAAGGCTGCAAAGATGACCACGTCAAGTCCCTGATAAACGTGGGTGCTGTGGGACGGGTAGCCAATAACCTCGATCCCGTTTGCGCGTGCATACTTCAAGAACACGACGATGTAGTGGGACACATGTCCATCGACAAGCAGCAGTCTTCGGCGCCCTGCAGCTTTAGCCCGAGTCTTCTTGTCAAAATCTTCTATCCACGCCACACTGATCTCACTGTCGGTATAGCCCTTTTTTGAATAGCCAAGTCTGCACTAATCATGAGTGCAATTCTGTAGCATGGGCCTGCCCGACTCACGAAGCCTTCAGCGGATTGTTCTGCACCCAGCTGACTTGAAAGCCGTCGCCTTTGTAAATGATCGCAGGTGGTATTGCGGTCCCGTCCGCACAGATAACAACAAGCGCGGTGATATTCTCGCGATTCCCACTACGCTGCTGGTGCTGGGTCTTCTTCCCCCTCGCACCAATCACCCGCTCGCGCTGCCCGATTCCTTGTTGGAAGCCCGATTCATCCGCGCCGTATATCAGCTCGGCTGGGATGATGTCGTCGCCGCCCTTCCCGTGGATGATGCGCTCAAGTAGGTCGAAATATTCCGCCTTTGTGGTTGGGTTGACAGCCCGCGCGCGAGACCTGTCCAGCGCGCGCGACCAGTACGTCCCGAGCCGGTCAGAATGATCTGACACAAACTTCTTGTTCCACTGCTTCCCGACGCCCTCCGCTGGAAATGCTGAGCCCAAACGTGCTCGGAGAATCGCATCGACATGCTCCTTGAGCCGCCGGTGACTGAGGGGAAAGCCCCGGTCCGCCATTGCGATGGCAAACTCGATGATGATGTCAGCCTCCTCTTTGGTCTCCCATTTTTCATGCTCGTGGCCCTCCTGTCTGCTGTGCCCCCCGTTTACGCGTCGCTGCAACGTGGATGTGGAGATCTCAATAATCTTCTTGTCCTGCTCCAAGCACTCCAGACGCGCCTGAGTGGCGGCTTGCGCGTAACTTGTCTGTGTGGAAGAGGACGAGCCATGTCCTTCGGTGCAGATGACCACAGCACGTTTAATCCATTTCTCGCGCAGTTTCGAGAGCTCTTGATCCTTTTTCCGTATGGACTTGGCACGATAGGTCATGGCAAATAGAGTGAGCGCAGAGACGCGCAGTTTTCGAAGGTGTTTGGATCTATTTTGCTGTCCAGACTCGTCTTTTCTTTCCATGTCGGAGACACAAGATACTTTCAAGTTGCAGGCTGATAAAGGTGAAGCAGCTGTCTATATTTCGCTGAATGTATCTGAATTTTACAGAGGAATCTGAGAGACTGCGAGAGGACCTCATGTCTGCCTTGCGCGGCCATGAGCAAATGGTCCATCATATCATCGAAAACAGCGACGAGCTCGAACGCCGCCTTACCATTGCCCACGTAAAATTGGAGCACACCAATAGCAAACTTCTGGAGCTCAAGCATCAGCTCTACGATCTGCGACAGCTTTCAATTCGCGTCAGCAATCGCCTGAACAACTGGGAGAAGCGTAACAGTACGGCGCCGGCGGAGGAAGAGCTAGCGGAAACTCGCAGATTTATTGCAAGTGTGGGTGGGATGTTGAGGGACGGGGCACAAGAGGCCGTAGAGGCTTTTCGAGCGCGAAATCCAGACTGGAACGTCGATCCCGAGTAATCGTAGCCCAATGGAGAAGTGATAATCTCGAATTGATGGTGTTTCCAGCCCATCTCGGGATTCGGCTTCAAGAGCTCGCACATTTGACCCACGCTCAATGGATGGAGTGTGAATACACGTAGTCAGACTATATCTACACTAACTCGGCAAAATGATTGACCGATCGGTTTTTTGATCCGGATCGGGGCACTGTGCCTCAGGAAGTGCAAATCGCCGTACATACTCGCGGACCGAAATGTGCTCCAGTAGCTTTAGATTCTACATGCAAAATATCTCAGGCACCGGACTAGATGGCGTTGAGATTTTGGGTCATGAGTACGAAAACTTCCATTTTTGGCATGTCACAGCAAGCAAGAAATGTAAAAAGCGGCTCGTTCAACGAGAAAAAGAGCAAATGATACAAAATAAACTAGTAGCGCGTGCTCCCACCCTTCGCCTCGATAAGTGCTGCGATCCGTCTCGGCATTGAGTCGTACAATTTCTCGATAAACGCCTCGTCCATTTTCACCCACTCCTCCTGCAAAGCCACCCATAACTCCTCGATATTTGAAGGCAGCGGGTTGCGCTTGCGGACCTGACGATCTAGATGGGCCCAAACATGCTCTATGATGTTCATATCGGGGCTGTTGGCGGGCCACGGGAGGACGTCGATGTGATTTTCCTCGAACCAGGCGGTAACAATCCTGGCCGTGTGCTTTGGATCGTTATCCTGCTGAAAATAGTAGTCGCGTGGGTCGAGTTCGAGGTCGTCGAGTGTTCCTAGGAAGTCATCCTGCAATATATCGACGTATAGCTCCTTGACGAGGTTCCCGTCGATGCGTACGAGACGGCCGAGTCCGTGCGGGGTGATCATGCCCCATACGGTAATCTTCCCTCCGCCGTGCTTCACCTTCTTCTTCGTAAACCGGGCATCCAGGCGCTCACCAGGCCTCCTCCAGCACCACTCCGCCTCATTCGACCCAAAAAGCCGGAAGATTGACTCATCTGAGAACAACACGCGCTTCCAATCATCGGCCGTCCAGTGTGAATATGATTCGGCCCATGCCAATCGACCCGCAATATTGGGTTTGGGGATGAAGGGCACCGGGCGGCGAATATGGGCCCCGAGACCGGCCCGGCGTAGCTCGCGTTTCACAGTATCGAGATGGACGTTGGGGAAAAATGACTGCTGCAACTCGGTTGCGTTGTCCACAGTCTTATGAGCGAGGGCACGCACTGCGACCCGCACATCTCGAGCGTTCAGCTTATGTGGCCGTCCCGTGGAGTGTCCTACGTCGTAGTAGTTCTCCTTCTCACTATACTCCCGCTTTATCCGGTAGATTGTCGAATCGGAGATGTCGTGGCGGCCGGTGAGATGCTCGCGGATCCATTTGTACGACTTCCCCTCTCGTGTCCACTCTACGACCTTGGCCTTCTTGGTTGGGGTTAAGTTAGGGGGCATAGGGGTAGTGCGTCGACAGTAGAACGGAGCGGCAAGGTCGAGAAGGCAGGTTGGTTGGTGGATGTCAACAAAACGACGCGTTGTCGCGTGATGTGAGGCCGTGTTTGCCCATGTATCTGATGCCAAGCACATTCTCGTAGCATTATCTCTACCAGTAGCCAGCCTGACAACTCAAAGCTTCTATGGTGTATTCTACGAGTCCAGGGCTACGATTTCACTCTATGAACCCACCAATGAAATTCACTTCCTGAGGCACAGTGCCCCGATCCGGATCAAAAAACCGATCGGTCAATCATTTTGCCGAGTTAGTGTATCGCTAGACTTCGCCCCGAAGTGCCAGTGCTTTGTTGAGCAAAGATATTCAAGTGAGATGCCCGAAATGGAATTCAATTTTCTTGACTTTTCAGATTGATTTCGCTCCCCAATGAAATCCTGAGCCCCGATGCTTTTACAAATTTAATACAATGTAGTTAACATGTGTCGTTCACCCCTCGCAAAAGGATCAGGCTTCAATATTACTCTGAGGCTCGTAAAATGGCTTTGTCCCATTACCAGGTCCTGTCCCATTACCGGGTACAATACTGTACATCTTGTTCGGCCATCTTTTCAGCGCGGCATTCCCTAGCCGCTTCGGTCAGTTTCTGTCGCAACTCGGGATCTTCGGGGCCCCGCATGGTTCAATAGGTCACCGCAACTCACCCACCACTGGCTCCCGTCCTCTCCGTCTCGGAACTTGTGCCTGGCGAATCTGATCGGGTCCTCCCGTGCTCCCTGACGAAATCAATTATGCTCGGTCTTTCTCGGTCTTTCTCGGTCCCGTCTTTGGGTAGTGAGCGAGCGGCTCCCTTATAATTAGGCGTGCCGTCTTCCAGTGAACGGTAACCTGGTAACAGGCTAACGCTCCTCGACAAGACGGCCCGCCGACTCCGCCGACCTTGGGTGACAGACGGGCCGCAATAGATCCACCCACGAGCCTATACTATGATAAGTCTAGTTTGTGGAGTCGTCTTCGGACTTCACGATCGCGCCTGTTCTTATTCCCTGGAATCGCATGTGGAGTCTCAATTTTATCGACCGCCGTAGCTGGGTCAGGGAGTGGCGTCGGTGTTCAGGCCTCGACTCAATTGCTCGGATGCAGACACGCTGACGCCTTGGCAGGATGGGAGCACACCGCTTGGCACTAACTCAATCTGTTGCCTCGGCTCGTCCAGCGTTTATCCATTTGGCTACTGATAAGTTCTCGAATTTGAGTGAGGGCACCGCTGCGCACTGCGCACGGAACTGTTGGTATTATGAATTTGTGATACCGGATTGCTTATCCCGTATTTCAGAAGCCTTTTGGCGCGATGTCCGCCCCAATCACCGGACTCCACGGACTTTCCGTTCGACAGTTTACCCAAGCTTTGTTGCAGGCTGCCCTCGGCCATCTACGCCCCAGAGACCGTTGAACTTGGATAGACGGGCACGCGTTGAGCAGAGTCCGTGTGGATCTCCCCAGCTCAGGTACAGATTCACACAGCGTCCGCCGTCCACCGTCCGGCGAGATCTCTCGGGAAAATCCTGCGAGCCCCGCGTCTTATCCTCTGTTATCGCGCAATATGATGCGATGTTCGAAGACAGATCGGCGGTCCGCCACGTTTTGATGTAGCATTCTGTCGTCGTCCTCTGGGCTTCTAGTGGTCCTCGGAGTGATTCTGTTGAAGCGACGTGGCTCTCTCTTGCTTACGAGGCTGCAGTAGACACCGACGCACAACCAACACCTCCTGCTGGCTTATCGGTTTGATATTGATGGAGCCGTCAATCGGTGATTCGCGTCTATTCTGGTGTACCTGACCATGTGGACATGGCTCGGGCGGTCCTGCGTCCTTTAAAAGCCGCAGAATGATTTGGAATGCTTTGAAGCGTTTCCGTGCTACTCCCACGTACCTTCCTGTGTGCCTTGCAACAATGGCGGCAGTCGAACCGCCCAGCCTCGAAAAGCATGGCTTGAGCGACGAGAAACGCGGCTCCCAGACCTCCTTCGCGGATGAGAAGGGGGTCCACCGTCCTGAATCGGTCGACCTGGCCAACGCTGAGGAGGTCGGCGAGGTGTTCGCCGATGGCCCTCGGCTTATCGATTTGGGCGACGATGGACGCGAGCGACCGATCGGTGTGTTGCCATCAATTCTTACCATTGGACACTCTAACACCACGCACAGAAACCGCCATCGACTATGCGACTCGGTTGATTTCGCTCGACGATGACCCCACCCTACGGGTTCATACATTCAGGATGTGGTTTTTGGGTCTTGGTCTCAGTTGCTTCTCGTGCGTCGTCTCTTATCGTCGCCGAATTGTCACGAGTTGTCCCGCTGAAACCCTGTGTGCATCAGCGCCGTCCTCGGACAGATCTTCGTAAGCCAATGGCGCAACGCCTACGCACTCCTGCTGATTTATTATTTGTAGTACTTCCGTCCCCAATCAGTATGTCTTGCCACCCGACCTTTCCCATGAGGTCTGAACGCTCCACCAGATCTACGTCAGCCAGCTGTTCCTCCAGATTATCGGATTCATCTTTGGAAGAGTGCGCTATTTGTTTTCCTTTCATTATTTTCCATGCAAACGTCAGCGCAGATCATGGAATGGCTTATCCCCGGTCCGTCGGAACACGCCCTCATCCGCACCAAAGACAATGCGTTCTGGAGGTGAATTCTATCCTTAACCAATCCTTCTTGTAGTACTGACGGCGCCAGATTCATGAACCATGGACGCTTCAGTTCGTTTTTTCTCCCTTTCTGACGTTCGGACATTAAATCTCGGCCTTAGACTTGAAAGAGCACGTCGCGATGACCATTATGGCTAGCACTGCGTCCTCGTCGGCGTTGGCCATCTCCATTTTCGCAGCCCAGGAACTGTACTACTTTGTTGAGGTAAGCTCGGCTTCGTCATTTGAGGTAACTTGTAACTTATATTTCTTTCACCAGACCAATGTGGCTGTTGGAATCTTCACGTGAGCGCCCTCATCGTCCGCTTGAGATTCAGATTGTTTATCCCTCCGTTAGAATCATCAGCTCCCAGCTTATTGGTTACGGAATGGCCGGTATCATGCGTAGTACGTCGTCAATACCCCGCGCGATCAAATAACTAAAACAATGGCCGCAGTTTTCCTCGTCTACCCGACCTTCGCCGTCTACCCCCAAGTTATGCCCACCGTTCAACTCTTCGAAACGCTCCACCGTGGAGAGGGAATGCTGAGCCAGTCGAAGCGCAAGAAGTTCTTCTGGTATGTCTTCATCGGTATATTCGTTTGGGAATGGTGCGTACCCTCTTTGTTCATTAAATGTTCATATGTTGATGTTGTGGTTGTTCTAGGTTCCCGGTATGACGTCTTTAGCTTCATTCATCTGTCATCCCTCATGTTCGGGCTGCCTTAGGAATACATCGCACCCACGCTCACCGGTATCTCCATCTTCTGTCTCGCGAACCAGAAGTCTGCGTGGTTCACCCGCGTCTTCGGTGGTGCCGCCGGTAACGAGGGGCTCGGCGCTTTCTCACTGTGCTTCGATTGGGCCTATGTTGGTGCCGGCGGAGGCTCTATCGGCTCAATGTTTACGCCTCTAGCCACTCAACTGTCGCTCTACGCCGGTTGTGCTGTCTGCATGATCGCCTTCTGCGCTTGCTACTCGCTGAACACCTGGAACACACAGGTATGTCAATGGCTTGCATTCCAACTCATGGTCGCTGACCGATTTTCAGAACTTCCCTTTCCTGACTCAACTGCTTTACTACGAAAACGGCACCGAGTACGACCAGCTCTCGATCCTCAACGGTGCGCCAGACCATCTTTCCAATTGTAACATTATAACTCTCGCTGCAGACGACTTTACTCTCAACTATGACAAGCTTGCCGTTCAGGGTCTTCCTTGGGTGCGTTGTCTTTGCCCCTTTGCCTGCTTGAATTGACGCGCCTTTCAGTACGCCGCCTCCCAGCTGCTGTACAAGGTCTCGCGCACGATTTACATCGGAGGTGAGTCGTGACGATGCTGTCTATATGCTCGATGCTAATAATCGTCAAGCGGCCCTTACGCACTTCCTGCTCTGGCATGGAAAGCGAGTGTACAAGCTCATCCGTGCCGGCCGTGAGGGCATCGACGACCCGCACTTCAAAAAGATGAAGGCATACCCTGGTGAGACCTTCTTGCACGCCCACCCGTCCAAGTGCCAACTCCCTAACAGAAATGTCGAACTGGTGGTACCTCGCTGTGTTCCTCGTTTGCTTCGGTGTGGCCGTTGGCACAACCTATGGAGCCAAGTCCCAACTTCCTGCATGGGCCACCATCATCGCGCTCCTTTTTGGCTGGCTCTTCGTCCCGGTTATTGGCACGGTACGTATCTCTTATGTTCCGACACTCGATGTTCACTCAGTGAGGACGACGCACAGCTGTATGCTACTGTTGGATACGCGCCCTCCATCGAGAATCTTATCCAGATGCTGGGAGGTGCTCTCGTTCCTGGCAAGCCCGTCGCAAACATGTACTTCACCATGTGCGTCCCTTTCTCGTCCGTTGTTTTCGCACCTTGACCGCCGTTTTTAGGTATGGCTACCAGTCCGTTGTGCAGGCGTACACCCTCACCGGTGATCTCAAGATTGTATGCCCAAATCTCCTTTCCCTTCATTCATTGATCGTGATTCTTTAGGGTCAATACACTAAACTGCCTCCTCGTGCCACCTTCTCCGTGCAGGCCGTCGGTTCCATTGTTGTATGTATCGTTCGATAGCATTCGTGATATTTTCTGAGTTGAATTTCAGGGCGGTCTCCTCAACTTCGTCATCATGAAGACCGTTATCTCTGTGCACGCTGATGTCCTCCGGGACGTCCAGGGAACCAACATCTGGAGTGGTCAAGCAGTGCAGGCGTTCAACAGTGCCGCCATCGCTTGGGGCGCCCTAGGAAAGCCTTTGTACGCTACCGGCACCCGTTACGGAGTAAGCGTCATTTGTGTTTCTTCATCAAAGTCGACGGCTGACATACAAGTCCAGTTCGTGCCGTACATGCTGCTCGTCGGCCTGCTCTTCCCCATCCCCTTCTGGCTCCTGCACAAAAAGTACCCCAAATTCGGCTTCAACTTGGTCTTCACCCCCGTGTTGACGGGTCAGTCTTTTCTTCCCGATCCACACAAGTGCTGATAGCCTGCTACAGCCGAGCTCGGATTCCTGGCCGTCGGAATCAACTCGAGTGTCTTTACCTCGTTCCTGCTTGCTATCTTCTCGCAGTACTACCTCCGCAAGTACCGCGCGACCTGGTTCCGCAAGTACAAGTACGTCGGCCTTCTGTTACTCACCCGCCCATGCTAATGTTCCGGAAGCTTCCTGCTCTCTGCTGCGCTGGACGGTGGAACGTCGGTCATGATCTTCGTCTTCACGTTTGCGGTCGGTGGTGGTAGTGGAAAGGTCATCCCATTCCCCACCTGGGCACTGGTTCGGCTTCTCCTTTCCCGTTCTGTTCCTACTTGCTTATCAGTATTCAGAACCCTACTGGGAACCCGGATTACTGCAAGCGGCTGTCGACTTGAAAGTAGTTTGTAGCAGTAGATTCAGGAGTCGTCATACCGTTAATGATATCGTATTTCATGTCGCGTTCATTATCGCTTCGAGGTTTCCTCAATATTATATTCGACGAGTGTCCCTTCGAACGAGAGTGAAGGAGTTTTCAATTTTTGAAAGCCAAATTTCTAGTCGCTAACGCTAACGCTAGTCGCCCCATTAATCTTGTCATTTACCGCAACCACACCAGATGCGACGTCCGGCCGAGGTTGTTTCCCAGCGGTCTCCGCCCTCTCCATCGCCGGTTTCAAACTTCCGCACCCTTTCCGACTTGCGTTTCTGCTTCAACTCCATTATCGCACGCTTCTCCTCCTTCTGAGACTTCAACCACTGCTCGACTCCCTCCATTGCTCCCGCCGGGTTCCGTTTCTTCGTCAGAAGATAGCCCTGGATCTGCGCGATGGAGAACGCCCCCGATGGGATGGCGCGCGCGAACTGAGCTGCGTAAGTGTTCACTTCCGCTGTACTGTAAATTGAGTAGGCCGGCGATGCGACAAAACCGTCGGCTTTTTTCTCCCCATCCCCCACCTCAGAGCCCACAGTGTTGGCATGCTCTTCCAAAGGGTAGAATCGCTTGAAGACCTGTTCGATCTGGACCGAATCCGCGAATTTGTACTGGATCTACCAAGCGGTTTATTTCCATTACAGGCCAACAAGAAAAGGAAAGTTTCACCCACCTTCACGTCCATGCGCCCCGCCCTAATCAGCGCAGAGTCGAGATTCTCAATGTGGTTCGTCTATCGATCGGCGCTTAGCCAAGAGAGTTCGGTTCGTTATTCACTGAAGCGAAACGAACCGTCGCAAAAGTCAGGCGACCTTCCTCGCTCGATACCGAATCGAGGACGTTGAGAAAGCCGGAGAGCGTCACTGCCGATCTTGGAGGCGTCGGACTGCGATTCCCGATGGGCTTCCCGTCCTTGTCGAGGACAGGTTCTTCATCTTCGGCCTCCTCGTCTCTCGATGGGAAGGCGCAATCGATGTCCCTAGAACGATCAAACATCCAGCAAAATCTCAGAGAGTCATACTCGATGAGAAGAATGCACCGCGACGGAGTGTCGCTGATAAGTTTGGTCAAGCTGTAGTCGTCAACACCCGGACTCGCAAGGGAGATAAAATATATCTGCGGCACGTGTGAGAATTGCCGACACGTTGAGGTGTTCAAAAAGCATACCTCAAGTCCCAACTCGCCGGCCAATATATGGATGGTCGTACTCTTGCCTGTTCCGGGTTCTCCATCTACCAGGTTACATAGATATCAGCTCCAGAACAAAAGACAAAGCGGAGTCAGCGTACAAAGTAAATATCCTGCGCAACGAACTACTCAGAACAATACAGCAACATATATTCAACTCACCTCTGCGATGCGGAATTCCAGCCTGAGAGAAAATATTGAACCAGAGAACATAAACACAGGTGAGTGAAGGTGTGCGGAACGAACCTGATTATACCACTCCTCGCTCTCCAAAAATTGCCGTGCGTCCGCGATGATTGTCTCCTTAATATCTGTCGGCAAGATCAACGTCGACAGTGCGCGCCGGGACTTCGTGATCGTCTTAGCCCATTCGCCTCTCTACGTTTCGTGCTGGCGTCAGTGAAACTGATTTTATACGAAAGAATGAGAAGAATAGGCCAAGTAGTAAACGCACATTATCGGTGAGATGCACAGTAACCGTGGACACCCCGTTCTCCAAATATATTTTGTGCGCGGTGTCGATGAGGTCTGCGAGCACAGTTTTGTCGGCAGAATGTAGTCTGTGCGGCAGGGCAGTCCCTACGTCAAGTTGAAAACACCAAAATATAATACATACATGAGCTCAATCGACCCCCCAGTCGGGGTCTGCGAGTTCCAGTTGCGCTGGCCGGGCGTCACCACAACTAATCAATCAAAGTAGTCAGTCCCACGCAGAATATCGAATAAGTGAACGCACCCTGAACCCACGTCCCCCTCCCGCTTCTCTCACTCGTAAACCGAAAACGCTGCTTCGTATCATGTGCAGGCATGTACCGCACCGTGTCCTTGTGCCCGTTTCCCCACCCGAGATCGCTCTGCTTCGTGCTAATGGTGAAGTCCATGGTATCACGGAGGGCATTGGTGGAGCGCTAAACGAATGAAGAATAAACACATGAAGTGAATGTAAGGAATTGAGATGAATGGGTGAATTAACAACAACGTACGAGGTACGCGAGCATCCAATCGTGCGACAAGTCGCCCTGGGAGAATGTCGCCGTTGTGAGGGCTCCGGACTGCAACGTGAAAAAATGAGCGATTTCTGACCTGGTTCGAACTCGCAAAAGCTAGTAAGTTGAAACTTGAAACTCACGGGCTCCTTCTCTCGCTCGACCTTTCTTGGCAATACGTTGCTGTCGATATAAAACTGCCGCGCAGCGCGTACAAAGTCGTACAGGATCTGGCGGTCGCGGCTCCAAATGCTGGCTCAATCGAATAAATCACGGCACGGGCGAGATGAGGAAGGGAATATATTATGCACCTGATGGACAAAGTCCCACCAACTTCCTCGCCGGTGTCGTAGTGCGCGTATCCGGCGACACTTTTGTGCTGTGCGATAATCGGCCTCAAAACTTGAAGGTCGCGACGAATTCAGTCGATTTGAACTCACGACGGAGATGTAATATCCCCTCCATCGGAACCACGACCCCGTCAGCGGAGCGGGCTCGTATATCACCTGCCAGGTCAAACAATATCAGAAATCGATGATCCAAAGAGAGATAGTGCACAAACATCGGGATGTCCATCAGTCTTTCCGAGAGCGGACGAAGCGTTGGGGCGCGTCGCGGCGTTGCGCGCGATGACCTTGAACGAGCTGCTCTCGTTCCACACGCGGTGGTGCTCGAGGTAGTTGAGCACCCAGTCGTACGCGAAGTCGCGCGTCCCGAACTCGGCTTTTACCTACGAAGAACCATATAGGTAGATGTCAAATTCCGCAAAGGAAAGCGATGCGTACCACGAAGACTAGACGCAGGCAAGATCAGCACGCCGCAGTGGGAGGATTCGATTTATCAATGGACTCACAACTTGACCCGAATTTGCGAACCGTCTCTCCGAGCTGCCGTCCAGCCTCCACGATCGTCCCTAATAGGATCATCAAGTTTATCAGAAACACCGGGCATATGTCGATGGAAAGCCGCACCAAGAAATATAAACCGGAAGAGCTCTGCGACTTGCGGGTTTGCGGATACCGTGCGCACGAAAGAAGCCACCGCCGCGAGGGGCGTCGCGCCGTAGAACGCGAATAGCAAAGCGGGTAAGTACGAAGAGAGGGGCCGATCCGGACATGGGGTGTGGGTGGAGAGGGGAGATGGTGGGGGGTAAAGTATAAGCGGACGCTCATGCTCGGCGGTGCCGCGAGTGCCTCAAGGTGATTCGATGCCGCGAGGCGCGGGTGGCAGCTTTGGATAAGCGCCCGGGATGGGGTTGACGCTTGAGGCACAGCCATTATCAGTGATGGCGCAGGTAAGTATTGATTAGCCCAAGCCTATGTAGTTGAACGCACTGAATTGGGAACTTATTGCACACCGCAATTCATGTTTTTGTTTTTGGAGAATGGATCGCAGAAAATATTCTGTATTGTCTAATGTTGACGCTCTGTGGACGCGTTGAACGGGTCACGTGGTGCATGTCGGAAAACAGGAAATATCCCCAGGGCACTGTAATCCTTTTATCAACCAAAAGGAATAGAAAAACCAACGTTGAACCACATTTTATTGGCAGTGAGGGTTATTTATTGCGGTCCAGTTCCGATCAATGAAGGCCAGTGATCTTGTCCTCCTGCGTCGTTCGCTGGTTTCAATCTATAGCGACATAGGCTTTTGGCCCTCGAAACAAACCACGGTGAAATCGTACGACCCAGATACTGCGTGGTGCAGTCGTGGCTTCCCCAGCATACGATCAAATCACACAGGCTGTACCCTGATGGCGAATTCTGGCTCGCTGGCGTTCTGTGTGGCGTTCACCCATGGCCACCTAACTTCGATGAAAAAGTGGAAATATAGACGATCTCACCGTGCGCCCACAGTTCTTTCATCTCGAAAGATTGCATCACCGTTTTTCACGCTTCATGCGGTGGGAACTTTCCAAAGAGAAACCCTTTGTTCTATGTGGCGTATCCGTGGGTAGAACCAAGTACAAGCGATCGTCCCGCTGTCGGCCAAGGGGTGCATCAGCAAGCTTGATTCAAGGAGCAGCCGCAGATGAGTTATCGAATGGCTTTTTCTGTGGACGTAACTCATTTCAGTCGCCAAAGGGCCGTTTCTGAGGTTTGAATTCCGTCTGGCGTCGACCCGTTATCGGAGACGGCCCCCCCATGCGTGAGAACGTCTCATTAGGGGAGGTCAAAGCGGTTTGAGGAGGCCGATTCTGAGTTCGATTCAACAAGCGATTCTGACATCGATTCTGGGATGAGAATCGGTCCAGAATCGATCAAAACCAAGAATCGGTCTGAATCGTTGTTCCTCCTCGCGAGGAGGAACAACATCAGAATCGGCGATTCTCGCGTCGATTCTGTGTCGATTCTCATGACAGTCGATTTTGATGTGGTGAATCGAGTGTCAGAATCGACGCCAGAATCGGCTCTTGAATCGACTCAGAATAGGGTCGGTCAAAACTCCTTCGATTCTGACACGATTCAAAACACAGAATCGATTCGTGAATCGGTCAATAATCGAACGGGAATCGACGTCGACCTGACCGCTTTGACTTCCCCTATTGTGTACCCGCAATGCTGTGACATTCACTGACAATTGGATGTCCCCAAGAATCCCACGGCCTTGTTCTCTGTGATACTCTACTCGACAAGCCCGCAGTAGATACAAACTAAGAAGCGATCAACCTTGATCTACTGAGAATCTGGAATAGTAAAAGCATGGTGGTGACTCCCATGTCGCTCCGCGGCGTTCGATTTTAATTTGGTGGTAAATCACCTCGTGATAAGTTGGGAAGCTGGTCAGCCCTGCATAATTTGTCGCCCTCGATATAAATGAACCATGGTCCAGTCGTACGACATAAATATTGTGCGGCGCAAGTCGTGGGCTCTCCGCAGCATACGATCAAATCAAACACACCTTCTACCACTGTATTCCTTCGGGCTGTCCGTCCCATCTTGCCGATCCCTTCTTGTATTCCCAGGCTGTTCGCCGCATTCATTGTTCAACGTAAGTGTGGCGCACGGCCTTGCAGCCATTATGTTTGAAATCTCGCTGCATAAAATTCTTAAAATTTATCAAATTTCTGACGGAAGGCGTCTCTCTTGATCTACACTACCATCCGTAGTATGTTCTCGTTTTGTCCAAGAGTCGAGCTGGTTGAGCCCTGAATGCTCGATGGGGCTATATGCACCGCTGATCGGAAAAGATTGCCGACTTCCATTTCTGCATCTTCCCTGTCATGCAGCTCGTTCTGTGTGCCTTCGCCGGCCCTGGGCTCCGTGCCAGCTATATAACGCGTCGCTTTGTGTGACTGTGGGCATCCGCCACCCGCGAGTCGTTCTCGCTCCGGTATCCTACGACCAGACGATCCACACAGCTCCCTTCACGACTCATTTCTGTCCGTCGCCCTTCCTCCTTTCAAAATACCCGAAAACTCATTCTCTTCCCAGCATGACAGAATACGACTACTCTGCGGAAGGCCGCCAGCGCTACCCTCGCCACCCAAACCCGCATCACGAACTGGGTAAACAGTACACCAAGCCCGTCGCAGCTTAGCTCGCCATTTTCACCGTCATCCCACACCGGAAGCCATGCTACTACGCACTCGTCGCACAGCTCCTCCAGTGCCCATTCTCATCGCGCACCCCAGACGCGCTCGACGCACGGGTCTCCGTCGCACCAACCCTCGCGGGCTCTCGGTGCCCCCGTCGTGCGGCGGTCTGAGCTCGCACGTACACATCCCCCCATCTTCCTCTTCTTCATTCCGAAGCGGAAGCGGCTCGCGCCCGTTTGCGGCGTCGGTGACGCCCTCGCAGTCGATCTCACAGGCGCCCATGCGTCACGCACATTCGCATTCCTCGACGCATCGCTCGTCCTCATCATCACACCACAGCAGCCACCATAGCCACAGTCATGTGCATAGCCATTCCAACCACCACTACCAGCGGCAGCCATCCGCGTACATAATATCGCCACCGCCGTCACGACACGCACATAGGACGCCGGGTATTATTATCTTTCCCCGGGTGGGACATAGTCCGCAGGTGGTGGTGCGTCACCATTTCTTCTTCTGTTGAATCACGTTTCCTGACAAGTTTCATAGTACTACTGAGAGGCGTTTTGTGGTTTTGCGGCGTCTGTATTGTTAGATCCTCCCAATATCGCGTTGGACTGTCAATGTTTCACTGTATTCTTCGGACATCTATTCCGTATCTACAACCTGCTTGTAATCGGCACTCAGAAATTCAATATTTGATCTTATCTCCTCGCCGCTCAGCGCCTTTCGTCCTCCGCACTCTAACTCTTTGAAAGCCACTCGCCCATTCCCTGAATCTCGAAACATCCCTTACGCCTAAGTATACTGGACCAAGCCAATTATGAAGAGCCACTAAGTAAACAAGAACGGAAGGAACGTCTTTTGTGTAAACTGGTCAATTGCAATCTCAGCGTGCTCCCTGAATTACATTCTTGCACGAATACAGGAGAACGGTGCAGATTGAACGAAGAAAATCGCAGATCAGGGGATCGTTTGCAGGAGGGGCAGCAGGAACTAGCGTTGGGTGCCTTCGAAAGGCGAATCGGATATGTCCACTAAAATGCAGCGCACCTCGGCCGTTTTTTTTGGATGCATTGGGATTGCAACATGGTTGAACTTTGTCAGCGTGTTCAATGAATTTGCGCGCTGTGAAATCATTCAAGCTGCAAAAAGCCGAGGGCGAGATGCTCACCTGTCTCAAAGGTATAATAAAGTCAAGAAATCATTTACAAGAACTTGAGTATTCCCTTCATGGTGTGAGCACATGCCCGAGCGGCAAGTTAAACACGCTACTCACCTGAGGATAAACAGTAGGATTACCTAATCGGTGACGGAAACGCACCTTTCATTGCTTTCATTTCGGCAAAAACAGGGAATGGGCTTAGGATTCCTTCGTGATTCGAGGTGAGGGCTATTACCCCAACGGCACCCAGATTTTCCACCGCACTGGACTCAGATTAAACCCAGGCGACTTTTAGTTTTTCGTGGGCGGGTCCCCACTTGGGGAAGAAATTATTACAGGTCGGGACTTCGAGAACGTAGGCCGACGAGAAAGAAGAAAGGAAAGTGGTTTCACTCACCTGTGATCAATCGAACGGCAAGCTAGCAAACTTAGAAGGAACAGAGCGCATAGAAAATTCAGCCGCTGATTTCGAATCCAATTTATTGCGCAACTTTTCTCCGGTAGCGAAACGCCGTCATCGAGAACAACGGGCCCATGTGCATCGTGCGCGTCGAGACAACCACGAAGCCATACTTCTCATAAAGCATCCGTGCGCCCGGTTGGAAATTTGTCGTCTCCAGATCCAGCGTCTGGAGCAGTGGGGCGAAACGCCGCGCGTGCTCGAGCGCCGCGTCCATCAGCAGAGTCCCAATCTTCCGCCGGCGGTGGCGCATCGAGACGATCATGCGGCGCAGCTCGCCCGTGGCTGGATCCGGCGTTCCGCGATGGTCTGCCTGTTGTTTCAGTATATAGACGAATCAAGAAAGGTGGGAAAGCTGACCGAGACCCAAGGTGCCGACAACCTCGGCGGTGTTGTGCTCCGGGGATTCGATAACGGCAACCCAGAATCCGCCCGGACCTTTCTGCGCTGATAAACCGTTAGCGGAGAGCGACAGCTCGTAGGAATCCATGATGTCCGCCATATCCGCCTTCCGCGCGTTCGCGCAGTAGTCGACAAACATTTTGGTGATGGAGCGCTGGTAGTAGCCGAGGAGCGCAGCCGCGAAGAGGCAGAGAAGCACCCCACAGGCTCGCAATATGACATGGCTGCTCCAAAAACAGCCGATCCCGACAGCGAACCCAGTGTAGACCACGAGGGAAATACGACTGGTAAGACTTTGGCGCAACGCTGCATTGCGGGGGGAGTCCGCTGAGGGGAGAGACTTTTCAATGGATGATCGAAAGAAAAGAGTAAACGACTCACATCCGTATACAAGACCTTCTATTAGCAAGGCGTGTACTTGAGGTTCGTCCCTCGGCTGAAATTGGCGAACGATGATGGTGCCGGTGGAGGGTTCGGTGGCCTGCTTTGCCATGATTATTGGATGCAGTCGAGCCCTGGGGGACGCAATATAAGAGCTCTTCTCATCGCTGGATGACCGAGAAATCGGCCCGACGTCGGGCGACGCTGACAGAAGAATGCTGCGGATTTCGGGCGGGCTTACAGATAAAAGATGGCACTGTTGATGCGAGTCTCGCGGCTCCGTAGTATGCCCCGAAATTTGGCACGCCCTCCGGCTTCCAGCGCCCGGCGTAGTGATCAGAACGTCGAATGAGGATGAGCCGGGACAAGCGAAGTTGTGGGCGCTGCACAGCAGGAAGACTCAAGAGCATGGCGGTAAGTATGCCAGTGACCTTGCTCAAGCGTTTGCGGGGGTTGGGAAGTTATATTGTTCCTAGCTGGTGGGGCGGGCGAGAGAAAACTGCGGACGGACGACAGAGGAGAGAAGGAGCAGGGTTCGGTGCTTCCCGGCTGCACGTGTTATGACACAGCCTCTAGGCTCTCTTTCTCGAACTTGTTCCTTGTGTTTTCACCTAACCCTAACTCTCCCCCCGGAGCGGCGGTGTTGCTTTGACCCCAAGTAGCATCACTGGCTGCCCTAAACCCGCTTGGTTTGACTTGCTCGAGCCTCGGACGTCCAAATCTGAAAAACCCGCGCACAACTGAGTGACAAGCGTCAAGATGCTGCTCCTCACACCACAAGTCCTCGCAGACCTTCGTCGCATCGTTTGTTCCGATTGTTTTGGCACATTTTACCCATATTTCTGCCTCCCGACCTCGGATGCTCTATTCGATCTTCATACGGCAACTCCTCACAGCCTCCTGTGAATCCGACTCATCCCGATAATCCATTTTTGCCTCGCACTTGGGAATCTCTTCGTCCAGTCCCAAACTAGTTTTGGTCAAACACACGCCCCACTCCGTGATTCTCGTCCTGAGTAGAAGCATCTACATTCCCCGTTCATCTGATGTAGCAGCTTCTCGTCTCTTCCCTCAAACTCTGACAACACTAACTACGCTCCCTCGACCTTGCATCTTGTGTCACAGTCCAAAGCGGTCCACTCTCTCCTGTCAATACATGCGATAGTACAACTCGTTTGTGAAGTCTTGTCGGTCTTGAACAATACCGCTGAATAGATCTGTCTCCGGATTAGGCGCCTCTCCGAGTCTGATTTTGTCAGGAGCGACCCCCGCGCGAGGACTCAACTCTTTTAGAAGTAGCTTTCAGTGATCTTGCGAGCACAACTCAATTCTGCTGGACAGCGTTTCCTGTTTCACTGTCGCGTTTAATTTTGCTAACCCTCATTGATATACTAATCAGAGTTGACGAGTCCTTATCTTTTCGTACCCCCTTGTCCTTTTGGCCTTTTTCGCGTCTTTTTTGGATGGTAACTTCGTGGTTTTTGGCTAATGCAGCGCATCTTTACGAATGCAATCGTCTTATTCCAAGTAGGTCAGGCACTGTACTTTGCATATATTAATTGATGAATTATCTTCGCTCTTCATTTCAATATTCATCACTAGCAGTAAACAATGGGGTATAACTAGAAAGCTGTCCTCATCGCTGAAAAATAGGCGCTCGGATGTGATAGTAGGCATTCGGTGCATCAATAGGCGTTCGTGAACGCCTAATGTTACTAATTTTGTCATGCCTCCCACCCGCCCCGCCCTCGATTAGCGCTGTAGCCGCCACCGTACCGCACCGCCGCGTCCCCTCTTAGATCAGCGGGCTAGCTGATTTTTTCAGCTCTTCTAGGTTCAATGCAACACATGGAACTCTGCCCGGATTTGTCTGCGCATTACCGCCTCGCTCTTGGTTGGTCCACCAAAGGCTCCTTCGTCGCTTCGGAAGCTTCTACCATCGTCTCTGTATCCAATGTGGCTTCTCCATTTGCTCCAGGTTGAATTTGGCTCGAAATTCGGAGCCTGGACAGAGCTGTCTGGCACTGGGATTGAACTTTGCGGATCCGAGGTGGGGCAGGCAGGGGGCACAGACAAATATTTCTCTGAGATGTCGGTCCAAGGGAATTAGGGAAAAAGGAGAACGCATTTCTAGGTGTGTTCGATTGCGATCAAAAGGTTTGACCAACCTCCCACCCGATTCGTCCCAATACATAGTCACTTTCTCCACTCGCCAGGGTTCAGGCAAAAGCTTGCTATGGCTCTGTGGATGGATCACGCGCTGTGTTCAAGAATTGGAGCTATCTAAAGTTGAATCTCAGTCGGTACGTTGCTCATTTGAACGGATACATCAACTACTCTAAATGATCTGCCGTCCGTTGAATAACGCCCACTGGTATGTTGAACATTTACATCACACCAACCATATGCCTCCTCCCAACACAACGCGTACGCAGACACCCACCCATTAGCTACTAGTATGCACAAAATTATACTTCGGCGCGTGCGCTGTTAGTTCGTGCATCCTGGCCGGCCGATCGCCCCACGCAAGGTAAGTAAATAAAGATATGTATCGTCTAGCTCGTCCCTTCCTCCCTCTCTCCCGAAATAATTCCCGCCCTCTCCGTCTCCTATTCCTCCCAACCTTACTTCTCTTGCCGCGCTTTCCACACCCTCCCCCCTACCCCCTCCCTCTCCCCAAACACATGCCGCCGCACATACTCGTTCCGAAACACCCCCTGTGGGTCCACTTCCCCCAGCACGCGCACGAAATCGTCGTAGCGGGGGTACATGGCGCGAAGTGTGGGTGGGTCGAGAGGTGGGTGGGCTTTGGCCCAGTGTGGGCGGCCGCTGTGGGCGAGGAGGATGGATTCGAAGCCGCCGAAGAAGCGCCGGTAGGGGACGTTGAGGCCGTAGGGTCTGTGGTGTGATCAGTGATTAGCAATTAAAAAGAGAAGAGAGGGAGAGAGAGGGCGAAGTTGAAGGTGTGGGATCCTCAAGTCGAAGTTCGAAAGGATGAATCAATGAATGAAGGAGGCGTTACACATTTGGAAGTGGGAGGGCGGAATTATCAACCCGAATCGAAAATTATAATAACCAAGAAGCGAAGACGCACTTATACTGCGCAATCCCAATCCAGCACGTCTCCTGCCCAAAACTCGGGCTCAGCCATATATCGTCCGCTGCGGAGAAGCGTATCTCAAAAGGGAAGTGCGGGCGGATCCCGCGCGGGTCGGCCGCCTCTGCGTCCATCCAATCATGTAGCGCACGCAGGCACGCGGGGGCCTTCACGAACGGGATCGCCCATTCGGTGGTGTGTTGGGGGTACTACCGGTGAATAAGCGGTTAGAGCCACAGCCAGAGAGAAAGACAAGAAAAGGGACGCACCCGACACTCGACGTTAAATATCGTGGGGCTGTCGTCGACAAGGGTGACCTCCCCGCTCGAGAGCCAGGCAACGAAGCGGCCCGTGAGCGTGTTCACGTAGAGGAAGTACCGCCCCACGAAGAGGAAGAACTGCACCACGTGAAACGCAAGCAGCGAGCTCCAGAACCACGGTATCGGCGGGCGTTTGGGCTGTGATGGATAGATGGATGAACGGAGGACAGATCGAATTTGGCGCGAGATGGCGCACCTCGGTAGTCCGGTTGACGACGCTGCACTTGACCGTGTGCGTCGCCGCGATCCACCAGAAGCGCACGTGCTGCGCGCTGCGCACGAGCTCATCAAGGTGTTCTACGACGTCCTCGAACGTGCGCGGGCACTGCACGTCCTTCAGCCGAAACGCCCGTTCCACAGCGAGGTGCACATTTAGTATGATCCCGGTCGCGCCGAGTCCGCACAGCGACGCCAGGAAGAGCTCCGTGCGCTCCATGCGCGAGCACGTTGCGCGCGAGCCATCCGCGAGGAGGAGCGTCAGCGCGAGCACGTCTGCGGACATCACCTGGTACGCGATGCCGGAGCCGTGGCCCGCAGTCGCAACGATCCCGCCGAGCGTCTGGTCCGAGATTGAGCAGAGGTTGCGCATCGCGAGGCCGTGCCGCGCGAGCGCGGTGTGCAGATCCGTGAGGGTGATGCCCGCCTGAACGACGACTGACAGCTTCTCCTGGTCCACCTTCGTGGCGCAGGTCAGCCGGTGAATATACGACGCATGCATCCCGCGACGCACCTCGAGCAGTTTGTTCATCTTTGTCATCCTCAGCATAAAGTCGCCCGTGCACGCGAGGTCGCTCGGGCTGTGCCCCACCCCAACCGCGCGCAGCACCCGGCCCTCTCTCCTTGCAAACTCGAGCACGAGCTCGCATTGCCGCTCATCCTCCGGCTCAAAGATCGCCAGCGGCTGGCACTCGTACGAGAGGCCCCAGTTGACGAAGCGCGCGCGCGGCGAGGAGGAGGGGATGGTTATCGCTGTGAGTGTATCGTCGGTGGCTTGAGCCATCCTGAGAGATAAGCGCCAAGCAGCTCCGTACTTTTTCCATCGCTGACATGCGATCGATGGCGTCTTGGTGTGCAATCGCATGATTCCAGTTTTGGAACTTGCCGGCCATGTGGTGCCACTGGCCAATTGGATTTATCCGCGCTCGCGGACGCAGACGGCAGGAGCAGAGAATTCCGTTCTTTGGAGTGGGATACTGGGTGGCCTTGAAGAACACACGGATAAGAGAGGAATGGAGTTTGAGGACCCCACAATAAATATTTCTCCACCGAGACCAGACTCCACCGTAGACGCTCGCAGCAGAAACCAACAGACAAGACTGGACAAGACTGAGTCCGTCTGGATCGGCCGCCGCACCCCGCAGAATGGCGCGCTCAGATCCGGAAGAGCACATGGCTACGCGCCATGTTGGGCAGCAGAGCACTCACACCCAGCCCGTTCTTCGTTACTTCGAGTACGCGAAGGCGCGAAGGGCAGAGGATCCGGATTCCCAGAGAAGGGAGAGATGACGAGAACGTGGTACGAGCCAATCCTTCCGTCGAGGTAACAAGCTATCCCGCCGTTCCGACTCGGGCGCGCATACTCTTGCTGGGTAAAACGCGGGATTGTCGTCCGCGTGGGATTGCGAAAGAGCAGAAGGGACGCAGAAGGCGCGAGGTACCGTGCCAAATAGCCGTAGATTCAAACTCAGCCACCCGGAACATCCCGGGCGGGGCTCAACTAAATAGGGGTATGCGAGCAATATCAGTCTATTCGTTCTTTTTCTTTGACTCGAGACTATTGGTCTCAACATCAGGTCTCGGTTACTCGACTTGTCATTAATCATCGAGACTTGTGTTGGAAATCGTACAGACGATCCGCCCACAGCGAATGGTTAACAGTAGACTAGAAAGCGTATCAAGCATACCTGAGGCGCATGTAGAGTGATCAGATTCTGCTTGCAGTTCGGCACCTTAAATTGCTCACAGATAACCGACGGGAAAGGCTCCAAGCCTCCCCTCCAACCGTTTAGTTTCGTTTACGGACTCCCGTAAACTAAACGAAAAAACGCTCGTTCTTGAGTTGAATTGACGAGCATATAGGATCCGGAACACTCGCATTGGTTACTCCCGCGGAAGCAGCGCTGAACAAGGACGATGTCTTGATGCACTGCCGCCCTAGACCAGGCCTGGATCCTTCAAGTTAGAAACGATGACTCCGGCGCGCAAGTTGCCAGGTGACCAACCGTCAGGCAGCACGAAGTCTGAATGTACTATCATCGGAGTCGAGACGAAATTGACATCCTGTCAGTCGGGTGATACGGAGGGGATCGAGGGATCAATTTGCGAGATCCCACTAGCCAAGGCGGCATAAGAAAGAGCAAACGAAGATGGATATTGGATTGAAGACGAGATGGGCTGAACGAGTTGCGGGA
Source organism: Mycena olivaceomarginata (assembly GCA_029378375.1). Lineage (NCBI taxonomy): Eukaryota > Fungi > Basidiomycota > Agaricomycetes > Agaricales > Mycenaceae > Mycena > Mycena olivaceomarginata. Next base: position 91,142 of record JARKIC010001606.1, read on the forward strand.
ATTGGAACGGGGAGAGGGTGGTCGCCTCATGTACTCGTTGTCGTCGGCCTCCTGGAGATTTGCATCAGTCTGACCCAAAGCAAGGGTACGCCAAAGATGGAATAGTCTTCCGTCTTCCTTCTTGCCCGCACCAGCGTAAGAGCGCATACAGTATGCGAAATGGGTCCTCAACCACCCACAATCGAGTCCAAGAAAGGCAATTGTGGAACGGATATTGGCTGAATGGCCGTTCGAGATAAAGAGTGCCAGCGATCAATTAGCGCCCACGCCAAGCCAAGCATAGCCATCAACTCTTCGCGAACCGTTAAGTATGTACCTGTATGTACCCAAGAGCGAAGCTCCCAGGCCCGGTCGCTCTCCTCCCGCCTTTGTTTCTCGTCTTTCTCTTTTCTCTTATTTTTTTCTTCTCAGCCAGCGCTAGACGCGCTCCACCGGTTGGACGCCTTCCGTTCATTCACCTCAGTCTTCGCTGTCGATCATGCGTTCGACGTCTCTCCTCCTTCTCTTGACTGCATCTGTCTCTGTCTTCGCCTCGCCCATCCGCCGTCCCACCCCCCGTGCCATCACCGCAAAAATCAACTGCACGCCCGCGGACGACGAAGGTGGCTCCAACACCGGCTCGGTCGCGGGCGACGAGGGCTTCGTGTCGTGCACATACACCCAGGCGGGCGACTGCACGTACTTCACGGTGCGCTGTCCGCGACTCTTTTGGGTACACCATTTTAATTCCCGTGCAGGACGGCTCGTTCTCCTCCGGCGCGAGTACGTGCCCCCAGGGCGTGCCCCAGTCGGACGACTTTATCCAGCAGCAGGTAGCCGACACGAACGGCGGGCAGAAATCCTCGTCTTCGTCCGGCGGGTCGTCGTCGCAGGGCGGGTCGTCGTCTTCATCTTCGAGCAACAGTGGCTCGAACTCGTCGCAGAAGAGCCAGACTGTCAACAAGAACGGCATCAACTGCGCGAGCGTCGACGACGACGGGAGCGCTCTCACGGACACCGGGCTAGGTGAGGACCCGGGCTTCGCGACGTGCACGTACAAGGACGCGGGGATTTGCACGTATTTCGGCGCGGTGCGTTGCGTTCTCCCTAACTTCTCTACAAGGACTAATTTAAATTTCTTCGGTGCCGCAGGACGGCTCCTTCTCCTCCGGCGCGAGCACCTGTCCGCAGGGTGTCCCGCAGTCTGACGGGTTCGACAAGTCCTCGCAGAAACAGGCGCCCCCACCCCCGCCTCCTCCCCCGCCGCCGCCGCCGCCGCCCGCGACGAAGACGTGCGTTGCTTTCTCCCCCGAAGTCTGCATGCATTGAGTTAAATCATTTGGATGAATATAGGACGACGAAGGCGAAGGCGACCAAGACGGCCGCGCCTCCACCCCCGCCCCCGCCCCCGCCGCCTCCTCCGCCGCAGACGACCCAGATGCAGATGACGTACGTTCTTTTGTTTTTCTTCCATTCTTCCGCCTCCACTCTTCCTGCTCCCATCTCTTTGGATTCACCCTTCGTCCCCCTTCCTTCCGTTATTCCTCCGCCCTTCCTTCCCCTCCCTTTCCTCGTTCCCTCGTTGTCCCTCTCCCCTTCGCTTTCATTACTCCCCATCCCTGCCATCCCTCACTCTCCACGTCCCTTCACTCCCCGTCCCGTCCCTCCTCCCATTTATCCTTCTCAGGATCCCGTCGGTGTCCACCCCCCTTCTCTCCCCGTCGTTGCTCTCTCCTCTCGCCTCGCCTCGCCCTCCCTCCCTGCCCCCTCCTTCGCTTCCTTCCCATTATCCCCCGCCCTCCTCGTCCTTTCTCTTTCTTTTCACTCCTCTCCTCCCATTATCCCCTTCCCGTTGTCTTCCCTTCGCCTTCCCCACTTTATCGCTGCCCCCAACCCACCCTTTCCTTCCCGTCCCTTCGTCTATCCCGCCTCTTCCTTTCTTCGCCTGTCCTTCCCTTCGCTTCCTCACCGGTCTGCCTCCCTCCCTTTTTTTCCTTCCCGTTATCCCCCGTCCTTCCCTCCCTTCTCTCCTTACCTTCTCATCGCTGATTTCTTTACTCTACACAGAACCAAAGCAATGGCCAAGCCCACCACGATCAAATTCGAGCCACCTGCCCCGCCACCTACCACCTCTTCCACCAAGAAGCAGGAACCGACGCAAGCCCCGCCTCCTCCTCCTCCTCCCCCTTCTTCGCCCCCTCCGCCTCCGCCCCAGACAAGTGCGCCGCCGCCGCCGCCGCCTCCACCCCCGGCCTCGACCTCTACATCTGCGACCGCCAGTCCAAGCCCGCCGGCCCCGTCGAACGGCCCCGCCCCGGGCACCGGCAACGCGAACGGCGACACCCCCGCCGGCGCGAACCCGCTCACATTCACCTCCGCCATGGTTGCGCGCCCCACGGATGCGGGCGCGGTGGCTCCCGTCGGGGCCGCGGAGCAAGGCAACAGTAACAGCAATGGCGCGGGGCGCACAGGGCCGGGTGCTTTCGCGGTCGTGGCTGCGATTGTGGCGGGCGCGGTGGTGGTCCTCTAGTTTCAGTACAGTTGCTTGGGCTTGATGTCGCGGTGCTCTCCATCCGGGAATCACGTATGGTTCGTTGTGTTGGAGGGGCTGAGTGCGGACAAGCGCGGTACAGTGACAGCTTTACGACAATGGTGTGATCTACCTATGGCGGACAGTGGACAGTGGATAGACGAGGGACAGAGACACTTTGAATTTGAATTCGAGGACTGCTTGTGCTAGTATTTCGGGAGATTGAATGCACCGCACTGCTGACGAACTGGATTTCGTCCGTAGTTTTTTTGATTTTTTCCCACCTCCCGCCGACTTGAAGTGTGCCAGGGTTACTAATTAGCTATAGGCGTCGATTGCCATAAAAGGCAAGGGAGTTCCTATATATGGTAACTAATTTCTAAGGGATCGGTCGTCGGTGCAGCTTTGCGGAGGCAAAGGGCCATAAAGAATATGGCCCTCCTGTATGGATCGTTGCTGGCATGGCTAGGGAGCTGTTGGTTTTTCTCATGTCTAGTCTTGATCACACATGTCTTTCCTATGTAATCACGACGAGGCTACGTGGAGACTACGTCCGAAGTATTTTGGAAAACACCCTCTCCAAAATCGTAGCCACCTCCGTGGGAATGAAGTTCCAACGAAATTGAAAGAGTCCAGGGGGTATAGATCAAGCAGACTCGTGATCGAACGCGCCATACGCGCTGGACCAAATATGGCGAAAACATAGTTCATTTTTCGCATCGTCGCGTACGGGCGGTTTCAATGAGTGAGGTTTGGATCATCTGGACTCTGGGGTATTCAAAATTGCGGCCGGGATTTTTCTTTCACCGTCCGACGATTTGATCATGATCGAGTCAGCTCTCCGACGTTAAGTAGTCTCGTAGACAGACGCTTCAACCAAAAAAACTTGTGCCCCGTTCAGGGCCACGTGTGTTATGAGCCTCCCTGGTTATTTAGTTTGACGAGTGGTTTGGGGGGAGTCAATGCCTCGAGAAATCGCGGCCTCTTTGTGGGCACCCACGAAGCGGTCCGATCCAGTTCCAAGTATCCTGGCCATGTGAAGGACATCCGGGGATGCCTTCTGAATCCGCAGCATCAGGTTTTCCCCGGTAGATGGAAGTACTGATGGATGTCAGAAAAGCCCGCTGATTCGAGGTCATTGCATGCCGCTCCCCGACAAAATCCGCAGTACGAGCAGGCAAGGCTACTACCGCTGGCCAATCACCTCAGTTTGAAGAACGGCAATCAATCTGCCAGTGAGCCTGAATTGAATAGGATCGGGGGCCGGGCCTGTCCGACGGGTGTAGACTTGGGTATAGAATTTAAAGCTAACATCCCTTGTCATTGCTCCCGTTCCGCCCACTGAACGATGCCCTCGTTCCTGCTTCCCCTATACTCTCCCCGCTCACTAATGGATTGGGCCTCTTCTTGTCGGCCACGCCGGCCTCGCTACTGTCTGGCCCTTCTAGGGGGCGTATGTGCCCTAATATTCCTGGCGACAATCTCCGGCGCAACCTTTCCTTCTCCTGCAAAGAAGCAAATCAACGCCATAATCGCATCCCAATCCAAAAATCTCAAACAGGCGCGCGCGCGGTATATCCTAAAAAATAATCGCCCACCTCCCCCAAACTTCGACAAGTGGTTCGCATTTGCGCGGGAAAACAAATGTCTTATCGACGATTATGATCAGATACACCGGGATTTTGAGCCGTTCTATCGAATATCGGAGGAGAATTCGACTCATTTCCAGAAGATGATAGGGCTGGGCCTGGATATGGTGCGTGGATCAACTTCAATCTCCTGCTTGAGCTTTGTCGCAATAATTCGCTCAGGTGATCCCAGGATCGCGACCTGACGGCCTCACAAATATCGCAATCACCGACGGAAAAGTTTCCGCGCCAAATGACAGGACGTATTTCGACAACGAGTGGAGGGATCGGATAGCAAAAGTGAGTTGGTTCGACAAGGGTATTGTCCTTGTTCCGGCAGCTGACACGACCACTGGCAGTTCGCACACATTCTGCCAGACATGGATGTTCTTGTGAATGGTCACGATGAGCCCCGCGTTGTGTTTAACACGCAGGACTCTGATGCGCGCCTGGCAGCTACGGAACTCAGGGATAACAAACCCTTCCGTATTTCGCCCGTAAACACCTCGGAATTCTTCACGCATCGCAGCGGATGCAGCTATGTGAACGATAATCGAGGCTTCGGCGCGTCCAGTCTCCAAGATGTTGGATGTGAGTTGCACTACTTCCGACTTGCTACCCTAACTGATCAGTCACGCAGTCATCCACTCAAGCTCGAGCTCTGGCTTCACCACGGATTTGTGGCCGATGCTCAGTTTTACCAAGATTCCCCTGTGCTTTTCCGATATTCTCTTTCCAAGTCAGGTACACAAAGTTCTGGTTATGCCAAACGGGGACTGAGATTTACCTTGGCCAACGTAGTATCATTATGCGGATTCGTGGTATACGGGAAATATCAAAGAGCCCAACCGTATTCCATGGGCGGCCAAGGAACCCAAACTATGTGCTGCACGAGAATCATTCATCTCGACGTCTATACTGATCATCTGCTAGATTGGCGCGGCAGTTCGAACGGGGGTCACATAATCCGCGACAACTACCGCAGATTTCCGCGCTTCAAGCTCCTAAATATCGCACACGCCCACCCGGACCTCGTCGACGCCCAAATGACCGACTTCTGGGGCTCCCACTGCACGTTCGACTGCAACTCCGAACCCATCATAGAGGAGTACGACATCGGGAATCACCATTCGCTTCCCCGAGAGACGGTCCACAAGTTCAAGTATGTGTTGGACGTCGACGGTAACACTTTCTCAGGCCGTTATCTCGGGCTTTTGAAATCGGGTTCTCTGGTGTTCAAGGTGCGTTTGACTCGACCAATTGCATTTGAAGTTGAACGAGTCGCATTATTTCAGTCAACTAGCTTTCAAGAATACTTCACTGACTGGCTTCGCCCATACGAACATTACATTCCGGTGAAACTGGATCTCTCAGATCTTGTGGACCGCGTCAAATGGGCAATCGAGAACGAAGATGAGGCGCGGTTGATACAGCAACGTGGGATGATGTTTGCGCAGGAGATTTTGACGAATGAGCAGAACAATTGCTACTTCGCAGCGGTGTTGCTGGAATGGGCGCGGCTTCAGAACGCCGCAGCTGGGTAGGCATTGTAGTAAATGGGATGATGTATTGATTGGACTCTCGGCCTCCATTGAGGTCTGTTGATCCAGCTGTTCGCCCCGCGTCCTCCTCGAGCTTCACTTCAGAAACCCAGCTGACCGCATAATTGGTGGCTGTAGTCCGTTCAGCTAGCGGCCGCCGCAGTATGAGCTCCTAAGACCCGTCTCTAATTAGTCTGGATATACCTCAAATCATATACCGCCCACCCATTACTTCACTGCATCGCAATCAAAATACAAATACATCTGGGTTATTTACTCCAGCCAAGGAACAATAAGTCCATCTCCTCTTCTACGCGACTGTCCATCAAACCGTTGACTCCCCTTCACGTGGCATCGACCTCTCCAGGAACCTGATATCAGATATACACGAGTTCGAACTTGTGGAGCCAGCCTCTCCAAAACACCGGGGGCACCTCCTCGCACGCGCCGACAAACCGCCTATCCTGCAGACGTTCTCTGCGTTCGGCGAGAGCGAGACAACGACCTGCAAAAATCCGGCTTGATATGAGAGGACTGGAAGATGAACACGGAGAAATCTGGTCTCGAACCATTCCTGCCTTGGACGCTTCTGGGCCGAACGAGACGAAGTGGAGCATCTCAGATGGTTCATCGGCCAATGCGCGGAATCGTCCGCGGCCGTTCAACCTGTGGAAAGATCTAGTTCAATATTAATATGCGGTAGGTTGGTTGACTAACGAAGCGAGCATCGAGTTTGAAAATACTACAGCAAGGTGAGTGGATCCGAGACAGGAAAGGAAGGTGGTTCATGTCTCCTCACATTTTGTTTGAATAATGAAAAAGATGGTCCAGACCACTAGAGACATCAGGACGGATGACTCATAATACAGGGAAACTCACGGTCAGTGCGTGTCGTGAACTAACAGTCGTCTTTAATCACAGAAGGAAATCCGATAGAGAAACGTTCTTACGAGAATTATTTGCATGATGCCCGTAGCACTGTGCAGGAATCAATACACATGCAAAAGGCCTATTTTATTTTCCTACCTCGTCAGTAGCGTTGTTTCTGGGGACTGATGAAATTTTGACTTTCAAGATGGCAGAGCTCACGCACCAATAGTCCAGACCATCAACCTCTCCACCATCTTTCTTGCCCTAGGATATTCCCCTCAGGGCCGGAAGTTGATCAGCCAAGAGTTTAACACTGACCGTGTAGACTCCGTTGACCACCGCATTTTCTGCAAATAGTAGCACATCGACACCGTGATTAGCACATCTACGGCGAGGCCGAACGAGAGGCCGGTCCACACGAGCCATCGCCATTCGAGTAGAATGGATACCCGGCGATAGTGCACCAGAATGGTCACACTCCCCATATTGGCGATGAACCGAAGCACGTTCAGCGAAAATGCGACAGCCATGAAGTACCAGCTCCCGGAAAGGATGCGAACCCGATTTGCGAAGAATGTCTGCGATATGCTTATTTCCCATGGCGTGAGCACGAGCAGATAGGACGCACCTGAACTACGATGTAAATGAGAGCGGTCAATAGGACTGTCAAATCCTCCGAGAGCGGTGGACTGCTGATATGTTGTGGTTCGCCGTAGAGCGTTACGGTTTCCGAATATAGCTTCAATGAATAGTTATTAATTAACGGAAAGGGTATACGGGAAACCGCTCACAGCATGCCATGAAGATACCGTATGTCCGAGTTCCAAAAACCTATTAGCAGATGAGCGGTCTCCGACTGGAGGAATGTCACTGCGAACCAAACGACGGCAACCTGTGCTAAATGAACGTCATGACTCTAGAGCACAAGTTTTACACTGACCGTAGATCGAAGTAGTACACAATCTCTGGAAAAATCCCGATAATAATTATACGTTTGAAGAGTCTCGATGCCGAAGAGAAAGGCCCCAAGCACGGAGCCAATTTCCAATGCACCTAGGCTGCCGTTGAGCCCCGAGGACATGGCGACGAGTGGAGGCTCACTGCAGATGCGACAGAGCTTCCAGGCGTCCTGAGCTTATATATTGCATGAGTAATAAGAAATCAGAAGCCGTCGGGAGGCAGGACGACAATCTGTCATATCTGCAAAATGAATGATTCGGCACGCCAATTCACTCTTTGGACGGGTCCCACGGCCAGCCAGTTAGGTATCGATGATGCGTTTGAGAGATGCTTACCATGGACATGACCCAAATATAAGACCGCAATTATCTTTGTGAGGGAGAACTCAGAGATTTATAGAAAAAACCCTAGATTCATAGAACAATTTGGTTTCGATTTTGGTTTCGATCCTGTTCCTACATCCGTGCAACTGGCGACAAATGATTCTAAGCCTGGATGTCAAAATGAGGCTGTCTTTGATTGATCACGAATCCGAGAGCGATATTAGACGGAACGCTCACCTGCTGGGGTGCGCATGAATCAAAGGGAGTAACGAGTCTTCTCGTTTGGACGATGGAAAGGCTGCCGGAGACGACGCTAGCGAAAGGGCAGCAAAAGGGACTGGGTGAAAGCGAACTCATCAGTGGCACCGGAAGCCAGTCAATGGGACGTACAGTGGCGCCAGCGACTGACGGGTGGCGGTGATGGAGTCTGAGAGAAGAAGTCGGAGGGGGCCGGCAAAATCAAATTACGCGATCGGATCAGCCCGGATCAGCCAAAAATTAAACCAGTTTTGTCCCTCGTTCGTCCCTTCCGACTAGTGAAGGTTGTTCGGTGCGAGATTTGGCAGGTGTTTGAAAAGCTCTCCTCTCGTACAGCTGAGCATCGACATTAATTTATGACTTGCTTCATCTATTCTCATACAATCGGTGTTTGTCGATATCGGTTCTGTAGAATGGGTTCAACATGTGGGGGAAACAAGCGGAGAACTGGATTAATCGCAGCTGATTCTTCCCACTTGGAATTGACTCACCCATCGGCTCGAAAGTAAACTCCAAGGTGTTACGCCAGCCAGGGATTCAATATGACGTATGACGGTTATTGTCGTTCTTTATTCTAGGTTCATGGATCAACTCACAGGTCTCAAGATCAACTGCATCAATCGCCAACATTCAAGAATCTCCCGACCGCATTTGCAGCTCAGGAAGCCATCAGACCGAATTAGGCCACCCGTTTGTTGGAGTTACGAGTTATGTGCGCGCACTGGCGCACTTTGTTACCAGGTCCCCGCCATTCATTCCTGTGCCCTGACAGACTTAATTCGTACCTTAATTACAGCAAAGTAATATATATGTAGTGTAGATAGCGAAGAATTCCCCGCGCGTTTGCAACGGGTTCACTGCTAATATGGGATTGCTCTATTGATTCCAACACCGTTATCACACGACAAGTCCGCTGACACCGCCCATCTCGCTGTGCAGCACAGCGAGCTCAGAATCTCAGCCATGCACAGGAAGAAAATACACCAAATTCACAGATACCGTGAGGATTGGAAGGAGATCAATTGCTCAAATCTACAGTACGTCTTTGGTAACACCCACGCTTACCTTAGCTGGATATATATAACTTTCAGCCATTAAGGAAGAGAAGCAGAAGTTACAGGCCCTCAAATATTTTCGTGAATTTACTGGCATAGGGGAGTGAGATCGCAAGTTCGTTGTATGCATCGGCGAGCGGGATTCGTGGCGGTGATGGCGGTTGCCGCGCGATTAGTACAAAAGGGCGCCTGATTCAGCCTGTCAAAAGTTGAAGAAAGGCCCCAAAAGTTGAACTTCTTTGCACCGCTTCTGAACTGACGAGGAATGTCGGCAAAATCTTGGATTTTGACGGTCGGATGCTCCAAAAGCTTGATCTCGGAAGGGAATATGGGCCAAAACCATGGACCTCAGCCACGAATCTGGAATATTTAATAAAGTACGAAATTAAACGGTCATAATTCATTCACATATGACGACCCTTGAGCTTGTATCTCCCATTAATAGTTCACTTGGTGTTTCCTGCTTTGCCAGTCGCTCAATCACCGGAAGCTCGACGGCCCAAGAAAAAATGGCACGAGAAGAATTTGAATGTCTCACCTGATTGAGATCCAGACTGCCAGTGTTTTAACAAACATTTTTCGCTTTGAATGCGGTCTGCGGAACGGCGGGTAAGCGGTGTGGTACAGGGTCTGGACTGCGACCCGTTTCATTATTTTTCATTTAAAAATTGATGCTTTGGCCGAAGGCAAAGAATGATCCAAAGACGCAGTCTGGATGACTTGCAAACAAAATTCGCTAACGGTAATTATTCGTTGCACAATTAGGTCCTGCATTTTCCATCGTAGAGACCCGTGTCACTTCAGGCGAGGCGTTCGGCGCAACAGATGTGCCCTTAGTCCAGGGCCTGATACTGTTCTTCGTGTGGAGCTCACCGATTCAGGTTTAGTCCCCGCACATAGCACGTATCCGGTGCGAGAGATACTACGACTTGAAACGGGATGGACTGAAAATCATTATGGACGACCTGTCTATCAGGGATTGAATGTTGGGTTTTGGAAAGCCGGCCGAAGACGACGGTGATGTTCCCGAATGCCGGCCCTATCATAATTTGCAAGCCTCGATAATACATCTCGGACGTCGAATGTCACCTCGAATGTGTACATGAGCTCCAGTGCTTTCATTCGGCTCCGACTGCCGCGGCCAAGATCCATTAGCAAAATAGTTCACATTTTTCTCCGGGCGGTAAACCCTTGATACCGGTGACCGCAAGTGAGTATGCCCAGAGTAGTATCGCCGAGTGTATCTCCATCGATCATATGCGACGGCAGTCCCCATACAGACTTTTCCGAGTCAGGCCGCAGAATCCGTCAGCCACAAAGAAATACCTGGCCGAGCTCCATTATAGACTTAACCAAATTCCCTGGCGATGGATACTCATAGACCCATAAGCACCAGATTCCGATGTGTGGCTTTTGAGATTCTGCGCCTTCAGGGCGGTATCAGAATGCCGTTGGGTCTAGGGGACTGCGTATATATACCGCAATCAGCCTCCAAACGCCGTGAACCAAGAGCCCCCCAATGCCCGTCCCAGCAGTCGTGCGTCGGCATCCTTGCGATCAATTGCAATCAATCGAAACAAGCTTACCGGATTTTTAGCCAACATCCACAACTATCCTCGTCATCGGAGGCGGCCCTGCCGGTGCATACACCGCATCTGCACTCGCAAGAGGTAAATTGATTTCAGTCGTGCAAGGCGAATTACTCACTGAGTATTTACAACGACAGAGGGCTTTGCTGTTACCTTGCTCGAGAAGGAGCATTTTCCGCGGTACCACATCGGAGAAAGCATGCTTCCTTCATGCGGCCATTCTTACGCTTTATCGGGGCCGAAGAGAAGATAGTCAATCATGGATTTACTGTCAAGGTGACTGTGCATCCCGCCCTCGGATTTGTTACTGACCTTCAGCGCAAGGTCGGAGCCGCAGTGAAGGTGATACTTTGACACACTCGGATCGTTTGTTCCTAATGTCAAACTTGTAGCTGAATCAATATAAACGGGAAGGATGTGCGTTACCCGAGACGATTCAGACTTACTTTTCACACTCATATTTCTCAGATACCGATTTCATCTCGTTCGGACCCCTAACAAAGCGGCTTGGAACGTGTACGAGTCGTTTATTCCACTCAGAAAGAACCATTTGGATCTCACTCATCCGCACGGTGCGCTCCGAATTCGACGAGATACTCCTTCAGGCACGCAGCTGAAAGTGGCGCATGCGTGTGCGAAGGCGTCCAGGTAACCGGTATCACCTTTTCTTCCGACGACGAGAGGCGACCAGTCTCAGCCGCGTGGAAATCCGACATGGGGAGTAAAGGCGAAGTGCGATTTAAGTGGCTTGTTGACGCCTCCGGCCCGCACCGGCCTCATGTCGAGCAAGTACCTGAAGAATCGCAAGTTCAACCAAAACCTGAAGAATATTGCGTTCTGGGCGTACTGGACTGGGACGGGAACGTATGAGCCGGGGACGAGGCGCGAGAATGCGCCGTGGTTTGAGGCATTAACAGGTACGGAAATCTGCGTCCGGGATTTATGGTCCGCTCATTCGATGCCTTGAAGATGAGACAGGGTGGTCATGGTAAGGAATTTTCCACGGAGATCATCGTTTGCTCATTTATTGCAGGTTTATACCGCTTCATAATGGGACAGTGTCTGTTGGCGTCGTCCTCAAAGAAGAAGTCAGCCGCACCAAAAGATCGATGGTGGTGGGCTCCGACGTGAACAAGACCCATTACCTCACACAGTTGAAATGGCTCCCGGTGTCGTACGTTTGCTCGGCACTGCCGAACTCACCGGCGAAATCAAATCCGCCGGGGATTACAGTTATTCAGCGAGTACTATGCTGGGCCAAATTATCGGATTGCTGGAGATGCAGGGGGTTAGTCCTCGTTCGCTGTCGCGTATTTCGAGGACTGACCTAACTACCCGCAGCATTCGTGAGTTATCTATCCACCGATGTTGCAGATGATTGACTTAGATGGTCCCCCCCCCCCCCCCGACCACAGATCGACCCATTCTTCTCATCCGGAGTCCATTTGGCGTTCGCGAATGCGCTTTCCGCGGCGAGCACCATAGCTGCATCGATCCGCGGGCAATGCACCGAAGCCGAAGCGATCGCCTTCCACAACTCAAAGACCGGGACGTCGTACACCAGGTAGAAATATCGGCAATTCCATCAGAAGGCCTACTAAAAAGAGTCCCGTACCAGATTCCTGCTCGTCGTGCTCAGCATATACCGCCAGATAAACGCGCAGGCGGCGCCCGTCCTCTCGGATATCGACGAAGACAACTTGACCGTGCTTTTGACTTCCTGCGGCCAAGTCAGTGTGGTTCGGCACTCGTCTTATCCCTCTAACGGAACCACTAGTCATCCAAGGCACCGCGGACGCGGACCAGAGCATGACTGAGCAGACGCTCCAGCGGACCATGGATTTCTGCGAGCACGCGTTAGGGACCGACGACACCGGAGATGCACGCAGCCGTTGCCGATCGTGTCGACCCAGCGCTGCTCGCCCACGATGGACCATCATGGACACAAAGGCGGCCGCAGCGCTCGCAGGGAAGGACGAAGAGGCGAAGCAAGTGCTGTGGCGCGTCAACGCGCGGAAGGCCGTCAACGGAATTTACGACTGGGAGGATAACTTCCAGCGTGAGAACCTCGAGGGCTTCGTTGTAGTGCTGGAACATGGGCGGCTAGGGTTGCGGCGGGTGGGCGATTCTGGCGCGTTGTAATGTATAATGCATTATTTTCTATACTTATGACAATTTTATCCTGTCACATTCGAGATAGAGATAAGGCAGCAAACAAGTCGAGAAGTCATTCGAACCGCTCGCCCTTCACGTCGCCAGGGATAATTCAGCGGCAGGATTGTATCCCGGAATCCGAGCGCGTCAGAAGAATTGCTCCCGAAGCTGGGCTGAGCGTTGGGTGCATCAAGGCGACGGGGCAGACCCAGTGGATAACGGGTAATGATGGAATAGACGGCCGGCTGCACTCGCGCCGCGCCGCTCCTCCTGTCGAAACCTGTTCCTGCGGCTCATCCTGCCGGAAACACATTCCTTCGCCGGCGGTTTCAAAGGCGCATCGTGGCAATAGATTCGAAGTAAACGGAAATGGGTCCTAGGTTCCTAGAAATTTACCTCAGCTTCAGCAGCACAATACAAGACAAGATCGCAGAAAGATTCTTACGTAATCCGATGAGATAACCAGCACTTCCCTTGCACCAGGCCACAAGCTTGACTGGGAGCTGCGCGACTCGAGCGAGGGCTGTAGGATCCTTTCCGTCGGTCTTCCTGACTCGATCAAGATCCGGGCTCGGCGCAGCCGCACGTCGGGGACCTCTGCATGCACAGCGACGAGGGAGTCGTCCGCGAGTGATCGAATGCCCGATTGGCGGTGGGGACATCGCATCTGAAACGGCATCAGTCCACGTACACCCCCCCAAGACGAGAGAGACCCATGCATCTACTCCCCCTCCTCATCCTCCCTTCCTTCCCGCCCCCCCCGCCCCCCCCCTCCTCTTCGATTCGTATCGCTTCAGCTCCCGTCTCAGATCGCCTCCGCCACCGCGAGCGTCCTACAGCACCGTGAGTGTCGCAAGCGGGCTCATGGATCCTGTGGCGGCGCATAACGTCTAAGGTCCGAGGCTGGGATGCGGGCATAGGTATATGCACCACCTGCGTGCTCGACGGGGCGGATGCAGGAAGCCGCCCGCTACCGAAGGCGACGAGGACAAACCCGCTGCACCCCGGCGGCACCCCGAGTGTGACGGTGGAGGGATGAGTGCGCGCCGTCTACTCCTTCCTCCCGCTGCCACCCTGGCTCGTGCGTGCGCCCACCATCAGCCGCGGGCGGACGAAGTCAGCCCTCCCCCGATTCTCCTCTTCGCTAGGGCAGCAGACGGAGTGCGCGAAGCCGAGACCAGGATACCGAAGGAGACGGAGAAAGGGACGGCGCGGGGGGTGCGATGCACCGAGCGATATTCCGCGTGAAGACGATCCAGCGACATGTCGACCGGCGGGTGCAGATACTCGCGCTCCCCCGCGATAGCCGGGATCAGGATGCAGAAGGAAAGGAGCAGATGGTGGTCGCGGGCGTGGTGCGATGTACGATGTCCCGCGTGAAGACGATCCAGCGACATCGGATGCAGACGCTCGGCCTCCCCGCGATGTGAAGGCGCACACCCGAGATTGGCATACGTGAAGCTTTCAGGAGCACTCGTTCCGCGGGCGGGAAGACGCGCGTCCGCCACAGCATCTGACATACTATAGACATGAGCGAAACTTCGAGGAACAAAGAGAAGCAGGGAGACCTACAGCACGCACGCACGATCGCTTCTCTTGCCGCCCACCTCCTCTTTCTCCCGCTCGTTCCCCGTCTAGCACTGATCTCAGAGCATGTCAAATCCCACGCGCGCGCCCACGGGTGAGAGCGACCTGTGGCGTGGATTCTTAGCCGATGAGGTACGGAGCTCATGCTCAATGAGGGTGGAGGAAGGGATCTGCCCGTGTCGGCGCCGGGGACGATGGAGGCGCTCTGCGGATGCACTGTCGATGGCAGGAGGGAAGTGCGCCGTGCGGCCCAGAGATACACGGAGGTGTCGGTCTAAGTGTGGAGGATGGCGGAAGTGGCGGAGTGGTGTCGACTCGGTCCCAAGAATGGAGGGTAGAAGTGAAGTCGCACGCGGTGGCGGTAGCAGTGTCGAGAAGGCATGCTTCACAAGGACGGAGGAATGGAGGCGAAGGAGGCGCCACCCTCGACGAAGACAAAGGCAGAGGCGGGGAGGTGCTGCACCGACACCTGGTGTTGAGGAGGCATGCTTTACGACGGCGGAGGGAGGCCCGGTCCCTGCGTCGGCGCAGGTGCAGAACCATGCGGTGGACGGCGCTGAAGACGCTTTCGGCGAAGATCAAAGGCGGAGAGGCAGGTCCTGAGCCCGATGGCGGCGGCGGCGGTAGCAAGTCACGGTGCATGCGCGACAGTACCACCTCCAGTTCCTGAGACGCGAACGGTCAGAGCGCTATCATCCATACGGGGCAAGTCCACCTACTCGATTTCGCCTTTGCAGTCAATGAGAGGGGAGATAAGGTGTGGGGAGGTCAAGTGGAGGATATCAGAGCCCGTGAATATCCGGCGTCGGAGCGAGCTGCGCGGTATCGTCTAGAATACAAAATGAGCGTGAGCGGAGATGATGCGGGGAGGACGAGGACGAGGATGGGGATGGGGGTGGGAACGACGTACCGAACGGGGCTCCTTCTGTCTATCCATGCTTCACCTCTCGCACTCTCCCTCCTCCTCCACTCCGAATCCGATATCGGGACTTCCTTCGGGAGCGCGATATCCGCTAGGTTAGGACTGTCGCCCCCTACGTGTGCAGCCCGTTGGATTCGCCGCGGGACTGAATCGAAGAGACAAGTCGACCGGAGGGATCGGATGACTGGTGCGCGACGGCGAAGGGACGAATGACGAGCGGTGTAGTGGACGGGCGGCAGGCCCGTACCGACAACATCAATCAGGTGGCTGAGGTACGGGACGTTGCAAGCGGGGACCGCGGAGTGCAGCACCGTCGAGGTCGATCGGCGATTGTATGCCGTACTTGGTCATGATCAGAGGGCAGTCATGGGAAGTGACGTCGCGTTATGAGACCTCCAAGGCTCCATCGGCGACAATCAATAGCGTCTAACATGGGCGAAGGTTAGTCATCTAATCCTGCGCATAGGGGAGCAGGAATAGGGTGGACGTACCAGGAGGAGCAACACGCCGAAATTGCGACGCCCGCAGAGGACCCGGAGGATGCAGAATACCGTAGCCCTTTCCTCGGATACCCTAGTCGAAAAAATGCCACATCCTAGTCCCAGTCTCGTGAGGAGGGTAGATTGCACCCCTTAACGCCAGAATCCAGGCTGGATCTGCCCAAGGACTCGAGCGATCCAAATCCATCGCCATTGGGCCGCATCTAAGAGAACGATGGTAGGGAACGACTCGCAGGCTCCAGAACAAGCAGCCATCGGCCAGGGAAGCGGGAGAAGGGCCTCATTTGGCAGACAAGATAGCAGTTTCTTCATAATACACAATTCCACTAGAATCCTGGGACGGGGACCTGTCAACCATCGTCGAAGGGGACACGCGGCCACGTGATTTGGCCACGTGAGTTTTCGCCGACGCACAACTGAATTTCAGGCGCTGGGGAGTAGACAGTAATGGCAGAGATGTCGTTTGTACTGTCACGGGATTAGAGACCCCCCGCTTTCAGAGGACCTCAAAATCCCACCAATGAGCATCACTGATTCACCTTCAAGTTGGATTCACCCGTACTTAGCCCGTCCACCAACATGTTTCCAAGTATCGCGTGTATGATTGTGAACTAACGTGTTGCTACATAGTCAAAAGTACCAATACTTCTCCGAAACCTTCATCCGGGCTATGTCCTGGACCTCCTGAAACAGCGCCGGATACAAGTCCTCCAGCTGGCCGACCACATCCACTCCCAATGGAATCTGCTCCGCGATACGCAGCAGAGCCTCCACTGGAGCCGAGCTATCACTCCGCAAAATCCAGAAATGCTCGGTTATGTCCGTTTCCTCAACGAAGCGCACGATATGCACCTCCTTGCGTTTCGTTGTGACCCATTCAGCACCCTCCTCCTTGATTAGATGTGTCCACTCCGCGATCGGCGCGACTCGTGGTGTAAATTTTCCACCGACATACTCTGTGACGACGCAGAAATTAGTGTTCCCGGTGCGATGGATGTTCCAGCTTCTGCAGGAAGAGCGCCGGTTTTCGCGTCTGGTAGCTGCGCAGGAGAACGAAACGATGGAACCGGTTGTTGCGCTCGTCGGTGTTGCAGCCTGAGATGGGAATAAAATCATTAACTTTCGAGAGGGGCACTGGATAAAATGAACGGCATACCAACTGGCTCCTCTTGGATATCCGCACATCGATTTCGATGTTCTTGTTCTCTCCAAGAGAGGGCTTGACATTGCGAAGAACAATAATAATGCGCCCGGCACCCGGCGCAGCGCTGGAGCATCGTCTTCTCCGCTACTATTACATCGCACTTTGATCGATATGAGTCACCGCAAA
>JARKIC010001607.1:0-108317 GCA_029378375.1 Mycena olivaceomarginata
CATTGCCACATATTCCAGTCGGGTCTGAGTAATGGGGGTGGGGCATTTTGGCGGTGCAGTGACTGTGTGAGGTCATGGTCTTTATGCTCCCATCCGTGGGATGCCAGTGTCACCCGGTCTTCCATTCCATCATCAATCTGCCAGGGATACAACACCATCATGATATCTTACCACCTCAAGATGGAGGTTCTCATGCCGACACATGATCAAGCTAAATGTGTGATTTTCTATTTCGGGGCTACTGAATTCGAGAGCATATGTCTTGGTTATTTGAAGGCAGCTCTGCCAGGTTTGCTTGCACTGAATCCATGGTGTTTAACACACATCAGGGTTTTATATCAGATTTGTTACCACCGTGGGGAGAGAATACTGACTCTGCTGTTGCTCCACCCACACTTTATAATGTGACCAAAATCCTCATCTGGGATCTGGTATTGTTGTTCTTTATATGCAGAGTACCTCTTTTGAATCAAGAAGGCAGGTCACCGCTTCCGCACTCCCACAGTCCATTCAAATGCCCATCCTTGATCAATGATACTCATACCACTGTTTCCGATATTTAGAGAACAACGTGGAAGCACAGCCTCTGGGTCCGGTCTTGGGGACCTGACCCGACCGCACCACGCAACCTACCTTCTGGATATTTACATATCTTCTCCACGCAGACTGCTGTGCTTTGATATCTGGGGGATTTGGTATCGATAATTCCCGCTACCTTTAGGTAAGGGTTTACCGCCTGGTGAGCATCACATTTTCATCAGCATTATTTGCGTAAGCACTACTTTCGAGTCCAGACCTCGGCTTTTCGGACTCGGCCATTTATTCCCGAGTGACGTGGCGTCTCCTCGTGACTCTCTCTCTGCTTTTCCCCATGCCACCCTCCGCTACCTTCTTCGATCTCCCCCTCTCGTCAACCTTCTGCGCTGACCATGAAAAATCGCTGTCCTTGGACTGGATCTTAGCCTCCGGTATCAAGTCTTCTGGATCTGTCGCCTCTGGTGTCTTGTCTCTGCCTTGCGAGGGCTCTACCTGTGTTATGAACGTGAATCTCTCTTTCAAAACCTCGCTGCCCTACGATCTTGTTCTGGGTCGTGACTGGCCTCTCTTCTGCCGCGACTCTCTTCACAGTACCCACTTTCTGCTCACATCTGGCATCCTGGACTTCGTGCCGAATTGTATGTTTTCGTTCGCACCTTCGGTTCCGACATTAGCTGTACATTTGAGAGCATCTGCCTTGGTTATTTGGAGACAGCTCCGCCAGGTTCGCTTTGCCCTTAATCCACTGTGTTTAACCCACATCAGGGTTCTATATCAGATTCTGTTACCACCATGGGGAGAGAGTAATAATAAGATCTTCTGCAACTAATTCGGCCATTGCTCCACCCCACACTCTGTAATGTGACCAAAATCCCCATCTTGGATCCTGATCTTTTTGGATCTGCCTTGATATAAAGAATCATAATTGCATCCAGTAATTTCTGGATTTGATCCAGAAGCTGAACACAGTCTTCTTTGTGTTTGTTAACAGTCTAGAAAGTTTTTAAGCTTCACATTCACTCAGAGCATCTTCAGCTGGACTCACTTGGATATTTTTCAAGACAGCATTGGTTGTGTTAATTATATCACCTTAAAAGGGAGTCTTCATGCTATCTGCAATTATTTGCAAGGTATTTGTGGTCTTAGTCAATTACATTGCCACATTTTCCAGTCGGGTCTGAGTAATGGTGGGTGGGGGCATGTTGGCGGTGCAGTGACTGTGTGGGGTCATGATTTTTTATCCTCCCATCCGTGGGATACCAGTGTCACCCGGTCTTCCATTCTATCATCAATCTGCCTGGAATACATCACCACCATGATCTCTTACCACCCCCAAGATGGAGGTCCTCATGCCGACACATGATCAAGCTAAATGTGTAATTTTCTATTTTTGGGGCTACTGCAATTCGAGAGCATCTGTCTTTGTTATTTGGAGGCAGCTCCACAAGATTCGCTTTGCACTGAATCCACTGTGTTTAGCACACATCAGGGTTCTTTCAGATTCTGTTACCACCGTGGGGAGAGAATAATGATAAGATCTTCCGCAACTGACTCGGCCGTTGCTCCACACTTTGTAATGTGACCAAAATCCCATCTTGGATCTTGATCTTGTTCTTCGATATATCAAGAATACCTCTTTTTGATCAAGAGGCAGGTCACCACTCCCGCATTCCCACAGGTCCGTCCAAGTATACCTGTCCTTTATCAATGATACTCACACCACTGTTTCCGATATTTAGACATCTTCTTCATACAGACTGCTGTGCTTTGATATCTGGTTGATTGAGAATCGATAATAATATCTTTTGATCATTCATACAAAGGGCATACCAGATTCCGGGGGAGGTCACTTGCCCACAAACTCGTGCTGTAATCCTTAAAGTTGCACAAAATTTTGAGGCAGCTGAATAAATTATTTCCCCGTCTGAGCCAGGAACTCGAGTCCACATACCAGCGGTCTAGCCCCATCGGCATATCCGCAGCATCATGCAAACTCAATAATAATATAACAGTATTGCAGCCCATGATGTGTGGACAAGTCAAAATACCGCTTTCAACCATCATCTGTGATGTATGTATCTCGCCTCATTGCTGTTCCGGGACCAACCCGAGATGTAAAGATGGTTGACAGGCCATATATTCGGACGCCAGTGCTGCGAACTGATACAAGATTGGTCTGCGCTTCGCTCCGACAATATCAGTCGTCGAGAAATCTCATGCCCGGAGTTTATGGAGTGAATTACGGAACACGACAGGAATGAACACAGCAGCGTCGAGGAGAGTGTCTATCAAGAAACTGCGGCTCAAGTGGACGGACTCATCGATATTTCGGTGCAATAGACCCGATCCGAGTTCGCAATTCATGGGTGAAGGATCAAAGCCACCGAGGAGCCTGAGATGATACATTTAAATGCCGGGAGGGTAAACAATGCATATGAGGACATACCAGAAATTCGGATAGCTATGGAAATAATGAGTGTCTGCATGTTCTGGGCGCTTTACCTGCTATCTAGGCAGTAGGAGAATTTTAAGAAAAAAACCAAGATGCGCGGATTGTGAAACACAGAAAGCTGATGTAAAGCAGAAGGCCAGGATGCAGGGGTGGTTGCTCGAGCAAGGAAATTTGAGGGAAAAGGAGAGAGTCGAAGCACATTGAGACACTCACTAGGTCTATAGCCTGCCTCCATCGAGTCCGTAAAAAGTAACTTGTGCGGAACTTGCCCCTTTCGGCACGCGTGCCGCAAGTTAACTGAAGTTTTCCCACGGGCTCGAAACTAACAGGTGCAGGTCACCCAAGTCCCGTTTTCATAGGATTCCTTTTAAACACCTCTAAATGCATCCATGTTTACCTCAACTGCATGTAGTGTTGAATTAAGTGGTATATAGCTGCCGGAATCCTCGGACTTAACATAGAACTACTTTAGTCCGACTTGTTTGCAGTGCCGCAAGGAGCGGTGATAACAAAACCAGCAAGGGACAAGTCCTGTATGAATACGAGCCCAAATAGCTCCCGTATTCCAATGGTGTAGGATTTTAAGCTCTGTTCGCGGTTGAACCCACCTCAGCACTGGCACAGACCCATCAGCATACTAGTAGTCCGTGCGAGGCTCCATGTTGATGCTTCCCTCTCAATGTGATAGAAGCCAATGATGTTTTTACTTTGATGTTAACGGACGGTACACTAGCAAAATATAAAACATCATTGTTGCTTCGAACCAAAAATACTAACTGTGGGGGAAGCACCCGTTACATCGGCATCATTAAGCTCTAGGTTCTCATTCTTGTGCTCATCCTTCAAGCTTCCTATTCATAGAATAAATACTCACCAAGTATCATTTCTCCCATGGTTCATTGCACATCCAAACTGACAAGTTGTCAGCACTGAGCTCACGGCTTGCTCGGCTTGGCTGGCACGGCTACCTGGGCATCTTTGCTAACCTAAACAGGGAGTCGAATGAACATCAAGATCACTGTCAAGCATTGTTTACTTGAAGTAACTCCAAGTAACTGCAAGGAACTTGGAGTAACTTGCAGCTGACTGTAAGTAACTTGCAGTTAACTTACACCAACTTGCGCGCCAAGTTAGATCAAACAATCTAACTTGCAATCAGATCGCATCAATCCCCCCGCCAACGTTAACTTTTACGATCAATTAGCACAAGTTGACATGTTGCAGGTCACTGGCACACTCAGGTAATGAGGAATAAATTCTCTTGGACATTTATATGGTGCCTAATTTGAGCTTTCACGCCTGCTAGGCCTGAGACATATACAATGAATCCTTTTACACTTGTTCAGGACAATCACACTGACACCGTCTCTAGAAGGTCGCAGGAGACAAAATTACAGATCAAGATCAGGTTTCTATGTCAAGTATGTCTCACGGACTTCCCTCCGTACAATAAATTGCTCTCCCAGCCTGACATCATGTTCAAGTCACTGAGAAATAGGGGACTCAACGGTTTTCATCAGTGGTGAGGCTGGATACTGGCCCAAGACCTCATATAAATGTGTCACTATATGAATTGAAGAATTTAAAGCCTATTTCCCTGGCACACACACACTAAATGCCCCTTCAATCGCCCCAAGTTAACTACCAGTTAGTTGGGCCAAACACAACCAAACTTACTTTGATCTAACTTGCCATCACCTTGCAAGTTACTTGTGCTAACTTGTGCGGAACTTACCTGGGAAAAACTAACTTGCTCTGCCACAAGTAACTCACAGTTACTTACAAGTTACTTGTGGCAGGGCAAGTTAGTTTTCACAAGTTACTTGTGGAACCATCATTTCAAGTTTCCTTGGGCCCTTTGATCCCAGCTACGTGCAAGCAGCCCAGTCTTGATGTCAAATTGCAGGATTGGGCATGTCCCTCATGTGCGACGTTGTTACGATGTCTTGAGTTCCCATTTTCCTGTGAATCATCGGAGAAAAGAGTTGTTGATGACATCTTGCGTCCTGAAAATTTAGGGAGCACTTGAATCAAGGGGCCCAGGAGAGTGTGAGCGAGCAGGTTGCGACCAAGGCAGCAGCGAGGGATATTTGTAAGGCTGCTGCTTCAACCTTACTACATTCCTCTGCACCATCCAACCTCTCCCACTCCACAATACGCAGCCTTCCAATAATTTGGGAGGCAGGATGGGAGAAGCAAGGAAGGAGCATTGATTGAGGTCGCTCTTTTGAGGAGTCTCACATCGGTGTGAGTGTAAAAATCGCAGCTGCCTCGCAACCTGAGGGCGGCAAATTTGGGTAGCTCACACAGAGAGAACGAGAAATTTGACCGCGCAGTCTGCAGCAGATCATGAGGGCACTGTGCAAAACCAAAAACAGGTGAATTAAGCCTTATGGAGAAGAAACTCAACATACGCAACGTGATGGGCACCGCCGAATGAGCAAATTAACCGTTCTTTAAGATTTTGCTCATTTGGCTGTGCTGTATCCCCATTTAACCTTTCTCCTTTCATTCTTCCTCTGCCCTTGCTCTTCCATTGACCCCTTCTGTCAGTGTCACTTTCCGCTTTTCAAACACTGCATTTGCTGTCAATTTTCAAACAGCTGACCCACGCGCAGCTTTTACTTGACAGGGCGCAGTCGGTCGCAGCCGTACAGCACAGCAGGATTCTATTCATCAGGCCGGGCGGCCGCGTATACCCCCGACAGATTATTATTATTACTTGTATTACTCGTATCTTACGGAGATTCTACGAATCACATTGTATACATTTATTTTCGTACACCATCGGCACTCCCTACATCCCGAGGCCTTGCAAGCCCCAGCGACCATTTCCTGGATACCCAGCTGACCGGTCCACCCATATTCAATTTGATACTCCACAGGCGTCTCTAGCTCTCAAAAGCCTTTGAGTCTCCAACGACGCATGTTCAGCTGACCTCCGCATCAAGGATTAGCTTTTGATTGTGAAAATTAAACTCAAATCTGAATGTCGTCGATCACTCGGTACTCTCCGATGGAGCGCTCAAGACCCGTTCAAAAAGAGCGAGCAGCTGTTTCTCCCATCAATCAATCCATTTTCCCCCCATCATCATCCCTCAAGCATCTTGGCCTGCCCCAAAGTCCTCAACCAGTCACCAGACCTTCGCAAGGTTATCCTCAATGATCGTCAATAGTCTCGCTTCAAGGTATCAAACTGCTCTGGTCAGCAAGAGTGCTCGGCGCATTCAGACACGATCCTCAAGCTGTTCATGGTGCCCTATGATACCCTCGATCCCTGGAGCTTTCTCAAGCCCTCAATCCTTTCTTCAAATCCTCAATCATGTCTTCTTCATCTGGATTCCGAATCATGAATCGAGCTAGTCAACGCAAAATACCCTGTTATCGCGACCGTCTTGCTGCCTTTGCTTACAGTGGACTGACAGAGGGAGGGGTCGACGTTACGTCTGGCCGCAGTATGTGTGTCATGAACACGAGCTGAGTTTTGTTATCCATTGTTTTTAAGTTCAAATCCGCAAGTTCTGGGACGGCGCAATTGTATGTTTATCTCACCATGTATTCACCACCCTACTCATAATCCTTGACCCAGTCGTTTAAATGTTCCGATATTTTGCTGCAAAGCGGTACACCCTTGCCCTTATTCTTGAGATGCCTGCAATATCACATTCTGATTTCATTTTCTAGCACCACAGCGCTCATTTACGATGATCCTACGTATCTGCAGCGGGATTGCCATCTTCGATCGATCATGCCACAGGTACATATGTTTGATGCTCGCTACCACCATCGAGTGTATACCGCCCCCGGTTCTCGGCTCTTTCATTCACTTACATAGATATTGCAGCTGACTTCTTGGTACTCAGCGAGGCTACCTCGGTGCCCATTTAACAACTTTAGGTCGACATCTTCAAGCGTACTTCACGAGCTCCGGGTAAGCCCCCGCGTTCACATACATACAATGTGCTTACTTATTCCATAATTGGTCTCGCCAGTGGGCCGTGTACGAAAACGATTTCATGGTACAATTTGAACTGTAGAAGCACGCATCATACATGTAGAATCATATTTAGTGGTATCTGATAATAGTTCATGTAGTGGAATCAACTGCTCGAGTTCCGTGCAGACATATGTGCTTTAGTAGACTGTTGTGAGCCTGTATGCCGGAGCGAAGTCTTGTCTTAAAGAACGGTTAATCGGGCCACGCATCAGGTAAAATGATGCCACGTACCTCGTCGGCACCGTCACCTAGTGCTATGCGGCCATCACGTTCGACCTTCCGCTGCGTACCTTAGCAGTGTTACTGCGGAGACAGAACTGCTCTCCAGACGTACAGTTCTCCCGTTGGACATCTAGATCCCCGAACGGTAACACCCGATAGTGTGGGTAATGTTGGGTGGCCTCGGAAGCCAAAGCCGAAAGTGTGATCCCTGGCAGCGGACCCGCAGCCGGGGGATAGGTCTTCTTGATCTTGATGAAAGTCCTCCCTATGACGGTGAAATGCTGCGACCCCGAGAACCCTTCAGAACTGGATTAGGCACCGACAAGGCAGCACCAGCATTTTTTATTCCTCTTCGGTGGGTCTCAAGGTCCATCGCTGTCGGCTGAAGAGAAAGGGAGAGAAAATGAGCGCCAGAATAGTAGCACGCAAGAAGCACCAAAAATAGCACAACGGCTTCGCGAGTACAGCTTTGTCTCGGAGAAATGCGAAAAAGCTCACCGAGACGAGTGTGGAATCGAATGGAAACAGGATCGGGGTGAGGCCCGGACTGAGTCGAAATCGCACCTTTCACGGGTTGATTCGCGCCTTTCACGAGTGGATTGGGAGGCCTTGAGTGGCGCGGATCTTTTCGAGGTAGATGGGCATGTGAAGGTTTAAATATTCGCACTGGAGGATTGCGCCAGTCTTGGCCACGGTGGCGCTCGTCGAGCACAGGCGCCCAGAGCCGCAGCCTATCGCGATTGCAATGAATGTAGAGCCCGCGAGGCAATCATAGAACATACTTTTGGCCCAGACGAATCTGCACCATGGCCATGAGATGTAAAAGGCGGCACAGTAAAGTAGAAACAGAGTCAACAGATGAACGTCGTCAACGGTACGCGGAACCACTGCCGCTAATTGCCAAGTTGCGAGTGAAGGCAGATCTAGAATCGATATTCGAGTGGAAGCCCTGTGGAGCAGATGCGATTCGGCAGTGAGGAGTGAAAACGCACCGTGTCTCATGGCATACCGCTTCCGTGACAGATACGGAGTATATCTTCGCGTCGGTCGCACCGAGGTCGAAATTCATTTCTCTCTCCGGGTACAATCCGTGTGGGCTGTCCATCGCTGATGAAGGAAGGAGAGATATTGAGCGCGGTGCGCGCGATGACGGAAGCTCATGCTTGAGCAGCCCCAACAGCAAAGGCCTAAGGAACATGAATCTGTTTGGGAGAGTCTGCCTCTATCGGAGTCACTGCGCGCGTGTGTCAGAATCTGCGGGAGAGAGACCTCAGGGCGTACCGTTTAGCATTCAATCTTTGAGATTTTGGCGCCTCCCGCATGCCGATGCGATGGCACGTCCGTCTCAGCCCAACAATCAGGTTAGCTGGAGGGAAAGGAACAGAGCATAAAGCACCGAGTAGCGAACGATTCAGCGATACATAGACATTCCAGATTCCAGTCATGAAGCAGAAGAATGGGACAAATGGAAGCCGGGAAAGATGTAGGAGAGGCGAGCATGCTTCAGATTTCCGCGGGCAGGATCAAAGCAGGATCGCTGATTTAAGGTTAATTACTGTGCTGTGTATGAGACGATTGGCGGGAATTGAACGACTACAGAGTGTATTGAGAACTCGAGTAAGAGAGCAAAGTCTAGGAGAAAGCAGACAGCGGGAGCGGGCTGCATGTGTCGTTGGTGATCCGGTTGTGACACTGAGGAGGCGGCAAGAGGGAAGGATTCCACAGATGTCTAGATATTTCAGATTTCAAAGATCAAGCCGCCAGATGAATTGGAATAGTACTTACTATCCCGGGGAATATTTCGTTAATTCATCAATTTCCTCTGCGTGCCTAAGGGTCGGCCGGAGTTTGAATCAGCCAAGGATCTATCTCCGAGCGCCGAGAAGGCAAGTTCCAGGAAAACGCAGACAGAACGAGCGTTGGATGAGTGGGCTTGAGTTGTCGATGGTGGTGGCGCTGAGCAAGCGGGGAATCCTGCATCGGCCGAACTCGCCCGATCAGTTGCAAGCCAGCGTACATAAACAAGCACAGCTTCCGATCTTGTCTTCGCCTTTAACGACTTCCTCGCGTTTGTTGCCGTTTGTGTGAGCTCATGGCTCTTGTGGAACTTGGCGACCGTGACCAACCTGGGCTAAGAGATCAACTCGGAATGCCCGACCTCCACTTGTGCTCGGCCCCTTGGGCACTCCACACTTCGAATCGCGGCGACGTCGGCGGCGGAAGACAAGATGCACACGGAGCTACCTCCTCTCTCTACTCGTCCTCCCCCTTCCTCCACCCTCATTGGCTCCCTCCTCCTTGGCCTACATCGAGTCGGAGCTGACCTTTCAAGTCCCGCCACGAGCGGGGCCGAGATAGACAGCGTCTGCGGAACTAACGGGGCCGCCGCTCCCGCTCGTCTGCGCTTCCTCGGTGGCGGCAGACGCGGCGAGCGCGGTGGGGGCGGGTGCGATCTGGGTGCTGGGCGACTAGGCGACTAAGATACGGGCCGAACCAGCGAAGGCGTAACGATCGGCGGTTGGCTTGGTTCTTGTTCATTTCGTGAGTCTTCTTATCCTCCTTCTCCCTGTCATTCCCTCCCGTGTTCCCTCAAATTACCGCCACTGCACCTCCCCTCCCTGCCTTCTTCTCCTCCCTGCCTTTCCCTCCCGTTCCTACCTTCACCACGCTATTATCTTCTCCTTACCGCCTGCCCTCACCTCGCCTCCGTGCTCGCTGTTCCATTCCGCATTCGCATTCACATCGTCCTCCCTACCATCCTCTCGTTCCATTTAATTATTTTCTCCCTTTTGCGCTCCCAGCTCTCTAAGACTTCGCTTCGCTTTCATCCGCCTCCCTTCCCTCTCCTCATCCCCAAACCTCCTTTTCCGTCCTTCTCATCGTATCCCTTCCCTAGTTCTTCCACTTCTTCTCCCAAAACTCTCTCGTAGCTTTCTAACGTGATATCTCCTCACCTGAAGCCCCCTCCTTCATCTCCCTTCCCTTCACCTCCGCTTCGTTACTTCTGCTTCGTATGTTCATGCTTTGTTCTCCTTCGTTCATCACCGGGCTAACAAGATGCATTACACACAGCACATCCTCTTCCTCGTCCTCGGCACCCTCTATCATCGCTTAGCACCCTGAAGTCTTCGGAACGGACACGCGGCTGCATTTCACGCTCGTGGGCGCGGTGGAGTGAATTATGGCTGGTTTCTTTCTTTTGGGACTGTTTCTTTGTGTCGTCGATATTTCGCTCTACTGGTTTTGGTATTTAGGAAGGAATTACATTGGCGAAGTATTGCGTTCGTTTCCCTTCATCTTGCGTGCCGACTGCTCGTCGAGCGTTTCGGTGAAGAGCACGGACGAGATACTCGGAGGGCAGCTGTTTCCTTTACCTTGTTCCAGGCACATTTTTCGTCGTGCTTCCGCTTTGCTTCCTTCCGCACACTTCGACTTTCTTCCAAATTACATCCTTTTGTTGGGATGCCTGGTTGCGGACACCTTCTGGCCCCTGTACGCGTTACTCAACTGTGACAAGCATGCTGACCTATCTGATCTCCACATCAGGTGGTGCGCAGAACGCGACGGGGAAGTTGAGGCGAGGAAGATCGGCTTGTGTATGCACGAAACAGTCTGATGCTGTATCCTCGACTGTTGATTTCAACTCACCCCGACATAGTTCCCGGGTCGGCATTCGCTTCAAGGACGGAAACCAGCATCTCGGCGAAGGCGTTGCACCTCGGGCAACAGAAGAAAGCACAGCCAGGGATCAATAACCTTTTTAATGCGGAAACGTTAACGTTTCCCCATTTCTCTAGAATGAAACATCAGCCGCACGGTTTTCCGCTCATTGAAGAAGTCATCTGGGCTGTCGTACCTTTCAACAGTACTCGTCGTTGCTTTGGAGATCGGCTCCAATCGCTCTGCTCTCGCTTCCGGATTAGTTTGACGTCGACGACGAGCACAAGGGGTATACTGTATGCCCTCACCTCGCCCACCCTTCGATGATTGTTGATGCAGCTTCTTAGATTCATAAAGGAATATGGTAAGTCTCTGGGATAGTGGCAGAATTCAGCCTAATATCAGAATGGCACCACAACGAAGTCCCGGAGTTGAAGCACGCGGCGATATATGTACGGGTTGGGGCCAGATGTCCATCATTGAATGCACATTTGTTGACCGACTTCTCTTGATGCGAATCCCCAGTTCAACACAATTTGTGTTGAGCTTCAAGAAGCCAGAGCATTGCCGAAAATATCTCTGGACATCCGAGATGGGAAGATGTCACTTTCGGCGGCAGGCTACGGTTCTGGTTCAGCTCGTGAGTGCTGTCGCTTCATTTCTTCTCCATCGCATCGTTCCTCCCCCTCGGGCTGTTCCGGAAATACAGCCGGCGCTCGGGCGCGAGATGTATCACGGGAGGAAGCACTTAAGTTGTTTGTGTTGTGAACGGAGTGGTGAGTTTTTCTCTCGCTTCTTATTCGGGTCTGCGATGCTTTGGTGTTTTGTGGGGTCGACCTTCCCAGTTTGTGGGAGGATTTCTGTGCGGAATCGAGCACATTCGTTCTGGCCTTTGTGCGTACCCTCGCACTCGTCCATGCGACGCGCGAACGAGATGCACGGACGATGTACGACTGCTTCCCTTCTGCTCATTGATCGTGGACGATGTGTGCTTTCTTGCTTTTTTTTGTTACACGAACGACACGAAGGGAGCGAAGGTGATTCGTCCCTCTTTCCGTTCTTTTTACGTATCATCCCCTGTGCTCTCACCGAATTTTGCTCCGGCTGGATTATAGACGGACAGACGGTTCTTTCCGCCCAGGTTTGCACCTCGAACATCCCACGACGTTTACTTCCCGCATTTCTCCACAAGTCCCATTCTTTTCTCCTCTCCCTGTGTCTTTGCAGGAGTTCGATGAGCTGACGTCTTGTTTTAGTTCTCAGCTCAGGCTTCCCCCCGCGCGAGAGTTCACTTTTTTGTTAAAGATAGCCGTCCGTTCCCAGCTGCCGCGAGACGTTCCCGAACCAGAAAGAATGTCGTTTGTCGTCTGTAGTACAAACCCAGTACGTAGTAGCGTCAAACGAGTGAAGAAAATCTTCCCCGCCACCTGTCAACTATATAGCAGCCCCATTCCGGGCTATTCCGATTCCCACCCGTGCCTCGCCACGCGTATCCCCTCACATCCAAAACCCCATTCGCTAACTTGGGGGGAGGCCGATGCTGTGCACAGCATAACTCATACTTTACTTTTTTTTTGTTCTCGGGGATCACAGTCAGCCTGCTTCTTCTGTTGTGGCTGTGCTTGTCCTGCGTACGCAAGACTTCGGATAATACCGAGTCCATCTTGCCTTTGCTCTCCTCAATCTGCGCCGCCTTGAGCGCATTCAACCGGCGATAGTTCCAGCTCATAAAGAGCGCTGTTGTGAATCTGGAGTGATTTCAGCTAGCTGCTCTCCAGCTCCCAAAAGGCGAAAAGTCGGTGTACAAGAGACAGAGGCAGCCAATAGCGGTTCTGTGGCCGGGCCGGTCCGTTGGCTTGTCTTGGGGGCAATATACAAACAATGAGCATACACTAGATGGATTGATCGGTCAGTTCAAGTAGTCGTTGCAGCCTGCATTGCGAAAGAAACACACCCGCCCAGATTCCCTAGGCCGACCACCATCGCCAACACCACTACCAAGGGTCGGATTTCAACAAAACAACATTCAAAGGTGATACATGCGTACCTGAACATTTCAGATCTCCTCCGGTATTGCTGCCTGTCCACGAAAGGACGAGCGCGACGTTGGGAAACGTCCCTGCGCACGCGAAAAACACCGCGATGTAGCCTGCAGCAGCGGATTGTGTGCTGAACCTGCACCGAGGTATAGATAACCAAGCGGAAAAATCAAGAGTGAGTCGACGAATCAGATTGTGTACAATGATCCCCATGATGGCGACCCCGAGAATGTACGGCCCACTGCGTTCATGTATCTAGAAAACGATTCCGCGGCCAAATTCAGATCGATTGATGCTTACCGTATCTTGGTCTTGTCGGAAATACATGAGAGAGCGACGGTGATGAGACACGCAAAGATGTACGGCGGGGCCGACATCAACTGCACATTCGCGGCAGAGTAACCGAGCCCTTTGATGATGGAGGGGACGAACAGCGCAAAACAGTACCCCCGGATCACGGATCTATGTACAAATCATACAACCGGGATTGTCAGCATGACAAGGAGAGGACCAAAGATAAAGGGCGGCAGCGTACATCAAAAACACCAGAGCATATAGGTACAAGTTGTAATCCCCTGCTGCCTGCCAGAAGAATTCGATCTCGAATTTCTTCGGGAGATCTGCGGAATCCTTCGCGAGGAGGTCAACCAGATATGCGCACTTGGCAGAAGTCAGGAATTTGGCCTTTTCCGGATACTGTGGGTGAATATTCATCAGTATCGCAGTCGCAGTCGCAGTCGCATAGAGAGGTATGTTTGAGCACATGCACATTGGGCAGGAACAGGAAACCAAAGACAGCGATGACTACCGTAACTGTATATGGTTGAGTTGAGGTTCAATCACGGTAAGATCAGTCGGGCGGATACATACCGAGTCCCTCTAAGAATGCATTAATAATACATTGAGAGCGAGTTACGGGCACAAATACCTAAGAAGAAGATCCAACCAAGAGGTGATCACCGGCAAATGCCGAGGCACAGCCTCAGGAGGGAGGGAGGGTCGAAGTCGCGTTATTTCACTTTTCGGACCAAGGTTCCAAATGCTTCAAAAAACACGTTTTAGATGATTCCCGAAAAAAAGTCGGAAAAAAATCAATATATTTTCATATTTGCCGCCGGCTTGATTGCTGGAGATCCCAATCACAGCCAATCAAGGCCAATTTTTTGCCGTTGATAAGCCGTGAAACGGACCATGGGTGAAATAGCAAGGAATTTGCTGATTTCCACCTTAATCATGTAGCGCGCTGCTCCAAAGGATTAGCATAAGTCCTATATGGCTAATCAGGGCTTTATCCTGCATGAGGACCTTAATCGAGTCTGCCTGGGATGCATCAACTGGAAAGTTCATACTGGTTGACATCCATGATTAAGGGTTTAATTGCCAAGATTAAGCATCGCTGCTTAATCAAGGCATCGTGGGGCCTACAAACAACATGGGCAATATTAATCATCCTCTCTGATGATCCGGGGCACCACTGTGGGGTCTTGGTTAAGCGTTCAAGTACTTTGTTGTGCTTGATTTACAGAGGGAGCCTTGCGCAACGGGTCAGGTGATTCGGGTTTAACAGTAACCGGTTACCCCGGCTGTGGTTGAACCTCGCTTATCAACTATCCGATCATTGTTGCCATCCTGATTTGGTTACTTGAACCAGGCCAGGACGGTAACTCGCATATCTCCACAACCACTTGGTGGTTTGGGCTGATTAAGGTATTGGCTCAAAGCCAGTACCTACGTCTACCTAAAACTGAAGGTCCTGAACGGGGGACAAGAGGATAGAAGATGGGACTGTCTACACGATCGGACAAGGAGCAGTCACACCGGACACACTCAAGCATTAAGGGGTCGACACACGAGGATCCTATGTATTTAACCACACGTGATTAACTACGGACGCCTTACTCATATACCAGCCAGTAGACTAATCATCGTATTGTAAGCGTAATTGTACAGTATATAAGGAGGAGGTTTTGGCATGGATAGGCACTGAACTTTCTGTCACTAAGAGCATTAGCCTTTACTGGATATTGCTTGATAAACGACGGAGATTCGGGACTTGTCACCCAGGACTGACTTCGTTAAGAAGTTTTGTTTCGTCTGCACGAGTAACTCAATATCAATTGTTGGATCGGGATTTTGGGATTGGAAATGGTTAAGAAGCTAGAGAGAGCTTATTAGGATTGAGAACACGGCACCGCACTACAGTAGCCTCGGAAGGCTTATTATTTGGGATTTGGAGAACACGGCACCTTGTTAGGATTGGGATTGTTGGCTCAAGCTTCTAAAGCTTTTAAAACTCGATTTGTTGGCTTAGGCGCTCGTTTGGCATTGCTCAAAGAGGTCTAATACTCTAAATCAAACCTTGCACTTCGGACTAGACCTCTTAAAACAGGCTTGTTCCTCGCAACCTCTGTTGGATTATCTGTGCTTCTTGAACCTTCTTAAAGCGTTCAAAAGACCCGTACTCGGCGGCACAGTCTAAACCA
The DNA here is from genome assembly GCA_029378375.1 of Mycena olivaceomarginata. Classification (NCBI taxonomy): domain Eukaryota; kingdom Fungi; phylum Basidiomycota; class Agaricomycetes; order Agaricales; family Mycenaceae; genus Mycena; species Mycena olivaceomarginata. The sequence goes on from JARKIC010001607.1 coordinate 15,391, forward strand.
TTCAAGGGGAAAGTAGTTAGGATTTGGTTAGTAGTTGCGTTTTTGCCTTAATCAAGCAACTCGCATTCTGCTTGTGGGGTCTTGATTAAACTAGTACTGCTGTTGTAGACACCGAGCAAGCATTTCAACGGAGACATTGACACAGACCCCTTTGCACCCACCTACACGCTTGCTCACATGCCGTCCTCCGGCCCGGTCACCTCCTCGGCAACACCCCTCACGTACGACGAGGATTCAGACCCTGAGGACGAGTCGGTGCAGGTATATAAATTATATACCTAAAACCCTGGTACAATCTAACATACCCTGTAAGCCCAATACACTGCGAGCCCCAACACGCCTCCTTCCCGACGAGCTCCCTGTTAAGAATAGCGGGGCTGGGCGCAGGGAGATACCGGCAGAGGGGGATGATGGGGCGACGCTGGATGTGCGTCCAATTCCGCTGATGTGCGGGGAGCTAGATTATAATGTTATTAGCTCTTCACTCGGCCGTGTGGGTGGGCAGAATGCAATGTATTATGTACCTAGATTATAATGTTATTACTGTAATGACTGTAAGTATGAATGTAAAGGAAATATAAACGATAGGACGTACGCTCTTCACTCGGCCGTGTGGGTGGGCAGAATGAAGAGCGTTGTACGGGACACGTATGCTATATGTAAAATTCTAGCCGTCGCATCGCCCGCGCGTAGCGTATTCGCCACCGGGGCTCCGCGCCGACTTGCTCCGAACCTCGTTCGCTAACACTCCCCCTCAAGGGGCGCAGAGGCCCATGAGGCGACGGAAGTGCTCGAGCTTGGCGCGGGGGAGCGCTTTGGTGAGTGCGTCGACGACCTGCTCGTTGGTGTGGACATATGAGAGGGAGATGGTGCCATTCTCGATGGCGTCACGGATATAATGGTAGCGCAGATCAATATGTTTCGTGCACGCATTCATTAAACCGTTTTTCGCAAGCGCGATGGCGCTCTGATTGTCGCAGTAGAGTGGAGTAGGTGGAGGGGGGCGGTTGCTGAGTTCCCCAACGACCGAGCGCAGCCAAGTAATCTCGCGCGCGGCGCTGGCGGCGGCGATATACTCGGCCTCGGTCGACAATAGCGCGATGAGGGGTTGCTTGCGCGAGGACCAAGCGATAGCGGCGCCGTTGTAGAGGAAGATGTTACCAGAGATGGAGTGCCGGTCGACGTGCGATGCGTGGTCGGAGTCGGTGTAGGCGGCTAGTCCGGTGTCGTCTAGTCCGAATGTGAGTACGAAGGATTTAGTACCCATGAGGTAGCGAAGCACGCGCTGGGCGGCGTCCCAGTGGGTGCACTTGGGCTCCGACATGAAACGCGCGAGGAGGGAGACGGTGTACGCGATGTCCGGGCGCGTGCCGATGGCCGCGTACATCAGCGAGCCTATGAGCTGTGCGTACAGCATGAGAGCGGCCTCAGCGTCGTCATAGAGGTTGACGTGGGGGTTGAGAGGGACGGAGAGTGGATGTGCCTGGGTGAGGTGGAAGCGTTCAGCAAGTGCGTCGATGTACGCACTTTGCGACATGGTGATACGTCGCGCAGCGTGGTCGCGGCGGATCTCGAAACCGAGAAGCCAGCAAACTAGCCCGAGGTCCGTGATCTCGTAGTGCGCGCCGATCTCGCATTTGACTGCCGCGCACGCCGCCTTGGAGTTCGTAAGTATAAACGAATCATCGACATGAATGCCGATGATGACTCCAAGGTTGCTGTCGAATAAATAAAAGACGGCAGGGTCTGCGGCGCACCGGGTGAGTCCCATCCTATCCACCAGAAGCTCGCAGAGCTTCTTATACCACTGCCTTCCCGCCTGCTTTAACCCGTAGAGCGCTTTGCGCAGGCGGCATACTTGGCGCTCGTGCCCTGGCTTCTTGAAGCCGGGCGGCTGTTCCATGTATATGGTTTCTTCGACGTCGGCGTTGGTGTACGCGCTAGAGAAGTCGATGTTCTCCGCCTCGAGGTCGAATTTCGCAGCCAGCGCAAGGAGGAAGCGTAAGGTGGTGAGGGCCATGGTGGGGGCGGCAGTCTCAGTGTAATCGACGTTGTAGACTTGGTGGTGGCCTCCAGCGACGAGTCGGGCCTTGTACGACTTGATGTTGTTGTGTTCATCATGTTTGCGGCGAAGGACGAACGAGCAAGGAAGAACGTTGGCATCACGCGGGCGATCAACATATTCCCACATGCGGCATTCCTCCAGCTTGTCAATTTCCACTGCCGTGACCTTCCTCCACTCGTCGCCATCTGGACCTTTCAAAGCTTCGCCCAAGGCAGGTGAGTCCCCGTCCATGGCCGCAAATGCTGTTAACGGTGCCTCGTCTCCAGCAAACGCGGCTCGGGTCGCGAACATGGCAACGGCTCCTTCGAGCCATTTGCCATCCGCAAATGCTGCATGCGCGGGTGGGTCGCCCGGTGGTACACGGGCGCGCCATGCTCCACCCCGCCAGCCTACCCGCCTTCCTCTGGCTTGGAGCCGTCGTACATGCTGCCTGGCTCCGCAATCGTACGGAGACCGCGAACACCATTGGTGCGACGCCGCACAAACGTGCTACGGGCAACAAGCCCGACCTCTCACAGTTGCGGCGCTTTGGCGCGAATGTCTGGGTGAAGGATGAGCACGCATCGAAGATTGATGTGCAGGCAAAGCCTTGTCGTTGGGTCGGGATCGACGCGCACGCGAAGGGTCACAGAATATATTGGCCGGGGCAACGGAAGGTTACAATTGAACGTAATGTGAGGTTTGAGGGGGAGCCCGAGGACACTATCTATCCATCGAGTGTCCCGATCCAGGGGGAGTTGGGTAGCGAGAGCGCTCACAACGCTCGGGAGCCTACTCCATCTGCAGCCGAAGCACCTTCAAAAGAATTGGTGCCAGAAGTAAGACCTTTGGCAGCAGCTGACACACCTGCAGCACCCGCGGACACATTGTCCGCACCCTCCACTGCGTCCCTATCGCCTCCCAGCTCGCCACCACGCGAGCTGGCACCCGAACCGTCCCGTCCCACACGCGCGCGCAAGCCGACCCAATGGCTGCACGACATCGCCGATGGTAAAGGCACCACAGGCGGACGCAGCGCTGCCAAAGTCCCGGACAGCGTTGTGCGAGCAGCGTCTGGAGGATGCGCTCGGCGCAGCCGTTCTGTGTGGATGAGTCGTGGACAGTGACACGGTGGTGGGTGCCTTGATTTTTCAAATGCGTCTCCATCTCCGTGCTCGTGAATTCGCTGCCGCCGTCAGTTCCCCATTCACTGATGGCTACAGTGCCGCAGTGGACTTTCGCCCAAGCTTCGTAGTGTTTATATGCATTGAACACGTCCGATTTCTTGCGTAAGCCCGTAACGACGACTTTGTCCGATTTGTCGTCGACGAATACAATGAAGTACAATTTCCCTCCCAAGGATTCTTTTGGCGCAGGTCCCCAAACATCGCTGAAGACTTTCCTGCCGTAAGTTTTGGCTGTGGGGCTCGAACGTTCGTGCGGGAAGGGTTCATGCTTGATAATTCCCATCGTGCAGCCCTTGCAGAATCCCGCCTTGTCGTCGGTGAGCTTTATTCCTGTTACCATGCCCTTCTTGACCATATTATGCAGGCCGCGAATGTCAGCGTGACCCATGCGGAAATGGAATTCGTGCAAGGTGAGTGTCACGCTTGCCAAATTTTCCACGGACATGGCGATCGGGCGCAGTGTGGGGGATTTCGACGTGTGGACTTCCAGAACGGGGTAGAGCCCGCTGCGCTCTGGTACGACGAAGAGGGCGGCGCGCGTTGGTGTAAGGATGTGCGCACCGTCTTTCACAGCGTGGCCGGATTTGGCCATGCGTCTGACAGAGATGAGTGTCAGCGGCATCTCGGGGGCATGCAGGACGTCCAGGAGGACCATTTCGATGCAGCATCCCTCGTGTAGGACACTGATGGGGACTGTTCCCTCGCCTGTCGCGTAAAAAGTGCGGTTATCGGCAGAGCGAATCGGGACGGGCTCGATGGTGCGGTATTCGGTGAAGCGTTCGCGTGTGGGGCAGTAGTGGCGGTTTTCACCCGAGTCAATGACCGCGGTGAAGCCGCGCGAGACAATCCCCGATTCCTCGAGCTTGGTGAAGTCGGTGGCGGCGTGGAAGGCGAATGAATAGCTGGCAGTATTAGCTGCTGCCACGGTATTGTTGTTGCCGCCGCTGTTACCACCGTCCTTTTTATATTTCCCACCGCCGCCGCCGCGCTTGCCTTTTCCACCTCCTCCGCCTCCTCCGCCTCCTCCACGTGCAACCTCCTTCCAATTGTTGGGACGCTGCCCCTCCTTGCCGCCGCCTTTCGACCAGCAGTCTTTCGACCAATGCCCCTTATGTCCGCAATTATTGCAGATATCGCGGGCAGTCGCAGCAAGCGCCGCACCAGCGGATGGGTTGGTCATGCTGTTGATCGCGGTGTCATCGCGCGCGAGGTTGCGGATGGCGTCAACAAGCATTTCGGCGGTGTAGAGAGGGGGGACACCAGAGGGGTTGAGCTGTACAGCGAGTTTGCGCATGGATTCGGTGTTTGTGAGGATGCTCCGAATGTTCTCACGCCAGCTGCCCGGGAGGAGGTGGAGGACAATGTTCTTCTTCTCCGAGTTGGTGAGAACGCCGCCGGCGCTGGCGTGGTCGGCGATGAGGAGGTCGAGTTGGTCGAGGGTCGGGCGTGGGTCGCGTTGGCCCTCGGGACACTTGAGCGCATGCATGCGATCGACGAGAGACTGTGCGTGCAGCTCCCCCTGGTGCTCATACAATTTGCAGAGCATATTCCAGGACTCCCGGGCGGAAGTGTGATTCGCAATGCGAATTTTATGCGTCTCGTGAATGGTTGAAAAGAAAAGGGTGCGTATCTTCTCTTTATGTTTCTCCCATTCATCCATGTCCTCATCATATGTCTCGAGTGCCTGCTTGTGCGCAGCTTTGGCTGCGTCGTTGGCGCCGTCAGCGAGGGTGGGCTTGACAGGCTCGATGGCGCGCCCGTTGATGTAACAGGCTTTCCCCATGCCGGTAATTTGCGACTTCAATTGTGTCTTCCAGATGATGAAATTTTCGCCATTCTGGCCGAGTGTCGGGAGCCGGATGCGGCTCGGTGCGTAGTCGTCGTCATCACGAGAGGCCATAACCTGTTAAGAATAGCGGGGCTGGGCGCAGGGAGATACCGGCAGAGGGGGATGATGGGACACTGGATGTGCGTCCAATTCCGCTGATGTGCGGGGAGCTAGATTATAATGTTATTAGCTCTTCACTCGGCCGTGTGGGTGGGCAGAATGCAATGTATTATGTACCTAGATTATAATGTTATTACTGTAATGACTGTAAGTATGAGTGTAAAGGAAATATAAACGATAGGACGTACGCTCTTCACTCGGCCGTGTGGGTGGGCAGAATGAAGAGCGTTGTACGGGACACGTATGCTATATGTAAAATTCTAGCCGTCGCATCGCCCGCGCGTAGCGTATTCGCTACCGGGGCTCCGCGCCGACTTGCTCCGAACCTCGTTCGCTAACACTCCCCGCATCCGCCACTTCCCCGCCGCCGCCCGGCAGCCGCTCAGTGTCACCCGCACCAACGTCCCCTGCCCCGTCCGACGGCAATATGGATGAGGACACCGATAACACCCTCGACTACGGCAAGCTCGTGAATGACCCGGGCTTCGGCGCCCTCACCCCTACCTCCCGTACCGAAAACCCCCACAAGGCCTACCGTGGTTTCGTTGCCTCCGGCCGGAGGACCATGCAGGCGTACCCTTCCAGAAGCACTCGGGCGGCAGCGCCGGGCTGGTCATGTCACACAACACCGCCATGACGAACATCCAGCCTCGCGTGGTCGACTTCATCGCCGAGGATCCCGACTCCTTCATCCTCTTCATCCCCTTCCTCGGCGGCGCCCACTTCAATAAGAAATACCGCGATGTGGCCTCGGACCTTACAAAATATCTCGAGCAGATCACCGGTGCAGGCGGCATCGAGATCTACCCCCCCACCCCGCACGAGAAGGGGGACTTTGCGGGCCACGTCATGTATCACCCGCCATGGGTGCTCGTCGGCAAGTGCGGGTCCAAGGAGGTGCGCGATGAGCTCGCCCGCCACCAACTCATCGCCTGCTCTCGCGATCTGGCGGTCCACGTCCTCAAGGTCGATCTCTTACGCAAGTCGTGGCTGCTGGGCCACTGGCGCTGCAACACGCTGGTGCCGATCTCCCCGGCAGTATTGCGCGCCGCCGTCGCCACCGCCACCTTCTCCCAAGGCCCGATCCGCACTGCTATCGTGCACACCACCCAGAATGAGGAGGGCATGGCAGACGAGCGTGTATACCGCTTCGTCCAGACGCTCGAAGTTGCTCGACTGCCCAGCGCAGTGGAGCCGCCACTATGGATTGTGTATGGGAAACCCTGCAGTGAGTTGCACGCCGTCTGGGAATCGGTACGTCTATCCGCACACCAACGCTGCATACGAGGACTAACTAGGAGTAGATCCGAGATCTCTTCTGGAATGCCAGCTTCACTAAGGGACTCTCCGAGTTCACCCCCATCGGCTCGCCTTCGCGCAGCGCCGGCAGCACCACCCGCCGCCCTAGCGCTCTGCTACATCTGCAAACTCGACGACCATCGCTCGGACACCTGCCCGTACGCCCTGCTCCCCGACTGGCTCGGCCCCAATGAAGTCATCAAAGAGGGGCGGGAGGGAGTCCTTGCCCTGACCCCAGGCAAGCCCCAAGCCCGAAATGGAGGAGTTCGAAACAACGACCGCAGCGTCCGTCGCAACCAGTGCCCCCGTCGGGACTAATACGCGCGGTGGCACCTCGGACGGTGACCCATCTCGTTATATATAATATGTTGACCTGTGCGCTACGAAATACATGGACGCTATAGACGGAGTCACTACACCATAATGTAGTTTATACCCACCGTACCGCGCCACGTAAATATTGTGAATACATCCCCCTCTCTCGCTACACGCAACGAGTGAAATAAGTGAGTAAGAGCCCGGTTCTTGGACTGGAAGAAGCCGCTTGTGAGTCAGAGACAAGCGCAAGCCGACCCTGCCACATATCACCGACGTATGCTGCTACATGCGGACGGGAAACGGGGAAGGTCTGGTGCGGCACCGGAGGCAAGTAGAAATACCTGCCTGAAAGCCGCGACCGGGCGGAGCCTATTTAGGCTGGGGTCCGCTCGCCAGCAGTCCCGGCAGGGTAGGTGAAGGTGACCGCGCTCCCAAGAGGCGCGGAAACCCGATCTTACCCAACCCCAACTGGTACGCGTGCCCTTCGAATAGCAGACGAAGGGGACTAGTACCAAACCAATTAAAGGTAACCACTAACCCAAAAAATAACTCTACTAACGGTTTGATCTTCACAGGTACAACGGCGCAAGGCACCCCAGTGACGGGAGACGGTGGCTACTCAGCCCCCGGTGGCCACGCGCTCAATGATCGTCCTGAGGAGGAGGGCCCGTAAGGCTCCAATCATTTAGTTTTCGTGTAGTGATCCAGGCAAATTAAATGGAAATGGTTCAAAAACAGTTTAAAAACAGTTTAAAACAGTTTACAAACGGTAATTTTCGGGTACACCTGAGGCGATGAACTATCAGATGCCGGCCATGTGTGGTATCCTTTGTATTATACTCCCTTGGAGTTTCGCACTCCTAAGGTGAGCACAAGGGGATAATACTGGCCTGTAGATTTAGCATTTAACTCATACAGTACTCACACTGGATAGAAACAGAGTCCGGCAACAGGCGTTTAACAGTTCAAGCCTCCAAGTTCATTGACAAGCACAAAAAAATTAGCTGATTGTATATTATACAAACTGGGAACATTTAGTCAAGTTGGTTGATTTTTGAAAGGCATTCCAGCAACATTCACGTCCAAGAGCAGACAATCGCGCGCCGCGGCGGTAGATGATTGCGTATCAAACTGATGATGTTGAACCATCAATTACCATAACGGGAATGTGCCCCGCTGTTGAGCGCAACAGTAGTGGATATATCAATGGTTTTCCTTCAAGGGGTTGAAATACACCTCAGGAAACATCTTGACACTCAAGATGCACTCAGATCTTCGTCTGTCTAACCTCTCATTGTGGTTCAACTTCGGTAACCGTTTAACCGTTTTTAAAAACGGTTTCCAAACCGTTTGACCCCTTGGCCAGATTAAATGGAAACGAAAACGGTTAAAACCGTGTATAAACGTTTCTAAACGGAAATGGTTGGAGCCTTAAGGAGGGGGATATCGCGATGGGAGGTGCGGAGGACCTCACATACCGCGATGAACCCGGAAGGGCGAGCGGTATGAGAGGTGCTGACGCACCTGGTACCGCGCCCCGTGCGAGGGGAGAAATCGCACATAGTGAGGAGCTGCACGCACCTCAGGGGCCCGTGCAACGAGGCCCCGTCCAAATGGACGAACGCGCTGAAAGCGCGAACCACACTGCATGTGTGAGGCCACCCTGCCGGGAGGCAGGACAGCCCACCGTTGATACCGAAAACGCCGCTGCATGCGCGCAGACCGCTGAAAGCGGGAATACCGAATTTAGCAGGAATAATGCTCCAGTCCGTGAAGCTATGAACCAATACCCTGATTACCTCGCAGGAGGGGCGATGCTCCCTCCCGTCCTACAAGCGCAAGACCCTCAGGAAGATGCTGATATGCCACCACCTGAACCTGAACTCCCGGCCTTCATGTTAGTCGACACAAACGATGAGAGCTGGAGGAATGAGCCCCTGCCGCCGCCGCCGCCGCCGCCGCCAAATCAGAACCCGGCCGCCCCCGCAAACAGGACAACAAATAACGCTGCCCTGATAGCTGCAACTATAACCCGGACGGGAAAGAAAACGACAAAGGCGTCTATCAAACTGGCCGCTTTGAACATTCGCGGTAATGGAAAAGACAAAAAGTGGTGGAAATTGAACCAGATCATCAACCGTGAAAGAATTGGGATGTTAATAGTCGGAGAAGCCCACCTCGATGAGGACCGCCTCGAGAGCATTGACCAGATCTTTAAAAGACAACTGTTAATAAAATATTCGAAAGACCCCAGAACTCCGACTGCAAATGGGGTGGCCATAGTCATAAACCGGAACCAACTTAAAGTTGAAGACATACATACAAGAGAGGTCATCCCAGGCAGGGCCCTGCTGCTTGAGACAAAAAAAACACGATAGGAAACCCCTCTCTATCCTAGGGGTTTACGCACCGAACGCACCAAGCGAAAACGCCCAATTCTGGAAAGATATACAAGCATGGTTCGGAACACACCCATCCGTACGAAAACCGGACATCCTCGGAGGAGATACGAACGTAGTGGAAGACGCAGTTGACCGCCTCCCAGCACACGAGGACCCTGAGGCAGCCGTGTCAGCACTAGACGACCTCAAGGGCTACTTAAACCTGGTTGACGGCTGGCGAGAGACCTTTCCAACAACTAAAGCATACACTTACCATCAAGTATACACCGGCTCGCAATCCAGATTAGACCGCTTCTATGTTAAACGCGACCTAATGGCACACACATACGAGTGGGAAATTGAGACGGTCGGAATCAGGACCGACCACAGAATGATTACAATGAAACTCACAACAGAAGGCGCCCCAAGTATGGGGCATGGGCGTTGGGTATGCCCACCACACATCATGCGCAACAAAACCTTCAAGAAATTTGTGCACGAAGCAGAGCTAATAAATGATCTCCTCAAAATAGGACGGCCGGTCCCTAGAACCCCTACACATAATGAACAAACACTGTGGAAGGAATAGAAAGACGAAGTGTATGCGGAAGGGCGCAGACTCGCAAAAATAGTCATACCTAAAATGGATGCCGAGATTGAGTGGTAGAGCAACGCCTGAAAGTCGTCTTGGCTGATGAAACCCTTTCCGAAGAAGAACGTAAACTCTCAGGGGCTGTATTCACGGAGCACCTGGCAGCTCTGCACAGAACGCGGTTCCGAGACTCTAGAAAAACTGCGCAAGCAAGGAACAGACTCGAGGGGGAAGTATCAGTAAATACTGATCGATGATCAACAAACCTAGGAAGCCGAGGGACATAATAGACCGGCTGTTAAAAAACACGTCGGCCCTTGACCCAGTGAACTACACGTACGAAACAAACTCCAAGAAAATGGCAACGATGGCTAGGAACTACCACAATAAAATCCAGAAGGATAGAAGGGAAACTGCCCCAGACATCAGGGACCACACGATAAACGTAGTCCTCGCCCGAACAGCAAGGAAAGCGAGCGAGGAACAGATAAGAGACCTAAGTAGGAAACTTACCAGGGAAGATGTCCAAGAGGCCCTCAAACTCTCTGCCAACGGTAAGGCACCAGGCTTGAATGGATTCACATACGAGTTCTGGAAGATCCTTGACAACAGATTCAAAACAGCCGTCTCCATGGACAAGGAAGGGTTTGATATCATTCGAGCCCTACTCATTGTTTTCGATGACATAGAGACAAACGGGATGGTCGAACACACTGGATTCTCTGAGAGCTGGATGTGCCCTCTATATAAAAAAAATGACCGCGCCGACATCGCGAACTACCGCCCGATATCCCTGTTGAACACAGACTACAAAATATTCACGAAGGCACTCACATAAAGCTCGCAAAAGCTGCACCCACCCTCATACACCCCAACCAGGCAGGCTTCATCCCGGGCAGACACATCTATGATCAGATCTGGCTCACAAAGCGGGTGATCGAACTGGCAGGGAATTAGGGCCACAACAGGTTCGTTCCTTTTTGGGAAACCCGCTTATCAGAGCATCAAACTTCTGGATCGACAAGCCCCTTACTCAATTGGGAAATACCAGAGTGCGTCAAGACGCGTCGCGCACCCATCGTTTTCAAGTTGGGTGGCATGATGGCATTTCTATACACCTCTTGTCCTACCACATCCTTGAATATTTTATCTCAATGTCTTTTAACTTCTTGGAAAACGACAAATTTGGAGACCCCTCACATACTACGCTCGGCGCCGCCGGCCCTGCTCCCCCTCCTCCCACCGACAACTACAGGAGAAGCTTTCGATGGGCAGGACAGTATGCTCCGCCGGACGAGAATCCTGCCCTCAATGCGCGCAGCACGGCCTCGCAGGTTCCTATTTCCCACCTCAAAATTAGCCCCAAGCAACGGAAGCGTATCGAAGAAATGTACCATCCCGTCACCACTGCGTCGTTCGCTACCCCACCACTCATCGACTGCATATATACGCTCGATGACACTTCCCAATTGGAAGCAGCTGGAGTTATGGCTCAATACCATCTGGGTGAGTTAATTCGACGTGCTGGGAGTTTCGGATGTTCGAGACTAACCATAATTCCGAATCTAGACCCCGAATCTCAGGAGGATCTCGGTAATCGTTGGTCTCAGCAATGGAGCTTCCGCTCAAAGAATGTGAAGGAAGAAACCGAAACTCGTAGAATATTATACCTGTGTAAATGCGGGTACGACCATCATCAGCGAACCACCAAATACGACCGTTTGGAGCGGGATGAGCCCGGGAGCCAACAGCGTCATACTCCAGTTCCCTTCACTGGATGCCTTGCCCATGCCGAGCTTACAGTCCGCGCAAATAAAATATTGCGTATCCGCGGGCATTTCGAGCACAACGAGGAGTGCAAAACAGCGAATCTCACTTCCTTCCCTCCCATTCCTGTTCATCCCTCCGTTTACGTCGTTGCCTTGGCGCAGCTCCGCGATGGCGCTACTTTCAGCGATATCCGGCAAAAAAATCGTGACCTTTTCGATACTAAAGCATACGCTGGTTTCCCACCGGACCTCGAGTCTTCTCCACACCGTTGGCTTCTCACATCCAACGACTTCCCGGTCGCTCTATCGCCAGTATAACCGGATGAAAGGTGTCTCCGTCACGACGGCACCAGAAATCAACGTCGACGACTGGCTCGACCCGAAGTCTGACAAATTTAATCCTACCTTGGCGCATGCAGTATTCCACTACTCGCCTCGTGCAAACAGAGGCGAGCGCTTCGAAGTGGCGATCGCGAATGACGACATGGACCGGGCTGCCTGGACGTATGGTCATCAGTTGCAGATAATCCTTGACGGTACCTTCGGCGTGTGTGATAGCCGCCTTCTGTTGTTTATCGTGATGGTCGTAGACGAGAACCAGAAGGGTGTCCCGGTCGCATTCTTGCTGTTTTCGGCCCCCGACGGGGAACAGACAATCTTCTTCGGGGTACGATACCGCAATCCTGACCAAACTCCTGAAAAAATGGTCCGAGTCTCTCAATAAACGCGCAGATGTATGTGGACATCCTGGCGTGGCTTTCAAGCCGATGTCTGCCATCACCGACACGGATCTCAAGGAGCGCGGAGCGTTAATCGCCATTTGGAGCGATATTTGGCTGCTCATTTGTCGTTTTCACCTCCGGCAATCGTGGCGGAACCATCGAAACAAACTTCTGAAGGGGAAGAGCGCGGTCTATCAAGATTTGAAAAATTGTATGGTCTGCCTCGAGAGAGCGCTCACAGCAACCCAAACCATCGAAGAGGCGCGCGCCCTTCTCGAGACTGAACGCCAAGTCATGCACGAATTATCTACGGAGGAGCAAAAAGCAGCCAAAAAAGCGATCGCACATATTGATTATCTTGACACCTACTGGACTACGGACAATCTTTGGCCGAGTTGGTCCGATTACGGACGAACTGTCCTTGCATCCATGCTTGGTATCGCGGTGGAGGGTGTTATTCCGACCACAAATCATCTCGAGGCCTTCAACGGGGTTCTGAAGGGAACCCATTTGCGACGCTGGCGAAAAGGCGGCCGCAGGATTCGGGTTGATGTCCTGATTCATGCCCTTGCCGTGTATATCCTTCCGTCAATTTTCAAGGAACGCCGTATGATCAGCGAGCAGGCGTCGCGAATTGCGGCGTTGGTACGGTTACTGCCGGGCGGTGCGGCGCTTCTGGACCATAAACAAGGCGCAAAGCTTGTTCCTGCCGTGCCAAAGGTTGCGTATCTCGTGCCGGACGAAAAGCGGGATGCGCGGGCACAAGAACTACTGTCTCATCGTCAGATCAGTGCACCGACAGTGCTCTCCGGGAATGTGGGGCTGACATTGACCTCATACTCCTCTCGCGCGCTGTCATTTGAGACCACCCCGACAACTTACACCATCCGCTTAGGCTTTAGCGGGGTTGTTTGCTGTGATTGCCAAGACTTTAAGCATCACGGGGGTGCTTGCAAACATATTCGTGGCGCGTTAATCATTGTGGACGACATGCGCCGTCGAGGAACTCCCATACCAGATATCCCTATCCCACGATCGCTTGCAGATGCTCAGTCTTTACAGTCGACAATGCTCACGATTAAAATTCGGCCCAATGCTCCCGACCTACCCACTGCCAAAGCTGCCGAGAAAATTTGGGATATTCTGCAGGACGATGGAGCGTGCCACGAGGACAGCGGTGAACGGGGCGACGAGGAAGACGGCGGGGAGGAAGACGAAGATGACAGCGTGAGCGTAAGAACTGACGCAGAGTCATCGGATTCTGATTCCGAGGATGATCAATCGCAAGTAAGTCCTAACACTTTCCTTTAGTTTTCAACAGTTATTTACATCTACCTTCAGAGGACCGAAACATTTCGGGCGACTCAAAACAAAGCTGCGCTTGGTGAACAAGCAGTCTCGCGAGCAGTGTTTGAGCTCGAAGATATGGCATCAAGACTTGCGGATCTCGGCACCTATCTCGATCACCGGGTGGTTGGACTCAGCCCAGAGGAGAGCGCCAAAGTCGACAAAGGATATGGGCAGCTTATTGACTTCATTTCGAAGCTCCAGCGCGTCAGGGAATTGCCACCGTCAATTCATCCCCGACCCGCATCTCTACCTCTGAGCGTCGACAGTCCATCAGCATCCGCAACTACTGCTCCCATTGCGAGACCCAACAAACGAAAGCTTCTCTTGCCCCCTTCGCCCGAGAAGATGCAAAAGCGGCATCAATCGTTTGGTGTACATTGAATGTATGTATTTAGAAATATGTATTGAACCATGAATGCGGGCTCTATACATATATATAGCTATATAACTACTAGCTTTTTGCTTGAATTTCTTGCAAAGGTGGACGGCAGCGAGACGAGAAGGACTCGTATTCATTAACACAATGCTAAGCGAGAGTGCTATTGTCCGCCATATCGGGACTTCGGAGCCTTCCGTGATTGACACGATCAGTCTTCTCTTGATTGCCGTGCCTTCCCAAAAAGGCAGGCACCTGTGTCGGCCCGGAATCCAACTGGCAGAAGCCACCGAAGCGGATGGACTGATTGTAGCACTCGATCAAGAGAAGGCGTATGATAAAATTGAACACGACTACCTGTGGAAAGCCCTACGCAGCTTCAATATCCCAGAAGAATTTATAAGTACCGTCAAAGCACTGTATAGTGATGCCTTCACATACGTTATGGTAAATGGCGAGAGGAGCGCACATCCCTTCAGAGTATGTCGAGGAGTGCGCCAGGGTGACCCGCTGTCATGCCTACTCTTCGACCTAGCGATTGAACCGCTCGCGGAGTCTTTGAGGTCGTCAGACCTGATCGCAACGCTGTTTGCAGACGACACAATGGTATACTTGGATAACCCAGACGATTTTGGAACCCTTGAGAAGATCCTGGAAGAATGGTGCATAGCATCCGGGGCGAAATTCAACATCGGGAAGACCGAGATGATACCTATAGGCACGTTAACCCATAGGGACAAAGTGAGGGCAAACCGTTTTGTTAATGGAACAGACGGCACACCAATACCAGACACATATTAAAATTGCCGCCGAGCAAGAGCCGATACGAACACTGGGTGCATGGGTAGGTAACGGCGTAGACCAAGCCGGAACATGGGCCCGCACTCTTGAAAAAGTCGATGCCGCCCTAGAGCAATGGGAAGCCGGAAAACCGACCATGGAAGGGAGACGACTGATCATCCTAATGGTTGTGGGAGGCATGACCCAGTACATGGCAAAAGTACAGGGAATGCCGAAAGACGTAGAGAAAAGACTAGAAAAACGGGTCCGCAAATTCCTGTGGGCGGACAAAAATAAGGTCACCATAAATCAAGAGACAGTGTACGCACCGGCGGATATGGGAGGGAAGAACCTCCTAGACATCGTAGCAAGAAACGAGGCTATTGCCGTAACATGGCTAAAATCGTACCTGAGTTTCGGTGACGAACGGCCCCTGTGGGCATTTGCAACAGACACACTGCTATCACATCATGCACAGAGTGCAGACAACAACGTTGACCCGGAGATCAGAGTCAATACATTCCTCCAGACATGGGATACGAAGGTAACCACGATCAAACCGGACCTGGCCTCGATGGTAAAAGCAGCGACGGACAACGACCTTCGGCTGGAGGGTATCGCTATCTCAAGGAAAATACAGCGGGCCATGCCAATATGGTTCCACCAGAAGCCAACGGCAACAAGGACGCTGTTTACAGGGGGAAGCCAGAGTAAAGATGTCATAGCGTGTATGAAGGACGTACACAAAATGCGCAGTACCAGGGACGCAGAAAACCTTGCGCTTAAACTCAAGACTGCAAGGCACAAGGACGGAAAAAAATGCAGATGTGCTGCATGCGGGGCTGCTCGCCAAATTGGATGCCGCGACCCAAATAGATGCTTCAGGAGAGCGAAAACGATGCTGGACTCCCTGCTCCCGAAGTGGAATCCTCTTTTGAGCCATCCCGAAGATTGGGAAGATGAGTGGGACAGCCTACAAGCACCGGATGAAGACACGATAATCTTTAATGCAAAGGTAACCACCCACGGCACACTGAGCGACACCTTCCGGATTTTCACGGACAAAGTAGAGAGTGGAGACACCGCTCCAGACAACAGGCTGGAACCTGAACCAGATGAGGAAGAAATTACCGCCTATACAGACGGGTCAGCAACCGATAACGGAAAAGAGAACGCGAGAGCCGGAAGCGGAGTATACTTCGGAGATGACGACATTCGTAACATGGAAATTCGTATCCCAAATGAGATAGAACAATCGAACCAAGCGGCAGAAATACTTGCAATAAAAGAATGCTGCGAGAAATGCCCGCGCGATATCCCACTCACAATCATGAGCGACTCGCTGACAATGATTGAAGGGCTAACAAAAAATTTGAAGAGCTGGGAGGACGAGGGCTTCATGACTGTCGCCAACGGGGAAGAAATTAAACTCACTGTTGCAAGGCTACGTGAACGCAAGGCCCAGACTAGCTTAAAATCGGTCAAAGGCCATGCTGGGCTCAAAGGCAACGAAAAAGCCGACACACTTGCGAACAATGGAAGACTGAAGGCGGAGCCCGACAAATTAGACATGGAAGTCCGGGCTGACCTAGTCCTGCCAGGGGCAAAATTAAATGTAATGACACAAGCTCTAGCCTACAAGATAATCAGGCAACGGAAGATGCAGGGTGAGAAATACCGCGCTGCACTAGACCGGAAAAAGACCCGACACAATTTGGAACTTGCCAAAGGTGCAGCAAGCGATTTCAACAATGAATCAACCCCGGACAAAGCTATCTGGAAGGGGTCCAAACACAAGGATTTTGGGCGAAACATACGGTTCTTTCTCTGGATGTCCATACACGGAGGCTACAAAATTGGTGAACACTGGAAACACATTGAAGATTTCGAAGACTGGGGAATATGCAAGGAATGCGAAATTACAGAAAGCATGGATCACGTTCTCACTCAGTGCGACGCCCCCGGACAAGCGCTCATCTGGGAGTTAGCCAGTAAATTGTGGAAGAAAAAGACGGGGGAAGAGATGCACCCCACTTTCGGCGAGATAATTGCGTGCGGCGCAATTAAGAAAGGAGATGCTGGTACAACACGCCTCTACCGAATCCTTCTCTCGGAATCAGCATATTTGATATGGAAACTGAGGAATGAAAGAGTCATCGGCGAAAGGAATGGTGCATCACCCCAAGAGATTACCAACAGATGGACCAAATGCTTGAATGTCCGCCTAGAACTCGACTGCCTTCTCACGAATGCGAATAAATGGGGAAAAAAATCATTGAAGAAGTCTTTAGTGCTAGCAACCTGGAGGAAGGCGCTACAAGACGAAGACAGACATCCGGACGATTGGATCGGGATGGCCGGGGTTCTAGTGGGTGTGGGTTAGCTTACAATGATGGTCGCCTGCGGACCTGAGTGAGTTGACTCAAGCCCCACATGGCGCATGGTGTTTTCAGATGCGTGTGCATTTGCGCATTTCCCCGGGTGGCTCTCTGTCGGTTGGGTTCTTGTTTTCCCAGCTCTTTTCTTAACGGGAGAGGTCAGCCAACTTGGTCGGTCCAATGATCGGGGGGCGGGTTTCTGGAGACGTAAGAAACACCCCGTGAGGAGGACGCATAAGCGCCCCTTTTGCTTCTGTACCTAACGTTCCACAAAAAAATAAAAATAAAAATAAAATAAAATAAAAACTTTACTACATAAAGTACTCGTAACATTTTTGGCGTGCCAAAGTGGCTTGCACCCGCACCAAATGGCTTGTTTCGGGCGGGGCGTGGATTTGGCCGGCATCACCCGCCCACGCCCGGCAGAATGGCTTGCAAGCCATTTTGTCGGCTTGGCAAGCCATTCTGCCGGCTTGGCATCAGCCAAAACAGGGATGTGGCTTGCGCTTCCCGCACGTCCTGTAGGTCCTCGATGCCGAAGCTGCTATGGTACATGCACTCCTATGCGTCACCAGAAGGACCATAGCACAACAACTATCGTGAAATTTATCTATTCCCGGCAATACCTGTAATCATCGCCACTAATGATGAGCTCAGTCGATCCCGGCATGCAAGCCGGCGGGCTTGTGCCGATATATCCTTCTCCGGAGTGTCCATCGACGTAAGAAGTACCCCGAGACATTTCCATAAGTCAAAGAAATCCCACCACTGGTATTGAACTTTGTTCATTTTTCAACGACATAGATGTTTTCACGACATTGGCCTAAATTTTCCTGGACTTTCTCATGGAATAGGCTCCCATGAAGTAACACATTCGAGAGGCCCTGCCTCAGTATGTTCACGCCTTCAATGCACGCGGGTTTTCGTCTGAGTAATCGAGTTGAACATGCAAAATTGCCAGATACAACTAATTGTCCATTAACCAGGCAATAACACACGTATCCCAATGGTTCAGAGTCACTGTGACCGCAGCAATTTCTGGGGGATCATTTTTCTTCATCGTGAAAGAAGTGGCTTGCACAAGCCATTCTGCCTGATGCGATCAAAGTGGGCGTGTGGGTGGCGTGTAACTAAAATACTGGAATCTCACCGAAGAGGTTGTCCAAAACATATCTGGGCCATATATTTCACCCACTTCTGACAAACTACAACTACTCCCTTCTCAATTTTTACCATGTTGTGCGTGCTGGACATGTCTTACACAATCACAAGCCATTCAGTCGCCGGAATGGCTTGTGCTTGGCGTGGGGGGAGTTCTTTCTATCGTGGTATTAAAAATCATCTATTTGGTGGGTGGGACTACACTGACCGACATAACTCAGATGCTCAGTTTTATCTAATTTTTACCTCACACCCGTCGCCCGCCAAATGGCGTGTGGAAAGGGTATATACCAGAAACGAAAACGAAAATGATCTATATATGACAGCCGATCAAGCCGAACCATGACCGTGGTAATGGTGGCGGCTAAAATAAGCGGTCACATTTGGTAGCCGAGTACTAGTGCGCGCATCATGACGAGATGATGGCGCTCTACACCACACCAGACTTTGGCCCAAATTGGGCAACAAAATCGTTCGCTGCTGCACCACTATATATTGACAAAACACCAAACCTGAATACTTTTGAGTTCATAATTGACCTAACCACTATCCAATGCTCCTGAGCCCACTTGAATGGTTTTCAGAACACATAAAATGCCTTACTACACCACAAAATAAGGCAGACAGAAAAATTACCCACACCATTAGCAATGTGATACCAAGCGGAAAGGTCTTTGTATTCCTCATTGGGGTCTTTAAGGACTTCCCTATTGTCATGCTTCAGGACTCCAAGCACGTGCCCAAGATATTCTGCAACAATTTATTCACTGGCGTGTGAATGCTCACATTTGGAATCCCCAGCATTGATGCTTGGTACACTGACGCTGAAACACTGACTATGGGGCTGGCGGTGAAATAACCACAAACCAAACCTTGTAAATGAATACGCGGTTCGATAATGCAACTACAACAGCTCAAACACTATAGTCCTTGTGCAAGTTCAGGGTTCCAATCCAGTATAGATTGTGGCAATTTGAACTTCAGTTCTCTTTGAGAAGCAAGACTTTATAGATCTACAAGTTGTATAGATAAACTGCTCGAATCCGTTCTAGGCGCAATTGCGGATAGACAGACGAGATTTTATGTTCAACGGTTTTGTATGATGTGGTCTAGGTTTAGAGATAGTACTCCGATGCGTAGCACAAGTGATTCTTTATGAATCCCGATTCCAATAGTATCCACGATTGCTAATCCTTGCGAGATTACAACCAATTGTCGAGTCCGATCTGTTTCCTTATATTCCACACGTCTGTTCCGTTTATCCAATATGTCCACGCGCCGTTTATAAAGATCCAAATCCAACACAGATAATATTCAAACAGGGAAAACAAACGAAACTTGGTATAGCTTCTGGGTGTCTCCGAATGAATGCCTACTCAACCGGTGATAGGGCGTGTACCAAAACATGCATGAAAACACCAGTTTTTATTTCATTTTGAACCTATTAGTGGGCAGAAGTGAGGCATTAGATTATGAGTGTACACCCTCCCTGGGGTGGTAGGCTACACTATTGATGGCTGAAAGTCAGTGGAACAAATCAACTATGAAGGATTGAGTAGACTTGACAAGGCAGCCCAAAAGGCTGTTACATCCTGACTATGATATTCTTGACTGAGATATAGATGGTGGCAGTAAACCATTATCTTATGTGCTGGAGGTGAAACATCAGGGAACTACTCAGAATTATTGACTTGCCACTTCAACGGCCTCTGAATAGTCTGATGACTATTAAAACAAGATATACGAAGTCAGGATTGGTACAACCACATTAGGGCTGGCAGAGATATAGTGCCACGCCATTTTGTGTATAAGACCAACTGATTAGATTGGGATGAAGACATGTTACTGAGTTAACCATCACTGTGGTTACTCAGGCAGATCTGACCGTTAGAAAGATGCGGGCCTCGCATCAAGGATTTACTGATATGATTGATGAGGATTGGCACTACAGAATAGCGCCGTGCTATATTTCACTGGTCATTATACTGGTCCACCAGTATAGCGCCGCGCTATATTTGTCAATCCACTTGATATGTACTATGAGTTCCACTGAGCTTGTGAAGTACGGGACTGATACAGAAGTTGAATAGGAATTGACTAAGACTGACTTGACCAGTCAGCAATGACTAAAGACTGACTTGCTCAGTCAGAAAGATGGAAACCAAGACAACTAAGCACATCTTATGGCGTGCTAGAGAAATACATGTGGACTAGCCCCGGTAGCAGGTCATAATACCCATGGTTGAGAATGTCTTCTATGCCATTGGCCATTCACTATTCGGGCTCCCACCCTTTATTGTTCCTATTCATTCCGTCTATCTCCTTTACTTCTCTCTGAAATGTATAAAAGCCAGCTGTGTACTCTGTATTAGCCAGTAAACTATCCACCCAGATATACGGGCAATATAGTAGACTCTAGATTTGTGAAAAGATATCAGACAGATTTGAAGACACACAGAAAGGATTAGAAGATACGGGACGTCGAAAAGACTACCACTGCATTGATATAAGAGCCCTCGTTCAACCTGCACCAACTTGTCTCCTGTAGCAGTGCTTTAGGCCTCCAGGACTAAGACTTGTTGTGAAAACTGTACCCTCTCGTCTCATTTAGCAGTGCTTTAGGCCTCCAGGACTAAAGACTAGTTTATGCACGTAGAAGTGAAACCGCCGCCTTCAGTGTAACTGTCTGTGCCTTAGCCCAGCGTCCACCTTCTGTGTAACCGCCTCCGTTTTGTTGATACCGCCGCCATTCGTGCAGTGTTGGTTGATATTGAAGTAGTGTCTGTCTGTTGATAGTCTGCCCTACCTTCTGCTTCTTGGCTAGCTGCCAGTAGTGTTAGGTTCTGCCGCTCACAAATAAACTGAAGACTTGAACAGTCTAAGGTTTAACTTGAGTCTTGATATCCTGTTGGCGTGAAGTTCCTGCTACCCCAGCATAACCGTGCTTAAACCGCATAGTTGCTATTGAAACAAAGCCTTATTCCAACCTTGCACACCCTCTTGACGGGTGATACACACCCTACCTCCCCGAACACACACACACGAGTATTAGGATTAGGATTAGTGATTTGTTTTGGTTTTGGTTGGTTTGAGTAGAGTGACTAGTTCGCTTTACTCACTAGTCAAATCCATTAGATTTCACGGCCGTACCCTAGTGCACCATTTCACTGGTCAAGCATGAAGTCTAGTAACTTCGTGTCCAAACAGGTGGGGTGAGATTCACTGGTGTTCCTCCCATAACCATCCACTTAAATACTTTACAGGATTGAAAATATAAACGAGACAGATACAAACATGCAGTAGGGTTCAGGGTATATGACTAGTGGTATGGCAGCTAGCCGATGAACTCCTGTCAGATATCAAGCAATTAGTAAAATTGAGAGAGATTTATAAGAAACATCAACGAGCCGAGCTTAATGATGAGTCAAGATCTACATCGCTTAGCACGATCGTGATGGGATATTGTTGATGTGTCAACTTTTAGCCAACCTCCTCGTCAGCGCTCCATTACCCTCCTTGGTAACCATCCACCCAACTGGTTCCGCTTTGAACCGCTACAGTGATTTGTCTGAAAACAGTGATAGCCGCCGCTTCCCAGTACCCGAGTATGGTTTCTTAGTCAATCGGTAGATCAACCAAGTCCAGCCTTCTCTTGGCAGCTCTGAAGATGTCAGATGATGCCCAACAATGATCCTTCTGGTTCAGAAGGATAATCCCTCGTAATACGCCCTTAGTCAAGGATGTGCAGTAGCCCCAATCCGTTTCCAGGATGGTAAGGTACTTTCCGTGATTGCTCCATTAGTGACTTCTCATGTCAACCCTTTACCAGGATCGTTGTCCAGCACCTTTCTAATGGTTCGAGACACATTATATCCCTTTTAGCTAACTGCTCAGGCCAGCATTAGCCCTTGTGAGATGACCTCGTAATGTAATGAAGTACATTATAGTATGTTGCAACTCGAGCAGATTTGAATAAATGCCTAGGTGCCCCAATACCAGGTCTGTCGACGCAGAGGAAGAGAAAAAAATTGGAGCACGAGAAGGAATTCGACAACATTGACGAAGACGGCCCATCGGACACCAAAGGACTTCAGGCCCTTATCAATGCGCAAGAGTGCCCAGACGCCCACGGCCTGTGCATTGCTCAAGAAATGATGTCTTTGACATGCGCAAGCATAGCGCTATCTGCCGATGACCATATGTGAGTGTAAGTTTCCACAACTTACGAAGTTTGATGTGAATGCTGACAAGATCTTTAGCCAACAGTTCCAGGAAATGGATGAGGAAGAATTTGACAGTGTTCTCAGAGTATGTGACTGTTCAGCAAAATCTGGCAGCCTCATCAGACGCTGGCAACCTCCCAGCCATGCAGGTCTCAGATCAGCAGTCAAGCTGTTTGGTCACGGCCTGCGAACACCCTGGATTTCTCGCCGCTAATAGCCCAACACCTCAAGCATCAGAACAGGCAAGGCTGAGCATTGCACTTGCACTAAAACAACTAAACTGCTCCCCGATACTGAAGAGTCAATGCACTGCCAAATCCTTTGCAAGCTTCAGGAACTTTAAAGGATTCAGAACAAGCTCGCGCGCCGGGCACTGTGGTCGAATGACGTGGGCATTGGAATATGGGGTCCGTTACTGCTGGGGTTTGTAATGCCGCCGATGCAGCCACTGTTGCTTCTGCCGTTGCGTCGAAAGTGGGATTTCTTATGTTCTGCGTAGAACATGTCTCATTCAGATCTTTTTCAGGCTGCGATGCAGCGAACAAAATTATTCAAAGTATCCACGGGTGATGTAAACCAGCTCAAGAAACTTGTGATCGAGGATCTCAGCATTGTTTGGACGGAGAATGGGTTGTGGTTGCATGACCTGTCTGTTTGGGTCAATCCTCATTCACTCAGATACAGCCTGAACACTTGCATGGCAAGGATTCCACATGCATCACAATACACTGTTGCATTACATTTGCTTCCTGTCTGTCCAGTCCCATTCTGGTTCACTCAGGTTGAAGCAAAAGCATTTGAACTTTGATCCAAGGGCTTCTACAAACAAACAACTCTCCCATCTTGATTCTGAGGTCTAGTTTACTCCCTGAAACCTTTTATAAGGCCTGTACCAGGGTCTGATACTTATCTGTGCACTTCTTGAGCACTTCTGCTTATTCCGATGCACTTCTGTGTTTAGGATTTGGTTAGGATTGGTGTTTTCTTGATAAGGTAGAGAGCGTGGGATTTCGGCACCCTTATGTAAGCGGCCATCAAAAGGTTCCCACCGTCAAATCCTCGGACTTGAAGAAGAAAAATGTAATACTTTTTTGCTGCTGTGAGGGTCTACCCTCCGTCTACCTGGGTAGACAGACCCTCTATCTATGGGGGGTCCGAATGCAATGTTTGCTCATAGTTCAGTCCGCTCCTATTGAAAGCTGTTCCTCAGCTTCTGTTACTGATTTCTTCAACTCATTTGAAGCACATTGCAAGCCAGTTCTTCGATCTATTGCTGCTCTACACCACATTGAACTCCCGGAAAAACCCACCAATGATCAGATCCATTCCGCGGTAACAAAACATATACTTTCCGGTGTTTGCTCTCAGTTTTCTGATTCTCATCCAACCTCTTCTCTTCCTCGTGATCTTTCGATGCCCGATTGTGCTGATGTCTGCAACGAATGACACATCAATAATATTAATCCCGACCTTGAGGTTCATATTCTTACTGTGATCTTCCGGAGTAAGACTTCTCCCAATGCAATGCGCCCCATTCTTGTTACCTTGGACATACCTCACGAGCCTTCGGACCCTGTTCGGGTTTTGCGTGAAGAAATCCGGGCGCATATCCTGATCTTGCGAAAAAGGAAACACGTCGAATGCGAGCAACAGGAAAAGTACGAAAAATTTACCCGCTTCAATGAAGAGCTCAGACAAATCCGTGAAAATTGGCCACAGCTTGTTCCTCAAGAAGGGGAAGATGTACAAATGCCGAGCACGTATTCAGGGGGGCTTCACTCGTACTTGATATTGATGCGAGCATTGACTTACAATACATTGCAGCTGAGTCCCCACACAAAGTTGGTGACATGTACTCTCCAGACATGCTTCCCGACCACACCCTACTTTTCCCACGAAAAATACAGACTTGTCTAGCGCCAAATCAAGGACGAGAAACCTCATTGCGCCGCACGACTTGTATGGAAAGCTCACCAAGGGCACTCTCTCCTCGGCCCAGGTCTCACTGTCGACATACATTAACAAGGAACACGTCATGGCACTGCAGGCATATGCCATGGCCGTGGTTTCATGGCATAGGTGCGACACTTGCCATGGCATTTGCCATAGCATTGCACTTGTGCGTCTAAAAGAACAAAGGGAAAGCCACGAGGCAACAAAAGAGAGCAAAATTTACACATTGGATCTTTCGGCGATATCGGGTGACTTGTTTCAAACTTGAGTGGTGGGAAATGGAGTGCTCGAAAAAATGCGACAAGAAAGCACGGCTAGACGTTAAGTCAAGGTAGAGTCAAACACGAACCGGTAGATTATTCTTTTCTCAAGATCAAAGAGGATGGATGGCCTTTCGGCTTCGATCCATCTGAAGAAATAGAAACCGCGCGAGGTTAGTCCGTCTTATAGGCCTCAGTGATGACGTGAGGAGTTCCCTTTCCCTGACCGGATCCCAGACCTTTCCCACTTTGCATTCATGACTCAAAAATTATCTTGCATAAACTTGTTAAATAGATGGATCTGAATGACCAGAGAATGATCGCTAAACAGCTCAAGATCAAACCAGGGAAAAGAGGTGTAGATTCTACCCATTGTGAGACCTGGACTCAAAATTGAGGTAATCCTCATGAGAATCTTATACCAGGGCCCTTAGGCTCTTGCATTTGTGCGGGTACAATTTCTTTGGATGTGTTTTCGGGGGTTCCGAGGGGTCCCATCACTCGGCATCCGGCAAATCCTGATTTCAAACACGCCGGGCGTCGAAAAACTGTGCCAGTTAGCCGGCGGCAACAGCCGAGCGCTCCCTTTGTTCTCACAGACGCCCAAGACCAACGCCATGGTAAATGCCATGGCAAGTGTCGGACATAGGCCATGAACCCACGGTTATGGCCCTTGCCCCAGTGTGGACTCCAAGGTGAGTTTTCGCATCTACACTTCAACTTTCAACTCACTCAAAGACAGGTGTCTCACGTCAATGTCCAGAAAGCCACAATCCTGGACAAGGGTGATGGTGGTCCATGGAACCCTCCCTCTCCCGACCTCCCTTCTGCCGTGCCCTCGACACCTTCCAAACGAGCCCGTGACCCTGCTGTTGAAAACGCCTTTGACGACCTTTCCTCGTCCAAAAAAGCTCGCACTGCTTAGAAATTCATTGCTCCTTCACTCGTTTCTCGCTGCCAATCATTCATTGCTTTCTAATGTACATAGTTTTATAAGTAGTCTTGTGAGCAACCTAATTCAATGTTTTTTTTTAACGCGAGCAGGAATCGTTGAGAGCCCCAACAATTGGTAGCGGGCCCTGCTGGTCCTCGGCCTCACCCGCTTTATGTCAAATTGGCATCACATCGAAAACGTCAGGAGAGCGATAATGGGCGATCCGACGGCGACCCTTGAATGCCTAAAAATTGCCGCAGACTTCCCCTAGGGGATACAGCGGTAAGAATCAGGGCAGCGTTTATCAGCGTTTATCCCGCCCGCCATGAGCCGCCATGTCAATGTTGCTGTTGATCACAATGGAAGTAGAACTCAAGTTGAAGCAATTTGAACCCATTTTACAATATGGAGGATGGAAACGCAGGTATGTACTTTCATTCCGCGTAGCCGATTGAAACCGACAAATGACAAGCTTGGTATGCCTTTGAACCAATGCCGCGAATGCTCATCATTGGAAGACATAGCGGTACAAAGATATAAAACTGGCATCACATCGAAAACGTCGGGGGTGCGATCCGACGGCGACCCTTCAACGCCTATAATTACCTCAGACTTCCCCTAGGAGATACAGCGGTAAGAAGTCAGGGCACTTCAGGGCAGCGCCTATCCCGCCATGTCAACGTTACTGTTGAACTGGCCAGCGAGGCGCTGCACTGACATTTTGGAAATAGAACACAAGTTTGAACCAATTTGAATTTTGAACCAAGCTTGCACAAAACGGGTGTCCGCAGCTTTCGAAATACCCCTTGGTCCCCGTGCATTGCACCTTCTAGACTCCATGGCTCACTATGGCTGGCGAGCAACGATGCGACTGGTCCAACTATCACCGCATGGCGTTTCATTCCAGGGGCATCTTTACTTCGAGATTGTAATCTGAGCGGCAGATAGCATTCGAAGCGAGATACAGCCCAATGACCGAGATGGCCCTGTCTCTCAAGAAGCACCGCCTTCTTCCCGCTCTTGGATAAAGGGCCTCAAAGCGAGAACATCTCCTTGCGTCCTGTCAACATGGCTCGACTTTCGTTCGTTGTTCTTGCTGCACTCCTCTCCACCATCGTCACTGCCACGGACCTTGCGGCCTGTGGTGATGCCCAGTATGACCCTTCTAAGGTATCCTGGATCGTCTTGTCCCTTAAGGATAGCTTAATTTTATAATGGCAAATTATAGGACACATGTTTCGACAACAACTTTCTCTGCCCCATCGACGGACAGGTGCGCGAGCTGAGATGCGGCGATGCCTGCTACTCTCTCGATCAATTCAGGTACCTAATAAACCCTTCCACTGTCTTTGGAGTTGGACTAACGGCGTTCAGCTGCTCCAACACGGCCCTCGTGGATAATGCTGTAATTGGTCCAGATACGCTGCTCGACTGTGGTGATAAAAGGTTCAACTCGACCGATGTAAGTCGTGCTATTCACGGCGATCTATTCCTGTATATATATGACACAAAAACTCACACAGTATGTCTGCCACGACGGAGATTTCCTGTGCCCATTCGTCTGCATCGATGGCCTATCACGCTGCCTCACTGGCACTTTTGATCGCCGCGCTACTCTCCGGTGCGCTGACGCGTGTTACGACCCTGTCAAGTTCAGGTCCGCCCTAAACTCATCCGCCCAAAGGGCAACGCTAACACCCAGCCGTTCAGCTGCATCGATGATGAACTTCATGGACTCCCCCCTCCCAACACCAACTGCCTGCCGCTTGGTGGGACATTTATGGGAGCCCCGACGTGCTGTCCTGGGCTGCTTGCAGTCGCCGATCATTGTAGGGACTTCTGCGATTTCTCGCCTCAGCTTTGCTCGGAAGTGCCTGGTTGAATCTCAGCTCGATGATACGGGAAGGGTTGGCGTAACTCGGTTGAGATCGTTCATAATTCCTGTCCTCTTGGTTCCCCCTTCTGAAACTTGCAAAAGAGAACGTCTTCGAACAGTAAATAAACGGTATTGGCCAAATAGAGCGGTCCGAATCTTAGTTGCTTGAGAAGCCAAAGGGTACAGCCGGTACCTTCTCACCGTGCTCGACTTCTACGGTCTGTTATGCTCCATGAGTGTGTAGCATATTTCGAGGGGCATACACCATTGGCTCCCTTTTATAGCGCCGTGAATTGGATGCAGAACTGGCCGTCCTCGAATCCAGAGCTTGAATTAACCGTTCTTTAACGATTACTGTAGCGTTTGGACCGAATGTTCACACTATGTCACCCGTCACCCCAAATGTTCACTGAACTTGGGGTTCATTTCTCGGCAATCAGTGAAAAATTACCCTATATGGTATTCCGGCGAATGCCGAACCAATTTTTTTTTGCACTTTTCGGCCTATTTGAGCGACAGAATTGAAAAGTCACTGTCACCCATACCAAAAATGTTCAGTTCACGGCCCTCCGTCACCCGTCACCTGAACATTAATTAACCGTTCTTTAACGAAATCCTACGAAACCTGTGCAAGATCCCCATATATCCTTGCTGTTTTCCTCTGTCTCTCGTTTTCTGGCATGTTTATCTCCATTCATTCAGCGGCAATGTTCACGACACACACATCCCATGATCAACCACGCACTGCGCGATTTGACTTCCGAATTCTTCCGCGCCTGTGCACTCTTTGGCTCCTTTTTGTCTTTCTTGTGTCTTGAACTCTGCGAACCCTAAAAGATTGCCAGCGCAGTTTATACCATCAGCTTCGTAGCTCCATTTGCCTGCTCTCGCTCCTGTGAGGGCCTTTTGCCTCCCGTTGTCACTCTTTGGGCTTGAAGGCTGTACAAGGCTGTGTTGTGCTTCCCTATCCAGAGCTGTTTGAATATCCTTTTCTAGCATCCTCGCAGCTACGAACAGCGAAGCAATGGGCCACTATATGCAAGACCCCGCGTCGTTTCCGGCATCTCGCTTCTTCCTTCCTTCCCTCACCCTGCTCAATGTACGCCCTCAAGATACCTGCTGTCCGTGGCCTATTCGCAACAATGCCGCAAGTTAAGCTCCGTTCAAGCTCTCTCCAATCCATGTTCTCTCAATTCACCCGGTTCAATCCTTGCTCGCCATCCAAAATCTGCAAAATGGCTTCAGACCTCTGTCGTGTGGCATCCAAATTCTGCCTCAACATCCCGCATTCAAGCTCTTCTGCACCCCGACAGCTCCCTCCCGGATTTTCCACGTCTCACACTCTCGATTTCGGGCTCCGAACAGACCGCGCCGCTGCGGAATGCCTGGTATTCTTCGCGCAATTTCCAGAGACGCCGTGTCTGAGGTACGTCAATTCTTCGGCTATCGATAGCCTGTCCACTCTCTTTGCTTTCCTATCCTCTGCTGAATCTCATCCTCACAGCTCAGTCCCGAATGGGGCGCTGAACGGCGCCATTCTAGTCCATCGATGGTCGGTAGGTACTTTCCGAATGCCGTGTTGCTCTGTGCTCATTGAGACTATCAGCTTTCTGTCCACCAAGAGATCAGGCGTACCGCCCTCTGAAGCCTAATCATCCCCGTGCACGCGATTTCGCGGCGCTTGGCGATGCTCAGACTTCCTCCCGGTACCCGAAGCGTAGCGAGGACATATCTTTGCATTCTATTCAAGGAGCAACGACGACTATCTGGTGGCTGCCACCACAGCGCCTTCCAATCTCTGGTACGTGATTTTAAATATTTTATTGATCGTCTCACCTCTTTGCCTAGATGCAACTTGAGAATCACCATAACCGCCTTCTCTTGCCTGGTATGATCCCTTTTTAACCTTCATTTGTTGGCTGAATTTTCGGCCCGCATACAGGAAAGATGTCTACCTCACCATCGTCTTGAAAATTCCGACGGTTCGTCGTCGCCCTCTGTGCTTTGAGATCTGATTTAGTGTTTATTCAATCACTGACTGCCTTGACAGCATAGAGTATCCGAAGTGTTACATCCCTAGCACGAACTGCCACCACCTCGGACTCGCATGGCATCCCCAACGGTCAGTCCGTTCTTTCTTTTACTTGAACTCTACCTGACTTTGACATTGCGGAATAGGAATCGAGTGAAAATTAACTACATCTTCTTTATCCCTGCACCAACTTCGAACTCGACATTCAAATCAATGTTGGAGCTATTGATTGGGTTGAATAGAAACTCGATTAGTTTTCAATGCCACGACGAACTCAGCCCCATCAGCTACGGGTAGTTCAAGTTTCGATTGTGGTGCCGTGCCCACCTTCCTTTCAAAATCAATTACCCCGCCCACGACTGCGCTATCCAACACCCACGTGAGCGGCTGTACTTCTCATATTTGTTATCTATGCATTTGACTACCGTACCTTTGTTCAGTTGTATACGTGGTCAACTCAACCCCGCGTCGCCGTGCATTCCCGACGCGTTCTTCTTTCCCTCGCAGCCGGTGAAAGTGGTATGTTGCTATGCATGATATTGCATTTTTATTTGTCCAACATGTATTTTCGAGATCCCGCTGGAATCGGAGCTGTGGTGTGTGACGATTTCTACGCCCGATGCCACAATATTTTCGATTCCGAGAAGGCCTGCGAGCAAGGTAAACTTACGCCGCTGGTACATCTTGATGGACTATGTTGTGTTCTTACATCCAACTTCGGTAACGATGTACTGTGACCGCCACCACCGGGCCTCGAGCACCAGTACAAGATGAGTTATTCCAGCCAATAAATGATGTAGTTATGTGATAATCGCCGCGCTCTATTCCTAGGTTCTAAGCAGTTTTGAAAAAAGTGTATGTGACCACGAGTCGAACATACCACCGTATTTCCTATCATGTCTATGCATCGTACCCTGACTGTTTCTTTATTAAATAAATGTACATAAAACCCAATCACAATAGTTGTTACTATTCTTTTGACATGAATTGAGTACTGTGAACACAAAAAAAACTGAGATCCATGTAAAAGCACTTGCGCCGGAGCGAAGCGAAGGCACATCTTGTTCGATCGAAACGCTACAGTACTTCGGCGATTCTTTGTATCTCTTTGTACACATCCCCATTCAACCTATCCCCTTCTTTTGTCTCTCTCCTCATCCTCCCTTCTTGGTGTCAAATCCACTCTGCACAGTTTAATTTGATACTTGGAAGCCCCATATGGCTCAACAGCTGATCGAAGCACAGCTTTTCTCGACAGAATGCTGTTCATCGCAGCAGCTGTCATCTACGGCGCAGGCTGCGCAGCCCAAAGATTGTGATCAAGCCGGCAGGCCACGTAGTCTCCTTACGAGATACAAGACATGCTTTCGCTACGCTCCGGCGTGGACAGGTGGTAGGGTGCAAATCAGGGTCTTGAATTAAGATTTCCCCTTAGGATTCCAGTGGATTTTTTCAAGCAAGAAAGGCAGGTAAGACAAGTGTTTCAGCTACGGTGCTGAATTATATAAGTAGCGAAAACACGCATATTTGATGAAGATAGTGGTGTATGAGCGCATAGTACGGGTTATAAATTACTGTCACGTCAGCCTGCTCTCTTGGTGGCTTTCCAGCTATGAACAGATGTAGTGAGTATCATTGACGCGCAAGGGGACAACACGTACCTGCAACATCTTGTCTGCCTGCCACATCTGCGTCGGGAGGCTCTTGAGCGCGACGTAGACAGCGAGACGTAAACAGCGAGGATGGAATCCGATGGACTCACACAGAAGGAGCTCTGCCTCGTTCCTCCGCAGAATCGCGAGGGCGACATGCAAGAGAACATCCAGCTTGTCGAAAGAACATATCCCAAACACAGAAAGACATCTAGGTCGAGAGATATCAGGTGCAGAAAGACCGAAAAATTGAATGAATCAGGCCTGCATGCAGCACTAACCTCAACTGGCAACACCGATCTCCCGGCAGACGACATGTGCATAGCTGAAAAACTCACAAAGGAAAGGCTCTGGATAGATGGCGTGAAAGGGCGACGATGCATTCAGGGTCTGTTCACTCTGTTAGAATCAACCAAAGTTTCTGAGAAAGTACGGGGCGGGACTTGCCTGAACGACAGAATCGTGTTTGACGATGGCGGATTTGGAAGAAATAATCTGGAAATAAATTGTGGATAGGCTAGACGGTCCAAAAATTGTGCAGGGAACAGGTTAATCAGGTAGACGAAAACTCTACCATATCACCAAAGTCTGCAGTGAGTTAAAAATTGTTTGCTGCGTTCCTGGCGCGGTTGGAAGTTGCATTGAACCTGGTGGATGTTCCCCGCTTCAGCGTTGACGAAAGGCTTTTCAGCAGATCCAGAATTAATGATCGAGTCAATGGGCAGATAGATGTAAGAGGGGGGGGATAAAAGCAGCGCAACATTGGGGCACATCGCGGTGGTGATGGGAGTGTAGCACTTGAGGAAATAAAAAGCATCGTCTTGGCGTCTTGCGGAGACTTGCTGGGTTGAGCATTTGAGGACAATGTTGAATAAATTGAATGGCTTGAGATCACTGTGTGTCTGCGCTACGTTGCGAAGCAGTACTCATTCGCGGCTTAACTCTCTGTGTTCAGCGCGTACACCTCGCTTTGAGACTTGAGCCTC
The DNA here is from genome assembly GCA_029378375.1 of Mycena olivaceomarginata. Lineage (NCBI taxonomy): Eukaryota > Fungi > Basidiomycota > Agaricomycetes > Agaricales > Mycenaceae > Mycena > Mycena olivaceomarginata. The sequence continues at coordinate 47,612 of JARKIC010001607.1, forward strand.
GGGTTCCTGCAGAAGACTTGATCCCACGCTGAAAAACGAAATCCGGTTAGCAAGGCATTGAAAACCCGGCAATTTGTAAGTAAGGGAGATAATGGTGGGGAAAAGAAACGATGCAGCGTTACGAAGGGCCGCGATTTTGAATGGGCATTAAACACCCGAGTAACAGGCATGTGGTCTCCTCAAAATAGAGTGCACAGCCGACCGAAGCTCCCCCGCACACTAAACTGTGATTCCGCAAAAATAGCTGTGAGGAAAAAAGCCTTGAGTTGACCCAGGATGATGGTAGAGCGGAAGGAAGCGGTGGCGTGCGAGGGATAAACAGGCGCATACTGATTCGAGGCATCTGCTTAATACATGAGGTAGAAAGAGGCATAATTTCTTGCCCATCAGACTGGTAATCTTCACCCACTTGTCTCGCACCTGCGGCGCTCAATCTACTAGTACCTGTCCTCAAATCAAGACTGGAATTGCAATCATTCTTCTGGGATTCCCTCTGTCACAATGATCTTTCAACACTTCTTCTGGCCATCGTGCTGTATTTTCGGTGACATCAAGACTGCTCTGTCCATTCTGGAGTCCCGCCGGTGCTACAGCAGCTGTCCAATTAGTTTCACCTCTCTCTGACGCTAGTCTAATTTTGCTCAGTGGATGACGAGGATCAATGGCACTTCGCATAGATCTGAAATTCCCGACGCATTCTATCAATGCTTGAGCTGGACATCTTTCTGGCTGTTTGTCCACGAACGGTTAGGTTATCAATTGGCAATTGAGTTCTTCCCTCAATATATCTGTCATTCAATTTATTGGTCTCAAATGCTGGGCACCGTCTCCATTGGTTCCCAATCAGCAAGAATCTCAATGCTCTTTGGAGTTCTGCCTGAGCAGTGGACTTCAGTGCTGCTTTACATTTGAGAATATTGCCAATGGGTAGTTTGCTTTGAATGAGATCTGAATCTGCCAAGCCATCTGGGAGCATTGACAGGAGGCTCAAGAGTTCTTGTGATTGGGGCAGCAATTGCATCTGTGGACTCAATAATGACAAAGAAATTGACAGGTCCAGGTTAGATCTCTTATCAAAGCCCTCTGAAATCAGAGATGACTTTTTCATCTCCCAGCCGGATAATACATTGGAGCAGCCTTCAGTGTCAGCCAAATGGGCAAGAAGACTGATTGCAAGTGGCATGTTGTCTGTCGGGGAGAGGATTTGGTCAGCCTCCTCCTCACTGTGTCCACTATCTGCAATATCAACAAATGTGAGACAAGTTGCCTGTTGATCCAATGGTTGCAAGGTTCTCAAAAAAGGTCTAGTCCATAGGACTTTAGCTGGTCGTTCTGTTCCTCACATGGTATTCTGAGATAAGCGAGTTGGGAGTATTATTCAAAACCTATCTAACTTGCCATTGACACAAGATCCTCCACACCTGTGAGAAGTGACAGTAATTCTTCAATGTCACCCCAAGAACTTGCTGGCTCCCACAAGGTTTTGAGTTCATCTAGAATCAAGAGACTTGGTGGATTGCTTGAGAAATGCTGCAGCACTGCTTGGGTGAGGTCTTTGGCAGGCCTGAGTCCCAGATGGGCTCTAATCAGGTTCACCAGTTCGAGTTTGATTGTTGCAGATGTGCAAGCAACAAAGAACATATTCTGTGCATATCTGGCCATAAGTTCTGTGTATTGCAGGAGCACTGTTGCTAGAGAGGTTTCACCCATGCCACTGACAGACCTGGTACTGGGGCACCTGAGAATTTATTCAAAATCGTTCAAATTGCAACATACTATAATGCACTACATTACATTAAGGTGTCACCTCCCAAGGGCTAATGCCGGCCTGCACAGTTAGCTAAAAGGGATATAATGTGTCTCGGACCATTAGAGATGCTGGACAACGGCCCTGGTAAAGGGTTGAAGTGGGAAGTCGCTAATAGAGCAACTGCAGAAAGTGCCCAACCATCCTGGAAATGGATTGGGGCTACTGCACATCCCCAACTGAGGATGTATTATGAGGGAACATCTATTTGAACAAGGGTGCTTACTGCTTGACATCATCCGGTGTCTTCGGGACTGCCAAGAGAAGGTTGAGCTGGCCAATCTATTGATTGACTAAGAAACCATACTTGCGTACCAGGATCACAGCTTTCAAACAAAACAATCAAGCAGTTCAAGGTGGAACCAGATGCGGTGGACAGATAGTTACCAAGGCGGGTAACAGTGAGCCGGTGAAGAAGTTGGCTAAATTGACATATCAATTATATCCCATCATGATCGTTCTAAGTGAAGTAGATCTTTACTCATCACAATGTTCAGCTCGCTGATGATTCTTATAAATCTATTGTGTTTTTACTAATCTCTGATATCCCGCAGGAGTTCTTTGGCTAGCTGCCATACCACTAGTCATGTACTCTGAACCCTGCCGCATGTTTGTATCTGTCTCGTTTATATTTAGATTTCAGTAGAGTATTTAAGGGGATAGCTATGGGTAGTAGGCCAGTAGATTGCACCCCACCTGTTGGACGTGAAGCTACTAGGCTTTTGCGCTTAACCGGTTTAGGAGGAATTCATTTGGAGACACTCAGAGGCTATACCAAGTTTTGTTTGTATTCCCTTGAGATATTATCTGTGTTGGATTTGGATCTTTATAAACTATTTATGGACATATTGGATAAATGAAACAGACATGTGGAATATAAGGAAAGAGATCGGACTTGATTCTAATCACCTCGTTACTTCCTGTTTTATTGGTTAAATTTCTTTGGGCCTCAATCCCATCGGACATAGCTCAACGGGTGCACGCAAAGATCACTTCTTTTGTGTTTTAGTAGCTACTCCATAGAATATCTTTCCAATTCTCGACAAGGTTCAGCTGTATGGGGAGCTATGAAATTTAAAGCCAATATACAGTACAGTGAATGCCTCCATACTCTGAGTTTCCATACATTTATCTTTACCCATCGAAATAACAGCATCATTCGCCTATGCCGGAAGGGAACCCACGTCTTGTGCACAGTAATCATGCCCACCGAATCTCATAATTAGCTAAAGGTTATAGTCCTCCAGTGTTCGCCCTATGTCCTATTCTATCAGTACCAATCGAAAGTCGCAAGCTAACGTCAAAATTGACGTACCCAGAAGAACAGCTGGAACGATGGGATAAGTGTTCGTGGCATTGGTGAAGGTCCCACCGGCCGCAGTGGAATGCGGTGAGCCTGGGAAGACACGAATTTTTGTTCGGCACACCAGGTGGTACTGAATGTGAGTAACTCACGAGGTAGATCAAGGACTGCCTGTATCGAAGGCTGGTCATCTGTTTAGAGTGCGCTGTCCATCGAGAGAGAGAAATCAAGCATATGAATAATCGTGACACACAATTTAAGACGTGTTGTGCAGCACGGCTTTTGAAGCAATGCAGAAAGCCTCACCAAGTAGAATTGAACTGAAGCAGGGCCGGGGTTGGAACAACGTTTGAATCATTCCTCGCACGAGTTGATAGGGAGTACGGCCTTCAAGTTGAATCGCCCAGGCCTTTTCGACATCGCTAGAGGCATGAAAACTAGAAGACTCACAGGCTGGATCTTTGTGGAAATAGCACTTGAGGAGAGCACTTGAGGAGAGCACTTCCGCCACGGTGACGCTAGTTGACAGGCCAGCGTTGCAGCTTACTCCGGCCGTGATGAGGGCTGCAGAACTGATGAAGCGAATATTGAACACATGAACACACTCGATCTCATGTTGTACCAAGAATGAAAAGTGTCCGGTGTAGGTCCAGGATCATTTGTATTGAAGCTAGGTGGCAATTTGCATTCTTCTGTGCAATCTGTGTGGGTTTCGCTGACCATCGGTGGTGAGGGAGGAACAGATGCCGACCCCCCGAGCAATAGATTCCCCGTAGGAACGGCAGAAAATAGGTGTTACAGCCGCGTAGACACAGCTTTCTAGGCGATAGATAAAAGGCCCAGTGAATACGAGTCTCATAGAGCCGCCACGGAGTTGGTTGAGATCGTCGTGTGTGCAGAAGAAAGTCTTCAAGATGGCTGCATACCGACCATTCAATGTCAGTCCTCGATATCCCACCATGCCAAACAGCTATCAGGTGAATCACAATCCAACTGCATCAGAAATTGAGGTCCGCATGAGGGGAAAGACTAGAAATTCCTTCCCCTGTGAGAACGATGTAGGAAATAAAAGTCTCAGTAATGAGACTAGGCCAGAACATTCGCGAGGAACTTCGAGCTATTCCAGTTGCCGAAGCTAACGATTTGTAAACCCCTGCGCTGAGTCACCTCCTCCACACACACTGCTCACTAGTAGACGCGTAAAGATGAACAGGGAGACTCGCTGCCTCAAATAGTGTCGAGAGTGGGTGCCCAATCCATGCGATGGAACTGGTAAATGTCGTCTCGATTGCGATTCATGTTTTCTCACTCGCTGCAAGGTTGCAGCATGGGCGCCGCTCCCTCATTTATTTCTGGAGGAGACCCCTCATCTAAGCTGGGAAGTACCAATTAAATAACCAGCACCTCATCCATCAACCCTACGCCGAAAAGTTCAGGAGACAACGAATCATTTTGAATCAGATGTTTGAACCACGAAGTTAGACTTCCTTGCGCCCGCTGTAGTGTTCCATACTTATGAGATTTTGTTCTGTCCGTGGGCGGCTACGACGCCCTGCCACTCTCAACCTTCCCACTTCCGCTCGTCGATTCCGTATAAACGCCGGAACGGTTCTACGAGCAGTTCCTGCGCTTCTCTGCGTCGCTAGTGTTTATGCTCAGCTTCTGCGGCAAGGATCTCGACGAAGTACAGCGCGTTTTGGCCGAATTTGTGCAGGATATGAATCCGGGCGCGCACCTTGTCGATACGTTCCTGGTGTTGGACTTGCTCCCGGACTTCTTGTCACGGTATGCGCTGCTTGCCTTGACCAAGTCTGCTGGGCTGATTTGAATACCAGGTGGTGCGGAAAAAAAGGCCCTCGGGAAGGTGAGGTGAGGCAGTTCAGCTTGCGCATACTGGCATAAGACCATCAGTGAGGAGTGAAACATAGACTCGTAACCAGCTCTATGTTGAGTAACTAGTGCTAGTAGTAGTTTGCAATTTAGTTTGGGTCAATCGGAGAAAAATTAAGAGAAAAAAAAAAATGCGACTGGAGTTACTCGAACATAGAGACTGGGACAACTTAGTACTGAAAACAGAGATCAAAGTTGTACGTAACTTAATCAATCTGACTTAGAAAGATTTCGACGACCTTTTTTATTGCGGCAAGCCTGCCCCTTCCCTGGCCTAATCTGAAGAGTACAAAAGTTTCTAATAGTATCGAAGGTATATCAAGTGCAAAAATATCCACACATATCTCCTGATGAAGCCCCCAGGCACGAGCCGCATCCCAAAGTGCCTCTGCACCAAATATCTTCGCCAAATGCACCTCTGGCACATCGTGGTTGCACTTCTAGCCATCCTATCGGTTTCCACACTCACCTGGGATGCCCGCGACACGCTCAAATATCTCGAATCGACCCAATTGATGGCTGATAATGTGCCATTTACCCCGAATCGTGCCTCTCGGACACCGTCCCCGGGCCCAATGCTGCAGCCATCTTCAGGTCCAAATCCAATATTTGAGGCCTCTCCACCCAAGCGCCGAGGTGGGCAGCCGATGTCAATCAAGGTGAAGCGCCAGAGGATTGCCCGGGAAGAGGCAGAACGAGAGCGGGAGACCTGGACCGAAGAACAGAGTACAGCAGAGCAAAATAGGGTTCTGCAGGAGAAACTTGCGACAGCTGCAGCGGAAAAATTGGCCAAGGAAGCGGCAGCAGCGGAGAAGGCCGATCGAGAGCGGACAGCACGTATCCAGGAAGCACTCCAAGCCCTCAAGAACGCGGGCTGCAAGACAACATTCCAGTTCTTCGAGGAATTCTTCGCCAGTACAGACCCCGAGATTTCGAAGCGTGCAAGCCGTTTGGTGCATGACCACGGGACGGAATTGCTCGACCTACTTCACCAGAAACAACCCGCGCTAGTGGAGAAGTGGGCCCTCAAAGTCAGCCTCCCAGTTATAGCGGCAGAAGGCGAAGCTCTGGCGGATTTGCTTCGTCCGGACACGACGAGGGAGTTCACCTCTCGACTGGAGACGTGGTCGCTCGACAACATGTTGGCAGAAGCCATGATTGCTGCGCCAAACCTGTGTGAGCTTCTCACGCTCATGGGGATGACATCTGACATCGGGCGAGAGGACAAGAAGCTTGTGGGTCCAACCGTGATCCGCGGAACGATCTCGTTCTCACGACTTTGATTTTAGGTGCTTATAACCGTCCTCTGTATGCTGGCGCAGTCCCAAAACGAACGCGCCAATGAGTTTCAAGAGATCATGGGCATATACTTCCTTGCCTGCAACACCCCGCGTCGGCAATTCGATGTTCTGGCACATGCGGGGTTGACGGTGTCGTACGGCAAAGCACTCACTGATCTCAAAGGTCTTTCAGCCGAAGGATTGGCTCGTCTACGTCGCATGGTTCAGGAAAAGGCCTGCATGATTGTGTGGGACAACCTGAACATCGCCTTCAAGGTTGGGGAGCAGCGGCATAATTCCAAGGACACGTTCGAGAATGGTACGACCGTCACACTTATCGTGCTCTATGGGGTCCTGCGCGGCGAGTTGGAGCTCGAGATATTGGAACCGCGAACCAACCGCCGGCCAGTCATTGATTTCGAACCCATGGACACCCTTCCTACTGCCGAACACATTCTCCAGACGCGACAATCCGCATTATGGCATGTGCGGCACACTCTTCTCACCCGCTTCCCCGCTTTAGCCGCCAAATTCGAAGAGGACCTCGGTGAAGTTCCTGTTGTCCGCGCCATTCCGCTTCATCAGACGGTGCACCTCCCGGCCCCAGCCATGAAAATTGACGAATCGAGTCTGGACGGAACGATCGAGGTTATTGACACCATCGTAACACGCACACTCCAATTCACCGCTGCGGGAATGCGTGCCCACGGTGTCATGTTCGCTGGCGGCGACCTTCTCAGTTTGAACCTCACGGATAAGGTATGTGCATACCCATTTTTCGTTTGAGGTCTGCTCTAATTTGTATCAACAGGCAATCGCTGCACGGCGGGAAGACACGGAACTCTTGGATGCATACGGCCGCTACCTCAAAGGAATGCTCGGCCTTTTCCATGTCAAGTTGTCGGGCAGTCGTGGGACTGTTAACGAACACTGGGGTGAGCCCAACTCGAAATTCCCTGGTTCTCTCTGGTCACAAAATAGCTTCCTGTCGAGGAAGGCTGTTTCTGCAGGGTGGAAGGCGAAAACACTTCCGCCCTTTCGACCTACACATGAGCTGATGCTCACCCTCTCTCTGCCTGCTCATATCCTCGATGGTTTTCGCATTTATTGCGGAGCAGAGTCGCTGGACTCGTGGGTTAAGTCCGATCTTTCCTGGCATGACATCGAGTCAGTCTCGGAAGTGGTAGTTCAAAAACTTTGCTCCTCCAGCACTGTTGAGGAACTGCGACAGCTTCCAGAGGCGGAACGCGATCCACAACTAGAAAACACCATTCTTTGCAACCACGACATGCTTCTTCTGCTTATTTTCACGGCTTCCATTAAATCCGGAGACGTCGGACTGGTCGTCAATATTCTAGCTCATTGGATGGTAATGTTCCGCGGGACTGGCTCGATGCCGAAGTATGCAGATGCTCTGTTCGAGCTCATCGTCAACCTGAAGCGCTGGCCACCGTCTCTTCGGTATGTACCTTTCCGAATAGCTCGCCCGCAAAGACCTCATCAATAAATACAGAGACGCCTACCTGAATAACTGGCTGGTTAATCTCACAGGGAAAATTCGGGCGTTCAAGGAGATTGATCTATTGCAAGAGCACCAGAATTTTTGGGCCAAGGTCAGGCGGGAGAAGTTTATTAGTTGAATAACTCACATCAAAAGTACAGGTTGTTTACAACGAAAGAGGGTCCAACCGCAGCTGGGACTGGTTGAGTATGATTACCGTGGTTATCTTTAATCTTCGGGACGTCATGCGCAACGTCCAAAGCCAGTTCAAGATCCCCCACCATGGAATATCCCACACCAGCCCGAAAACCGCAGAAGATATTAGCCGTTTGCAGGGTTGGCTCGAGTCGAACAAGCTGCAAACTTACATCAAAGAGCGTCCCGGAAAGGACACAATTCTCCGAGTTCGAGACCTCATGGTAACCGGAGCCGCGTATGCTAACACCCCGGGCGCATTCAAGAACTTTCGTCGTGAGACTCGCAGAGTCTCGTACAAGAAGTCAGCGGCACTGGAAAGCGAATCCGAAGAAGAGGAGGACGATGGGGTTCTGCAGGAGCCTGATACGCAGTTGGACCAGGTTGAACATGATGATCTCATGCACGACGAGGAATTCACTCACATGGCTGACGAGCTATTGGGAATGGCTCAGGAGGTTGTAGGACTGTAATGCAAGTAGAATTTATTCAGCATGATTATTGCTACTACTGCGTCCTCGTCTCGGTGGACCACTCGGAACTACGGTCGCACGGCGTCCCCGGGAGCTAGAAGCCCGCACACGGTTTGCTGTACCGCGTGCCCGTCTCCCGCCTCGCCCTCCACGCCCTCTCCCTCTCCCACGACCGAGGAGGATGAAGTCCATCATGTCGCCACGGAGATCAGCAGCTGGCTCTTCAGGATCCATGTCTGTGCTCGCATCGTACTCGTCAAAAATCCGGTGAAGCTCATGTAGGAGCTGTTCTCCGTGGTTCGGCATCAAGAACCACCGCGCACGACGCTGTAGGTTGGTTAAATTCTCGACGCGCTCCCCGCACATTGCAATCTGTTCAATAGTTGAATCTGGGAGTAATGCAGATCCCGTCATAGAGAACCCTGCGTCCTTGGGGTAGAGTTGCGGCATGAGGACATCCCGACTCCATTTGCGGAGTCCGGTCCGAATAGCATCTGAAAGCTCAGTCGGGAACTTGCGTTTTTTACCTCCCTTCAACCCGGGAATTTTCTCGACTTCAAACAAAGGGACGGGGAAGCGTTCGGGATCGCAAACGTCGCAGCAGCGGGCACCCACCGGGGCTATCGAAATTGGCGGTGCTGCATAAAAGTTCAGCTGGCACGGAATATTTTTTGGGGCGCTTACGCTTTGTGCTGTTACGAAAATATTCATCCCAGACAATTCGTCGGCACTGCTTGGTGCATGCAAAGCTGGTGAGGAACATCGCTTCCAAGGCATCCGCGGCAGACTGCCGTGCTGCCTTTCGCTTTTTCTTCTTGTCGGCGGCTGCCACAGCATCAGGATCAACCTCGTCGATATCCGCATTTTGCTCTACACGTGCCCCGCCCTCGCCAATTGCGACCACTTGACCAGCGACGACGTCCACACCTTCTTCGCGTTCGGGTGCAAAGTCGCCCTCCTGATTGTGTGGCTCAGCGGCTACCTCCCGTGCGAGCCGTGCTTCCTCTGCTGCCAGCCCATCCTTCAAGACCTTTGCTGGAACGAAAAGGATGGCTTCCCCAGCTGCGAAAAGTCACGCACAGCACGACCCGAACGCTGGGCCAATGCGCAGAAGGAGGGAGGCAGTTTCCACAGAATAACGCGGAAAATGTTGCGCATATCACAGCCCTGTAAAAAAGGTAAGCACCATTTGACGGAGGTTCTCGAGAGCTTACCATCCCAACGGCATCTGTGCAGCATAAAATGCGCACCTCGCCGTCTCGCAACTTCTGTTCTAGCTCACGTTTACGCGCCGTTCCGATCTTCGCGTGGTAAAATCCAATTGCGGACTTCGGGATCCCGACGTCTTGGGCCCACGACTGTAATTGGTCGCAGGCATCCTCCGTCTCGATTCTAGTGTTGAAGTAGGCGAGGGAGATGGGGATATCGGCAGCGACAGTCGCGTCCTCAGGGATGAGGAATCGAAGGTCTGCCTTCGTGTCGTCAGGATGTACAATTTTTCTGACAGATAATGCGATGTTGGGGCGGGCATTGGACATCGATACGATGACGGCATCCGTTCCAATCTTGAGTTTTGCACAGACATCATCGAGAACGTGGGAAGGGAGGGTTGCGGAAGCGATGGCAAAGGTGACATTGGTGGAAACCCGCCCACGAAGAATTCCGAGTTCTGCGTACTCGGAACGGAAGCTGCCGCCCCAGAGGCTTACGCAGTGAGCCTCGTCGATGAATATGAGGCGGAGATGCTCCTGGAGCCGCGGTTGCGACAGAAAACTTCTTGCTGAATTCCAGAGAGGCTGCTATCTCAGGTGAGATAAAGATACGTTGCGCTGATCCCTCTGCTACCCGCTATATATGCGTGTTAAATTATCAATTGGGTGCAGAGCGATCCATTACCTTGTACAGAGCGTCCCGCCCTTCCACTAATAGTGTCTCTTTGCAGACAGCGATTGAAGACAACGGAGAAGCCGCTGCCTGAGGAAATGTCAATTAAGCAATTTGCGCGGTGAATTGACACTCACTTGTTCGATGATGAGCGCACTTAAAGGGCTGACAACGAGGACGATGTCCTTCTCATTCCCTAGCACTGGGAGATCGAAACACAAGGACTTCCCGCTCCCCGTGCCGATGTCCAGGATGACGTCGGAGCCTTGCATGACATTGGCAAAAAACCGCTTTTGGAACTCGTGGGGTATCTTCCCCAGCCGGATTCTTGAGCTAGTAACCATTGCTGGGATATCTAGTTCCCCCTCCTTGTAAATTTTGACCTTGGAAGCCAGAGGTTTCGGCGCCACGGGCTTGGATGCCGCCACCATCGCACAGAGCCGTTTTCGCGCTAGCACAGGATTGGACGCGTCTTCAGGTGGTTTTGGTGTGGGCAGTCAATGACAAATGCGTTGAGAAGACTTTGTACGCTTCAGAATGTTGCTGGAGGACGTGAACGAGAAGATCCAGAAGAGGCGGTGGGCGAAAGAGCAAAAGATTCTCCAAGTCAGATTGATTAAGTTACGTACAACTTTGATCTCCGTTTTCCGTACTAAGTTGTCCCAGTCTCTATGTTCGAGCAACCCTTTCGCCACTTTTTTTTTTCTTCCTCAATTTTTGTTCGTTGGTTCCAATTCTTCTTACATGCTACTACTAATAATGTTGCTCAACATAGAGACTGGTTACGAGTCTAAGTGAAACACAACTAATCTTGTTACCGAGAGTCGAAAGCTTCCCAGGTATTTGTGTTGAAGCAGCGTCGAAATAAACTTGTGGGTTTCGCTGTTCATCACTGGTGTGGGCGGAAGATGGGTTGAGCGCCCGGGTAACAGCCTCCACTTCCGCACTTGCGGGACGCCAATTAATGTTGCCGCGACTTCAGACTTGAGGCAACTTGAAGTCGGCTACCAACTTGAGTCGAGTCAAGTCGAGTCAAATGTCAGACTTGACTCGACTCGCAAGTCAGTCCAAGTCGACTTCGAGTGACTTGAGTCGACTTGAGTCGGGCATAAATATTAGAAATGTGTAGGAATGAAGGAGAACCACAATTCCAGTCATTAGGACCCCAATTTTCGTAGGTGGAAGTGCGATACATGCCTATTTCCCAGAATTGATGCTGTCTTTGATTGCCATGTTCCCGAATGCTGTCGGGGCGGTTCAATATTTAAAATTTAGGTACATTCAAGTGAATTGCATGAAAAGTATCGGGTCTCAAGCAAGTAGATAAGGTCTGGCAGTTCATCCGAGTCATAATCATGCTCTTTTCCCATGCATCTATACCATCTTTCACAAGTAAAAGTAATGCGACTGTGCCGCCTTGTGCCATGCGAAGACCATCCGAGTTTTGCATACATTGCCGTTTCTTCGGCCGCTTTCGTAGCCAAAGAATGGGTCATAATGTCAATAAGGGCCTGTATAATATATATCAGCTATTTAAAAGTGTTCTAAAATTCGCAAAATTGCACCTCAAGATGATGTAGTCTTGAATCCAAGCCTTTGAATGCAAGGAAAATGTGTTCACTCCATGGGAATTGAACAATGTAAAGCTGATCCATAGTATGCTCAGTTGAAGCTCCATCATCAACAGCTTTGACAAGCTCAATCAACGTGCACATTCTGGAACGTAACGGAAGTGGGACAACATTGTGCCAGCGGCTAATGTGAATCCACATCGGTGTCCATCGGGTTGAAGGACCCTGATAAACGATATTAGATCAAGGTAAGGCTTCGGAAAAATGTATTTAGCAAATTGTCACTGATGCAGTACCCAATACACGGGAGTGAACCCTGAAATTCAGGGTATTCAAGGATGTGAAGGGACGTAACGGCTATTGAGAAAGACTTGGGTGCTGGGAAGTGGCTGCCGCTCTCTCTTTTAAGTCTGAACATCCGCTGCCCACAAAATGTCACCTCAGCCTCCTCGGTGTATCTCTAACTGATTCTTGTGTTCATTTCCACCTTTAAATTCATCTTGATCTGACATTTCATATCTTTATGTCGACATCATATCCATTTATCAAGTTCTGTCTCACTGAGTTAGTGGTACTCTAAGTATATCTTTGTTTTTCACGTCCGAGCTTCTCATATATCGGTGTGATTGTGCGCATGAATAGAACACGGAGTGGCTGTACTCAAATCAAGCCTCCCTGTTTTTGAGTTATGAGGCCATATTGGTAAAGGTTAACCTGCCCCGAAAAAGCCCACGTGCATCCAAGGGCATAAGAAGAATATGGGAATATTTTATCCAAGCATTCTGTACAACATTGGCGGAGCAACAGGTTCCCGATCACCACACGCCAAAGGCCATCAATTATTGACAATGATCCTTGATCCAGCTTCAGCCGGTGTTCTCGGCAGCACTTGGAGTTCCTCGCGTTCATTTCCAGCTTTGGTACATGTCTTCATCTGACATTTCATATCTTTCAGGCAGTGTGATTTCATTTAATATCATCCATCTCAGCGGTAGTATTCTGACTTGTAAGTATATCTCTGTTTGAAAGTCTCCGTCGGGTTCCATCTGGCAGTATACTCGGTTCTATGATAGCTGTTGCAGCCCTCCAGCTCTCAGTCTCTATGGCCATTTCATATCTGGCTTGAACAAGTTTGTTGTGGTGCAAGATGGAGAACAAAGTCTGAACATTGGAATTCTAGTACTACAATTAAATTCAAACTGTATGGTTACTGCTGAATTAGGGAGATTTCCCTTGCTTTGCGGTGGGAATATCTGTGGCAATAGCACCGGTATGTCACGTGTCCAACATGTTCTCAGAGATGGTTGTACTTGCGTTGATTGTTCCCGGGCCATTTAATATCCAACTGTACTGGTTTCCAAGAAGTCCTTGTGGATGGTTGCTTGATTTGTTCGAGGGGTATTAGCTGATGAAAAACCTGCATTATTGGTATGTGATTTATGCTATTTCAATCCTTCGCCTGTCCTACTTAAACACTGCATTGTTCTGCCCTGCCATTCAAGCCACCCACCTCGGACGTCATCTAACAATTCAAGGGCTCGAGCAACCAGGTGTTCAACTGCATGCAATGCCGATAATCCTATCCCTCCCTCCCAGAGTCAGGCAATACCCTCACAGTCACTCAGTGCAGGTGACCAACAACCCGGTGTTGCTCCATTATCTTGTGTGTATTTTCTTTTCTTTCCCAGCTATATCTACTCACCCAGAATCAGCCTTACAGTCTCGCAGGGCAGGAGCCACAGGTACGAGTTTCATAATCCTTCCTAACTCAACTTATGATTTTCTTTCAAGGCCAATCCTCGGGAGGAACTGGTACACATAGCCTGGCACCAATCCCTGAGACGGTACCTGTTCTGCTCTTAAATCATGCATTTATAATTTAATTTCACCGTGCCAGGTTACACCCAGATCAGCTCCTCAGTCCCCTCCATTGATACCATTGAATCAACAGTCACAGACTCCTTTTGCGGGAGACCCTGACAGACAACGACATTATCCATCGAACAAGCTCCGGAATCTCATCATAGATGCCTGGATTCTCTATTATACTGAACTCAAAGCCGAGTTGGGCGTAAGTAGCTTTATTTATAAGTTCAATACCACTCTAACAAGGTTTTCCAGAGCGCTATCAGCCTGATCAGCTTTACAGGTGATATCTGGAGCAGCCAGGGATTACATCCATTCCTTGCCCTCACAGCTCACTGGCTCAGCCGCAAGGGGGAGAGTGATCAAGTTGTGCTACGCCAAGCCTTACTGGCATTTCGACGCATCCGGGGTGTGCATAGTGGCCAGCGGCTCATCCGAGCCCTTGAAATAAGTACTGAAAATTTCAAAGCTTGAAGCTTATGAAGCCACAGCCATCAGCGAAAATGCTTCCGGCTCAAGCTCTCCTGTGGGATCTGAATCAGATTCCGGCAGTGGTGCACCATCTCGTTCTCGAACAGTGCACACAGGAATTCCGAATCTGGCACAGCGCCTTCGTCATTCCCAACAGTCTCTCGATTTTTCGACAGGAAGAACCGGAAGGAACCAGTCAATTGAAGAAGAGATGAGGCACTACAAGCATAGTGTGATCCCTCCCAGGAGCTCAACTGATATGATTGGCTATTGGATTGTGAGTGCTCGTTTAAGCTCATATACAATCTAACAACAACCGCTGAACCTCTTATTCGGTGGAATCATGAGAAAACAACGTGGCCCAGAATATACCGCCTCTTCACCGACTATGCCGCAATCCAGGCAACTTCTGTGCCATCCAAAAGAGTGTTTTCATCTGTAGCTGAGACTGATACAAAACGGCGGAACCATATTAGTCCTATACTAATGGAGGCTCTTCAGATGTTGAAGTTTCATTTCAAAAAATCAAGGCTGAACTTCATGTCTGAATGGCAGTCTGCCATTGTTGCCGATGACGAAGAGGACTGGCTGCGGGTTTTAGCATCCACAGGTGATGATGAGCACAAAAAGTGATTAAGAGGGAGATTTCAGACAGCTGCGACTTCGCAGAGATTCCATACCTTGAAATGCCGGAGGAGAATGGGGATTGAGTTTGATCTCGTGTTCCCGTAAATAATTAGGACAATTTCGGGTTGTTTTTATGTATCTAGGTGACATTGTGTACTGGTCTGAGTATTTATCAAAAAAAAGTCTCGATTTCATCGACTTGAGTCGACTCAAGTCGACTTCGAGTGACTTCGGCGGTTCTAAGTCGAGTCGAGTCGAGTCAAACCTGGATTTAAGTCGACTTCCCGAGTCGCGACTCGACTTATCGAGTCGCGGCAACATTATCGAGTATGACCGCGATCTCGTCCGGGTCGGCGTGCACGGTGTTTTCTGCTCAAGGGTTGGACCAAGCACAGTCAACGTAGCAAAAAACACCGACCATCCTTTTGCTCGACTGAAAGTTGAGTCTGCGTTGCAGCGTGGTTGTAGCTTTTAGCGGGGAGAATGCCTGGGCGATAATTAACAAAGAGGTAGGTGACACAAGGACTCTCACTGTGGCGAGGGGCCGGGACGCCCATGAAGGTCAGTGGTGAAAAGAGGGAACTTGATGCGCTGAATGATGCCTTGTTCAAAGTCCCCGATGTATCCGGTCAATTGCTGTGGGCCGAATGGGCGAAAGACGCGCGCGCAATCGAGGATGAAACTTGAAAGCAAGGGCGTGGTATACGGGGTCGAGTTGAGGAGAGAGGCCGGGTATTCGTACCGCAAAGTGGCAGTACGATGAATGGTATTTAAAGGCACTGTAAGCAAGTCAGAGGAGCTCGAGAACCACTAGAACAACACGCACCAAGAAAAAAGAGCAGCGCGCAGGAGTATAATGGCAATAAACATAGCAATTTTCCGCCTCAACAAGTATTTGACTGGGCACAGGCCGGCCTTCGAGGCGGCTGCAAAAACAGGGCCAATGGATCCCCTGCGCCCGGATGAATTTGACGAGAGCCAGAGGCTCGGGGGGGTACGCCTTTGAATGTTGGCCTAGATCGTAGCGCTCCACAAAAGGACACAGATGGAGAAGAGAAAGCTCACCACAGAACCTCTATGAGGCCAACCAGAGTGTAACTGTAGATGGTTAGCTCTTTTTGTTGAGCTAAATCCTGTGCGAGATGGGTGTCGAACCGCTGAACGGGCGGGGGAAGGGAGGCCCTTATTCACAGTTCTCGGGCGTGTCGTTCAAAAGATATAGCCGTTTCAAAGATCCAGGCACATAAATGTGCAGCAAGAGAAGCAACCCAAGACAACACGCAACCAGAGAACCCAGACTTAAGGCAGGTCCAAGTATTTTAAGAGTTTTCAATCTGACGGAGATGAATATTAAGGACAAGAAGGAAAACACGATTCGATTTCAAAGTTGATCAAAAACAAATAAAGTACAATTATTAGCAAGAATGGACTAGTGATATGTGGCAGCTATTCTGCGCCGGCGGCCTCGTCGACCAGATCATTGCAGACTCCTGTAACGGTATGAAGGTGGGCGGCATGCGCTGGGAACGTGCAGCAGAGGTGGCACGTCGAACACTCTGTTGTAGCGGTCGACGCTAAAGCCCAGATGTCGAGGGGAACACCAAGTCGGGAATTCCACTCCATTAGCGCTGCGCCGATGGGCGAATCAAGAAATTCGGCGGAGGTTCCGAGCTGCTTTCCACGAGGCAGCTCACGGAGTGCGAGATCATGAGGCAGTCGCTCCGGACGGGGTACATGCGCAACTGGGAGTGAGATCAGTACGAAAGATAAAAGAAGGGAGGGAAAGAAATCGCACTGGTCGATGGTGTTGGCCAATTCCCACAGAGGCCAGCCCTTATGTGGTCGTTGAAGCCGGTGCGACTGAATCGGCATTTGCAGCCCATGCAGGTGCTGCAATCGTCTATGATCTCCGCGAGGACGTCGCAGGTGACCCCAAATGTAGAATTGAGAGCCCGGAGGGCTTGCCCGATGTCCATACCGAGAAACTTGAGCTCTTGAAAAGTGCGCGTAAGTTACGCGCACCCGGGATAGAACTTCTCGTCGTATGGCTGCAGCACCCAATGAGTCGGGACTCCAGGTTTGGGAAAGGCGAGATGGGAGGAAGGAGAGGCTGTCAGAGGCATTAAAATAATGAACACGATAGAAGAAATTAGTAGAGACTCACTTTCGAATTGGGCAGAGAACAGACCATCCCAGCAAACATCAATAATTCGCACATCTAAGTGCCAATTAGAGAAAGTACAAGAAACTGGTGTAAAACGTACCAGAGATAACCGGGCCCTTGCCACCGATTCAGAGTATCGAGAAGAATGCAATGTTGGCCCTTTGGCACGCAAAGGAGTCGGAGTGGGGCTCGAGGTGGGTGTCGTGCCAGTGCTAGACGGGACTCGGGTGTCCCATAGAATTAGATCTTCTACTTGTTCAGTGGAGGATGAAGAAGTGGCTGGGCTTGTGCGCGTTTGGTCAACAGCATGGTGCTCATGGTCGGGGTCATCGGGGCCTGAAAGTTAAATCAAGATAGCACAATCAGTGACGGAAAGAAAAACGCACCGTCACTGTTGTCACCGGTGCTATAGACGCTTGGGCGGACTTTAGGAATCACAATTAGGAAACAGATCAGAACGTCAAAAAAAAATTCAAGTATGAAGTCTCACCAATAAAACTACATTGATGGTCAGCTGCACGGAAAAAATCCTCCTTCACGCCACGGAATTTCTTGCCTAGCTGGAGCTTCATAGGCGCGTACAGTCGGCCGTGGTAGTCAAGATGAGGGCAGGCGGGATATACAAAGTTGGGGACAGAGGGGAAGGAGCAGCGCCAACAATAATCGATGAGTTTGCGGTTTTGCGAGTCGGTCTGGATCCGGAGAAAGCATAATTAGCTAGAGAGAAACCAAATAATTGAAACAGCGAACCTGGGGACAATTCCCAATCATTTCCAGCCCAAGTGACTATTACGCCTGCGTGGTTATAAAATTCAAGCTGTTCGCTTGCCTCCTTGAGAAGTTCCTTGGTTTGAAGTGGTGGTGCGGGAGGGCGGAGCAAGGTGGGGGTTCGGACATAGGGATAAGGGTTATAACGGCGCTTGAAGGGCATGGTTGGTGGAGAGGAAAAAAGCGGTGGATGAGCGCAAGTCACTGTGTCGATCTATAAAGTCTACATTGCATTCTTTGAGATGCGTCGTCTGAGACGCATTCTGCTCAACGAGAGACCGCGTTGTGCAATTTTTTGAGGGCTTGGCGCACAAGGAGAAGCATGAGGCAGGCGGTGTTGCGAGAAAGAAAAATGTGGCTGGGGCTGAAAAAAACGTGGTTGAGAACAAGATAAAGGGGAATATTGATTAGTTTAAAAAGTAATGACAATATGAGAAGATAAATGAGGGGCGCGGGAAACGCGTAGGGCGTGGGAGTGTTGCCGGAATGTCCCACAAGTCACGATCCACTGGGCACGGGCTCCCGGGCTTAGCCAAGTAAGAAGCATCGAGTCTCCCCTTGAACCCTGCCGCGCATTTGTATCTGTCTCGTTTAAATTTAGAATCCTGTAAAGTATTTAAGTGGATGGTGATGGGAGGAACACCCCACCTGTTGGACGCGAAGTTACTAGACTTCATGCTTAACAGGTTGAGTAGGCATTCATTCGGAGATACCCAGAAGCTATACCAAGTTTTGTTTGTTTTCCCTGTTTGAATATTATCTGTGTTGGATTTGGATCTTTATACACAGCGCGTGGACATATTGGATAACAGAACGGATGCATGGAATATAAGGAAACGGATCGGACTTGACAATTGGTTGTAATCTCATAAGGATTAGCAATTGTGGATACTATTGGAATCGGGATTCATAAGGAATCACTTGCGCCATGCATCGGAGTACTATCTCCAAACCTAGACCCACATCACACAAACTGTTGAACATAAAATCTCGTCTGTATCCATGATTGTGCCTAGAACGGGTTTGAGCAGACCTATAAAGTCTTGCTTCCCAAAGAGAACTAAAGTTCAAATTGCCACAATCTATACTGGATTGGAACCCTGAACTTGCACAAGGACTATAGTGTTTGAGTTGTTGTAGTTGCATTCTCGAACCACGTATTCATTTACAAGGTTTGGTTTGTGGTTATTTCACCGTCAGCCCCATAGTCACTGTTTCACCGTATTGGTGGTGTAAGAAGTATACTCAGACGTGCACACGAGAGGTGAACGGTTATATATTCATACCTGTAAGAAGTATATTAGAAGATAAATAAGTAACTCTTTAAATAAGTAAACAAAGCTGTAAAGAAGCTGTAGATGAACATCTACATATGGCAGACAATGTGGAAGTTGAAAAAGAGCTGTAACTAATAGGATGGAGTTGGAATAAAAGGGGAAGGCGCGTCGAGCCTAGACTCTAACAGTCGGCATGGGTCCAGGCTGCATTTCCCTCCTTTGGGAGGGCCAGAGCAGCTTCAGGAGAGTCCGCGGGGTCTGTGGCCATCGGACACGCAAAGGAAAAGACATGAGTCGTCACAAAAGGTCACTAAGTCGGATTTACATAGCTACATCTGTATAGGGAAATTCCCAACATTTGGAAAAAAAAAGATATGTGCAGCCGAACAGGCTCTAAGCTGTCTAGGTCTGGGATTTAGATTACAGTAAACTGGAAGCAGCTTGGCGCTCAGTCAGCCCAGCCAGATAAGGGTGCAAGTGTACCATATCCTGCAGTGCTGTACTACTACCAGAAATATCACATAAGTCCCAGCAACTAGATTTGATGCATCAAATATATAGACAACCACAAAGATAAACAGACTGGGCCTGGAATAGCATCTAGAGTGTGCCAAACAAACTGTGATGCTTCAGTTTCTGGGTGTTTTCTGAAATGAACAAAAATGATCATCTAGGCATTTAACCTTTCTTCCTTCTCAGTATGCATTTAACTGGGAATGATACTCACTGGACTGCTGAGACCAGCTGAATTTAAAAGAATAAATAGTATTTTCATTTTGAATCAGGTTCACAGAATACAGACAAAGTAAAACAAAATTGTGGCTATCCAGACTTTCTTTGTAGGCCCAAATTTGGACATGGACACAAGCTACAAACACTTACACTACAACTGGCTGATGAGGTTCATCAGTTAATTCTACCTGCTCCTCATCTTGAATATCACATGGATTTCCAGAGGGGACATTGAGCTCTACCAGGTGAGCAATGTTCTCTTTGTGCTGTTCCAGAACATCACTGCCAATACAAGCAAGCCTTTCATCAACACATTGAACTTGCTTCGCTTGAGATGACCGTTCAAGCAGTGGCCGGGCTGTGTGCCAAAGTTCAACTGCTTTCAACTGGTCACCATGGCTGTTGGAAATGTCCCCAAGTCTGAGCATACATTCTGCTCTGCTCTGATGGACATCCATATAGGTGAACCCCTCAAGGGCAACGGTGAACAAGCTAATAGCAGTGTTCTCATCGTTCTGCATGAGGAACATCTGGCCAAAAAACTGCAGAGCTTTATAGACCTGAAGAGGCTGTCTACACTTGATTGAATATACCAAGAATATGGTTGTCCATCCAGGTATTGATTCATCTGGACCCCAGGAGTTTGGATTGCCTAATTTCTCCAAACAGAATGACTTGATTTCACCATGTTCTGGGGCTAAATTCAATGACTGTTCAAAAAGTCTCTTTGCTGGTGGGAGAGCCTGTTCTCTCAGATATAGAGCTGCAAGTGTAGCATCACAGGAGATTATCAATGACTTATGACCCATAGTGGTAAATATTGATTGAGCAAGTTCAATATTCTGTTGCGCATCATGCTTTGGAACACCTATCAACACTTTAATTTCAGCCACATTCAGCAATGCAACAGCATGCCAAAAGGGATCTCGGTCTGTAGTGATCTGAAGTATCTTGGTATGAATTTTCCAGGCCTCACTATATTCTGATTTAAACTTGTGGACCTCAGCCTGATTGTTCATGATGTCAAGATTAACTGCGCTATCAGACATACCACAAAGACCAAGGAGGGTCTGTGCCCTGATGTTCAAAGAGAGACTTTGTGTGTAGTGACTGAGCTCTTGCCAGCAGACAGCTTCTGAACGAACGGCTGCTGCTTCTGTATCTAGATCCCCGGAAACCCTTGCCAACTTTTGAGCTTCATATGCATATATTTGAGCTACAGAGTATTTCCCAAGCTGAATGTTAATCCATGCAAGCCGATCCAAAGCTTGACTCTGGCTCTTGCTGTTACCAGTTAGATTTGCCAAGGATATACCTTTTTTGCACATATTTGCAGCCTCAACAAAATCAGTTTTGAAGTGCTGATAGTAAAATGACATCCTATTATACAATCTGCCTAAATAGGATTTGTGTCAGTTCTGGTAGAAAAAATATAAATGGGGAGCACACATTTAAGATCTGGATCATCACAGTGCCTGAGGTGCTCCAAAGCTTGGAAGACTAGAGCCTCAGGATCAGAGATTGAGTAAGATCCCGGTCGGTTCAACAACTCAGTTATAAAGTAAACTTTGAGTTGATGATCATGGAGCTGGGGAAGCATATCTTGTACTTGGCCAATCAACAGAGTCAGTGTGTGCATGCTGGCCATGCAAAAATGGCTCAGATGACATATACAGTAAATGCTCTTCGATTGGATTGGTTGTTTCTGTTTTAGGCCCCATTGCAGCACATTCTGGATGTTGGTGAAATGTGACTTTATTTGGGGAACTGTTTTGGAATTTGACTGGGTTCCAACATACTCCTTATAAAATTTGAGCATCTCCTCAAAGTATTTGAAGACCTTCTGAACCAGATGATCTCCAGGAGGCTGGTGCTGTTGCAGATATTCTCGGATAGGCATCAGTACCTTTAATCTTTCATGCTCATCACTGTAAGCCAGAGCAGTAGACTTCAGTGCTGCTTTGCATTTGAGAACATTATCAATGGGTAATTTGCTTTGAACGAGATCTAAATCTGCCAGGCCATCTGGGAGCATTGACAAGAGGCTCAAGAGTTCCTGTGAATGGGGAAACAATTGGCTCCGAGGACTTGACAATGACAGGGAAATGGACAGGTCCAGATTGGATCTTTTGTCAAAGCCTTCAGAGATTAGAGAGGTTTTTTCGGTTTCCCAGCGGGATAATACATTGGAGCAGCCTTCAGTGTCAGCCAAATGGGCAAGAAGACTGATTGCAAGTGGCAGGTTATCTGTCAGGGAGAGGATTTGGTCAATCTCCTCCTGACTGTGTCCACTATCTGCAATATCAACAAATGTGAGACAGGCCGCCTGTTGATCCAATGGTTGCAAGGTTCGCAAAAAAGGTCTAGTCCATAGCACTTTAGCAGGTCGTTCTGCTCCTCGCATGGTAATCTGAGATGAGTGAGTTGGGAGTATTATTTAAAACCTATCTAACTTGCCATTAATGCAAGATCCTCCACACTTGTGAGCAGTGACAGCAATTCTTCAATGTCACCACGAGAACTTGCTGGCTCCCACAAGGTTTCGAGCTCATCTAGAATCAAGAGACTTGGTGGATTGCTTGAGAAATGCTGCAGTACTGCTTGGGTGAGGTCTTTGCTCGGCTTCAGTCCCAGATGGGCTCCAATCAGGTTCACCAGCTCGAGTGTAGTCATTGCAGAGTTGCAAGCAACAAAGAACCTATTCTGTGCATATCTGGCTATAATGTCTGGGTGATGCAAGAGAACCCGTGCCAGGGAGGTTTTTCCCATACCGCCTGCACCCAAAATTGCAATCCTCGGAATTCCGGTGTTGAAAAGATGAAGAATGTCTGAGATCTCTGACTCCCGGCCATGGAAAATCTTGGGCTCTGATGGCAGGATTGAGATTGAGGTAGAGCTTTGAAATGGAGTTATCCAATAAGTGTTATCCAAGAACTTTCTGGAAAAATTGGATGCTGTACCTGTTGGAGGCCCAAGAATAATGTCCACTTATCTGCAAAACATTAGGTGTAGATTGAGTGCACATTTGGATTACTTACTGTGGATGCCCTTTCTGAGGCAGTTGCCTCAGAGAGTTTCTCAATCATGTCAAGCACTTCTTGATGTTTTTTTTGGGCATCCTTTTGCATCTCCATGATACCTGATAGAGCCCAGGGTCCTTCAATCTATAAAACTATGTATCTATGAATCATTGTTACACGGAAATCACAACAGCCCTGAAAGAAGTCAAAGCTTTGTTGTAATCCAGCTTGACAGTCTTTGAGTAGTGTTTCAAGTTCACCCTGGCGGAAGAAGCTTTTCACTCTGTTGCCCTTTTGTTGGGCCTCCACAAATGTGTAGATTTTGTGAAGGATCCTGATACCCTTTGTCAGTGTATTGTCAGCTATGAATGGACCAGAAAAGTACTGGGTGAATTTCCCGACATGATGCAGCACTTCTATAGGCAATTCTGCATCTGCCTTGATATGAAGGATCATAATTGCATCCAGTAATTTCTGGATTTGCTCCAGAAGCTTAACACAGTCTTCTTTGCGTTTTTTAACAGTCTAGAAGGCTTGTAAGCTTCATATTCACTCAGAGTGGCTTCAGCCAAGCGAACCTGGATATTTTCAAAACAGCATTGGTTGTGTTAATTATAGCGCCTAAGAATGGAGTCTTCATGCTATCTGCAATGAGTTGCAAGGTATTTGTGGTCATAGTCAAGCACATTGCCACATTTTCCAGTCGGGTCTGAGTAACGGTGGGCGGGGGCATGTTGGCGGTGCAGTGACTGTGCGAGGTCATGGTCTTTTATACTACCGTCCAGGAGATGCCAGTGTCACCGGGTCTTCCATTCCGTCATCAATCTGCCAGGAATACAACCTAACATGATATCTTACCAGCCCCCAGATAGAGGTCCTCATGCCAACACATGATCAACCTAAATGTTTAACTTTCAATTTTTGGGTCTACTGAAATTCAGGAGTATCTGTCTTGGTTATTTGGCAAGACCCGCCAGGTTCGCTTTGCATCAAATCCACTGTGTTTCACACACATCAGGGTTCTGTATCAGATTCTGTTACCACCGTGAGCCAGAATATAATAAGATCTTCCGCAACTGACTCGGCCGTTGCTCCACCCCACACTTTGTAATGTGATCAAAATCCCCATTTTGGATCCTGAATCAGTGATATTGTTCTTCAATACATGAATAATACGGCTTTGGAATCAAGGGGCAGGTCACCAATCCCGCACTCCACAGGTCCATCCAAGTTGCCTGTCCTTGATCACTGATACTCATCCCGGTATTCCCGGCAGCTAGATATCTTTTTCACACAGACTGCTGCGCTTTGATATCTGGGTGATTGATCATTGACAAGCATAGCATTTGACAATTGATATGTCCCGAATGTCGGGGGAGGTGGTATAGATCAAAGCTTTTGGCCTGGTCAGTGAGTAAAAACCAACTTGCGCAGAAACTCGTTCCGTAATCCTGAAACTTTGGTGGCTGAATGAATTATTTGCCCTGACTGAGCCAGGAACCCAAGTCCACCTACCAGAGGTCTGGTCACATTGTTGTATCTACAGCATCACCGAAGCTTAACACTACAACTAACATTACTGTGATATGTGGACGGGTTAAAATACCGCGTCCAACCATCGTCTATGATGTATCTCCCCTCGCTGCTATTCCTGGTCCAACCAGAGGTGTAAAGATAGTTGAGAGGTCAAATATATCTCGCCGCCATTCCTATGAACTGTTATAGCGCCGTGCATCAGGTGAAATGATGTTAATGCCACGCACCTCGTCGGCACCGTTGCCTGGTGCCTTGCGGCCATCACGCTCGACCTTCCACGGTGTATTTTCGTGGAGCCAGGTAATGCCCGAGACGAGTGTGGAATCGAATGAAAGCAGGCGCCGGGGTGAGGTCCGCGCTGGCTCAGAATCTCGTCTTTCAGGAGTTGGTTGGAAAACCTTTGGCCGCGCGGACCGTTCGGAGGTCGTTGGGCATGCGGAGGTTTCAAGGGCTGGTCTTGATGACTGTTGCAGAGATGGGACTTGATGTGAGGATGCTGGGCTTGGCCGTGGCTGTACAGTAAACTAGAAATAGAGTTAATGGTTTAACGTGTTCGAGAACCCCCTGCTGTTACATGCGAAGTTGTGCATGAAGGGGGATCTAGAATCGGACTCGGGTGGAAACTCAAACTGAGCAGATCCGACACAGTAGTGAGGAGTGAAGCGCACCGGCGTACCGCTTCCGAGATGGATCCCGGAGTATATATTCGTGTCGAAGCCAGATCGAGAGTTAAATTCTTCAATCTGTTTACAATCTGTGCGAGCTTTGCTCGGTGTGAAACGCAAAAGGCCAAAGGAGCACAAGTCTGTTTGAAAGAGTCTGGCTCCAGGGAAGTCCTTGCGCGCGTGTGTCGGAATCTGCCGGAGGGAGATCTCAAGATACTCCATTCAGTGTTCAGTCTTTGCAAGTTGGACAACTCCCAGAAGGCCGATGCGATCTCACGCCCGTCTTAGCCCCGGTTCGTGGCAAATTCAGATCGGCTTGGGGGGACAAGGGCACACCGAGCAGCCGGTTGCGAACGACTCCAGAGATGGGTAGGTGTCTTAGATTTCAGGGAGTAAGCACAAGAGTCGGACGAATGGAAGCAGGGGAAAATGTCACAGAGGCGCGCATGCTTCAGATTGCGGCGGAGTACTACTGGGTTGCATGACCAAGGCAGGATCGCTGGTTTGATATTCGCGTTGTGTATGAGACGATCGGCAGGAATTGAACGACTCCAGAATCTATGGAGAACTCGAGCAAAAGAGCAAGGTCTAGGAAAAAGCAGACAGCAAGAGCGGGCCGCATGTGTCGTTGGTGATCTGGTTGTGGCGCCGAGGAGGTGGCTAGAGGGAAGGATTGCACAGATGCACGGATGTTTGAGATTTCGGAGAGTAAACCGGCAGAAGAATCGGAATATAATACTATCTCGGGGAAGATATCAAACAATACCATCCGCACAATTAAGACACGCTGAAATCAACGGATGCAACAGCTTTGTTTGAAGAGCTCCGAGACGAGCCTGGGATCGGACCGAAGCAGTTGCGGGGTGAGACCAACGTTTGAGTAGCTCGGGAGGCCTTGAGTCGCACGGATTTGTCGACGTCGTTGGGCACGCGAAGGTTCCAAAAAGTCACAGGATCGGGGATCGGGATGTACATGGGACTTGAGGATTACGGCTGCGGTGACGGTCGTCATTTAGGCAATACTGAGTGTCGGATGACTCACGAGGTAGATCAAGGAGTATCTGTGTCAATGCCGGGTCTCAATTCTTTATCGGTGACGCTATTGCTGGTGAGGGGGGAAAGGCCAAGTACCGAGAGACAGAGTCCGCAATTTAAGAAGGGCAAAAATGGACGCAACCGCCGTGCAAATACAGCTTTGTTTCTGAGTGATAGAAAAACTCACTGAGATGAGGTCGGAATCAAGGGTAAGGCCCATCTTGCATCGCGCCTTTCGCGGGTCAATTGGTAGGCTTTGAGGCGTCGTCGTTTTGGCGCATGCGGATTTCATATGTAAACAAGGGCTTGTCTTTGAGGATCGTTGCGGACATGGGACTTGAGTGCGCTAGGCTCGGCCACGGTGATGCCTTCTGAGAGGCGCAGCGCCAGGCACCACAGCCTATCGCAGTCGCAATGAGTACAGAGCTCGTGAGGCAATCATTGAACATACTTCCGCTCTATACGAATCAGCTCCACGGCCATACAGTAAACTAGAAAGAGAGTCAATAGATGACCGAACGTCGTCAACGGTACGCGGACCCACTGCTGATAATTGCCAAGTCGTGGATTGAGGGAGATCTAGAATCGAGATTTGAGTGGAGACTCAGGTTGAGAACATACGATAGGGCAGTAAGCACACGGAATCTCATTACCGAGAGTGAAAGAGGTAGATCCCGAAGTATATATTGGTGTCGAACCAAGGTCGAAAGTTAAGTTCTTTAATCTGGGTCCAATTGTATAGGTTCTCCTGGTGATGAGGGAAGAGATGTTGAGCGCCCGAATGCCTGTTTCCGCTTGAGTACCGCCAGCACGAAAGGCTTGCGGAACACGAATCTGATGCTGGATCCAGCAGAATCCTTGCGGGCGCGTGTCAGAATTTGGGGGGCAGAGACCTAAAGACGTACCATTCAGTGTTCAATATTCAAAGATGAGACAGCTCTCAGCATGCCGGTGGAATATCACACCAAACAATCAGGTCCGCTTGAGGGAAAGGGGCAGAGCATGAAGCTGAGTGCATATCCGGCCGCGAAAGACTCCAGAAATGCTCAGATTCCAGATAGTAAGCAGAGAAATCGGATGAAAGGAACCCGGGAGAGATGTCGCACAGGCATGTATGCTTGAGATTCCAGCGGACTGAAAAGATCAAGACAAGTTGATTCCGCTGATATGTATCCAATGGTCGGCGGGAATTGAACCACCCAATAATCCGTCCCAGAGGCTTCCAGCGAAAGTAGACAGCAAGAACGGACTGGATTTGTCGAAGGTCGTGGCGCTGAACAAGTGGCGAGAGACATCCCACAGGAAAGCAGATTATCAGATTCAGAAGGATGTTTGGGATTCCAGCCAGTAAGTCGTCAGAAGAATTGGGATTACTTTCCCAGGAATAATGTTTTGAAGATTTCAGTGATTCCTCGAATCCTCTGCGTATCTAACGGTCAGCGGGGGTTTGAGTGAGCGAAGAATCCATCCAAGCGCCGAGAAGACAAGGTCCAGAGAGACGCAGACAGAACAGGCGTTGAATGAGCGTGCTCGAGTTGTCGATGGTGGTGACGCTGAGCAAGCGGGGAATCCTGGATCGGCCGAACTCGCCCGATCAGTTGCAATCCAGCATACACAAAGACGCACAGCTTCCGATCTTTGCCTTCGTGAGAAGACGGTGAAAAAGACACCCAGCCGGAATGCGTTGCCGCCTGCGTACGGGACCCACCGGAGAAACTGGGTATTGACGGCAAAATGGCTATCTACATTACGATGTTGTATCTTCGACTGTTAATCCCAACTCACCTCGAATTAGTTCCCGGGTCGGTGTTTGCTTTAGGGAGGGAGCCAGCACGGCCGAGCGACTTTGGTTTGTTTCATGGCGAAGCCGTTGCATCCCTGGCAACAGAAGAAAGCGCATCAGGAGATCGATATCATTGTTAACGCGGAGATGCTGCCCGATTTCTCCGAAATGAAACATCGGCCGCACGGTTTTCCGCTCATCGAGGAAGTCATTAGGTCTCTCATTTTTGTTTTGAGCTCCAATCGCTCTGCTCTTGCTTCCGCATTAGTTTG
Source organism: Mycena olivaceomarginata (assembly GCA_029378375.1). Taxonomy (NCBI): domain Eukaryota; kingdom Fungi; phylum Basidiomycota; class Agaricomycetes; order Agaricales; family Mycenaceae; genus Mycena; species Mycena olivaceomarginata. The sequence goes on from JARKIC010001607.1 coordinate 75,732, forward strand.
ACGTCAACGTGAAGTCATCATCAGGTCTGTTGTATCTCTCACGAGTACTCGTTGTTGCATTGAATCATTTGGAGATTGACTCCAATCGCTCTGTTCTTGCTTCCGCATTAGTTGAACGTTGATGACGATTACAACCATACTGTATGCCTCACCTCGCTCACCATTCGATTATTGTTGATGTGGCTTCTTAGATTCGGAAAGGAATGTGGTAAGTCTCTGGGTTACTGGAAGAATTCGACTCAGCCCCACAACAGCACCACAACGAAGTCACGGAGTTGAAGTACTCGGCGATGGCGGCTTCCTGAGGCCAGATGCTGTATATCATTAAATGCACATTTGTTGACCGAATCCTCTTGATGCGAATGCCCAGGCCAGTGCATGGCTTCAAGAAGCCAGAGCCTGCGGACGATACCTCTGGACATCCGATCAAGGATTGTACCGAAAGGCTCATCTCGCATGCGCATGCTCAAACCAATGCTGGTCTTCCTCTGTCCAACACTTTTTCTGAATACAGAGCAGATATTTTGGTTCGGTAACTCTTTCCCGCAAAGCTGATGTACTGGGATTCTTTGTCTTTGTCGCGTTTCGGCTGGAAATCGTCCATTCGTGCGGGCACCGAATCAACATCCCATTTCAGCAATGCTGCTTCAACATCTGTCTAGGAGGAAGAGGTTTACGTGTAAATATAAACATCCCCACATCTTACTAGGATTTCCTCGTCTCTTTGACACCGGAGCAATCGCTGGAGCAAACTTTGCGGAGGGTGATTTAAGCAAAACGAACTCGAACTCAAGTTTCCAATGAATGTCGACTCGAGCCAAGGTTAGAAGCAATGTTATCAGAGTCGCTACCCAGACCTGGACGAGAAGTTAGCAAGACAGACTGATAGTCCACAGGTCTGCACGGACGCACTTAAGTAGGGAGATGCGACGTAAAGAAAGACGAGACTGGCAAGGTGAGCTCGCATGAAGTCAAGCCGAACAGAATAAAGCCACACCTGGCCAGAGGTGTTGAACGTTGGGCCTAAATTTGAAGTGCAAGTTGAAGCCCGAGGGCCGAGTTGGTTCGACAGATATCGACGTGTTGATTTTGTAGCATCGTAGATTTCTTCTCTTCTCCACCTGCCTCGCAGAGCGGCCGCACCTCTCCCGGATCCACAAGACGAGGATGCTCTGACGTACGCGCTGAGAGCCCTGGACCGCCGTGGGTTATGACAAGGGCGCCAGTGGGAGTAAGAAGAAGGTATGTGTGGAGTAACAGTTGGAGTGGGACAGAACACAAACTAAGAAGATGTACATAACATGTTGCGCAGAAGAGGGCGAGTAATGAAATGGAAAACCTGGGCCCACCCTGACACCTCTCCTCTTTAGCCGACGCTGCAAGCCCACAAGCGACACATCGTACACTCATATTGACTCCCGGCATCGTGTACAACACCGTTTCGAAGACTAACAACCTCTCTCCCTTGCCCTTCTCCTTGTCCGTTCTTCCCATCGTCTCCCTGCCCTAGTTCTCCCCCTTTTTCCTTGTCTCTTTTGTATCAACGTCCTACCGCCTCACCTAAAACTACACACCTTTTCTTCTCGTCTCCCCCCTCCATCTCCCTTTCCCTCCCTTCACATCTGCTTCGATTTTCTGCCTTGTCTTTTGTTCACGCGTTTTCCCGCCTCTTAACAAAATACATTACACACAACACGATCACCCACCTCGTCCTCTTCCTCGTCCTTGGCACGCTCTATAACCGCTTAGCACCTGAAAGTCTTCGGAATGGACGCGCGGCTGCATTTCACGCTCGCGGGCGCGGTGGGGTGAGTTACGGCTGCTGTCTCCCCCCAGCGATTGTTTCTTTGTGTTTCTCATTTCATTCGTCGATATTTCGGTCTACCTGGCACTGGAGTTTGGGGAGGAATCACATTGGCGGAGTATCGCGTTCGTTTCGCTTTATTTTGCCTGCCGATTGCTCGTCGAGCGTTTCAGTGAGGAGCCCCAGCTAAATACACGGCGGGCAGCTATTTTCTTTACCTTGTTTCATGCAAATTCTTCGCTCTGTTTCTGCGTTCCTTCACCCCGCACAGTTCACTTCGACATTGTTCTAAATTCCCTTATTTTTTTCGGATGCCTAGTTTCGGACGCCAGCACGCTCGCTCTGCTGTGCTCGTTTGTTTTGGTAAGATGGGTCTCCTCGGAAGTGTACCAGCATTGCGGCGGTTGGGTGGGGGTACAGGCCAAGCGCTATGCACGCGCGCTTGACTTGAGGTGGGGACCAGTTTGAAGCGGAATTGGTGCATTTTCAACGCTCGAAATACTTGACAAAAATCTGCATCCCCTCAAGTCCGGGATCCCCTCGGCGTCGTTAAATTCTGCATTTTAATCGAACAATGCGGGCCGGTGGGCCTATCCAGAGAAACCAGAAAAGAAACGAAGCGAATGCAGAAATCCTAGACAATGCGGGCAGAAGGCAGCAAGCAGTCGGTGCCGAATGCCGCTCGCATGGCGCACCGAAAGGTCGAGGACTCGGTACGCAGAACGGACGCGTAAAAGGAAAAGAATGCGATCCAATTCCAACAGAACCAAGGCACATTCTCAAATAACCGACTCGCAGAATGCCGCTCGCGCGCGAAACCTCAACGAGCCCAGGATGGAACGAGTGCGATCCGATTCGTACCGAACCGAAGCAATGTCGAAGAGAGCCGACTCGAGTCGCGGGATCGGAGCCCAATACAACTCCTCACAAAAGGTCAACGACAAGGAACTAGGGAACATCCCGACACAAATACCAAGAGAAAGAAAAAAAGAAGTGAAAGAAACAAGAAGAACAGAAACAACGAATCGCTGGAGCCGGAGGCGAGGGTGAGGTGCGGGTGGACTGCGCGCCCGGGGGAGAGAGAGGCAGGAAGGAGGTGGTGGTGTTTTTTTTGGCTGGCGGGGAGGGTCAGCTTAATCCGCTCGGCCATGCGGGAGGAAACTTCGGATTGGGCGGGAAGGAATGAATAGGAGGAGCAGGAATGAACGGAAAGCTGGAGAACGCACCGAAGAATCCATCTCCGAGCGCCGAGAAAACAAGGTCCAGAGAAACGTAGACAGAACAAGCGTCGACGTCGGACGACGGTCGTGGCGGCCGAACACGCCCGATCAGCTTTTCCGTCTTCTTTTTGCCTTCAATGCGTTGCCAACTTCTTCGTGTTTCTTGGTTTTTTTTTGCTTCATGTGGGAACCGGCTAGCGTCACCGAGCTGCAATCAGGGATGGACTCGGAATGCTTGGCCCTGCCCTTGCCAGTGCTCTCAACACTCGGCGGCGGCGAAAGAGGAAAAGCCACGTACTGAACGGCGTGCGGAGAAGCAATACGACGCTGTTTTGTTTCCTGCGGCTGGAGCAACATGCATGGATTCTCTTTGGGCCGGAGGGGGGACCTTCTGGCGTGATGTCTGGTGGCTCGACGCTAGGCTTTTCTCTCCTTGCTGCGGCCGCGGCAACGTGGACTTGCCCCCGGAAATGCCTGGGGCTCGTGGGCTCGAGCCTGGACTGGTGTACCGTCAAACGTGTCCATCAGGAAAATCTGAAATGCTATGAAGTGTCAGTGGAGTTTATGATGGTCTATCATGTGCTATCGTGGTCTTTCCCAGTCTTCCAGTTGAGCCCTTCTATATGATTGTCTATGGAGGTCTATGATGGGCTATAAAAACAACCTGTGGTACTTCCACAGTCTATGATTGTCCTTCAGTTAGAGGCTTGTTACATACCTGATGAGGTAAACCAATTAAACGACTTGACCGGCTTTATTGTCCCTAATTCAAGTGTGTATGTTCCCGAGCTCGAGATCCGAGTCGTGACATAGTAGTAACCCAGTTCCGCAGAAATGACAAGTCCGTGACCAGTCGGGATTTGAGGGACAAAGCTTCACAACTTACAAGATATTGATGCTTGCTTTATAGAGCACCCTGCAAATGTGAGCGTTGTTGTATTACGTAGCAATGTCGGAGTTCATGACACACTGATCAAGTCCGAGATGAAGTGTGTCATGGTGGTCCGTGCGCATCAGACAAAAATACGTCAATGTTGATTTCTCCGCTGTGTTTCTTGTCCTTTCCCCCCATCGCCACCGCCGCAAAGTCGCCTCCCTTCTCGCTCTTTGCTCTGCACCAGTACCTCTGCGGGTTCCTCGACCACACTCCACTCATATCCTGCCGTTTACATACCTCAAGACATTCCATCATCCCACCTTTGCAAATGGCATGCCTCCATGCCTACGATCGGTCGGAGCACAAGATGAACCGCTCTTAACTACCACTCCAAGCTGAACACTTCTGGGTTGAAGTCGCCCGCCCCGGACGGCAGCCTCTATAATCTTAGCTCAGCATCTGCACGTCTGTCGCTTCAAACGCGAATGCAAGTGTCAAATTTAACTCAAGAGTCTGGATTCAAGCTGTCAATTTTCGCTACGCCACCTGGTTTCGGACGCGTCCTCCCTTCAAGTTTCAGTCTCTTCTGTGTCCAATGGGAATGCAAGTATCAAGTCAAACTCAAGAGTCGGGACTCAAGCTATCAACCTTCTCCACGTCAGCGTGGTTCGGGCGCGGCTCTCTCCCTTCAAGTTTCAATCCATCCTTTCAAGTTGTTCTACTATCCAAGCTTCCGATACCAAATGTAAGTCGACCGCTTGTGTTTTCTGTTATTATTTCTAGTATCTTTGCACAAATTGTATTCGTAGTGTTTCGTGAATATATTTTCGATTTTTTTTCATCCTCTGCTTCGATGACTATAAGTACTTTGAGACCTATTCAGTCTATAGCGACTATGATGTCTATGCGACTATGATAGACTTAGTGGTGTCTATAGTGGTCTATGAGATTCAAACCGCCCCTCCCACCTTTCTATATAGACGGGGGTTTGCTATGACATCTATGATGTCTTTCTTGGGCTATGATGGTCTCTGATGCAATTTCAGATTTTCCTGATGTCACTGATCAGCATTTGCCCACAGAAAAGACTGAAAAGCCCGAGCTGGTGCTGAGCGCGCAGGAGCGTGGCGCATGATACAAGGACTCCGACACCTTCGCCTACCTTGAGTCGAGGCTGACTCCCCATTCCCAAGCCAAGCAATACACACCCCTCTGCTCGCCTCCCCCTCCGCCTACACGCACTCTATCCGCACCTGACCCTCGCCTCCAGCTGCGACTCGAACGGGCGCGAGATCGACACGTGGGTGGATGGAGGTCGAGTTGATACCATTCCCCCTATTCCCGACGCGGCGCAGCTCTCGCACGAGAGCGGACGATGAGGCGAGGCGTAGGTGTGTGAGTGGCGGACGGTCCACCCATCGCTCCCTCTTCCTTTACGATTGTGGAATTGATACTAATGAATTTTTGGGCGACTAGGCTGTGTGCCCGACAAGCAAAGATGGTAATATGTCACCTTCGGCGGCATGGTAGCGTTATTGTTCGGCTCGTGAGTGCTGTCCCTTCATATTTTTTTTTTTCCCATCGTTCACTGTTGTTCTTCCTACTTACCATCTGTTCCTCCCATTCTGTTCTTCTTTTTCTTCTCCCATCCCACTCCGCGGCTTTGCCGCATCTCCATCCGCTTCCGCTTCCCTCTCCCTATGAAACTCTCCGCTCTCCCCTTCCCCATTCTTCCTTTCCATCTCCACCTCCTCTTCTCTTGCCAACGTCCTCACACCTCACGCCTCACCTACACCTTTATCTCTCCTTCGTTCTCTCCCTTCCCTTCTCCTCTACTTCGCTGCTTTTTCATCGTCTTTATCTCCGCTTTCTTTGTTCCCCTCCTGCTCTCCTCGCTTCGCTCACCCATATGCTGATTCATACCCACAACATGTGTATCCTCTTCGCGCTCTATGTCATCTTCGGCAAGCTCGAAAACCACCTCCCCCTCGGGCTGTTCGGGAAATACACCCGACGCTCGCTCGCGCGATCACGGGAGGAAGCACTTAAGTTGTTGGTGTACTTCATCCCCCACAGTTTGACTCTAGAGCAGGAAATCCTTACCAGGACCCATTTCATACAACATACTTGTGGCAGAACACCAGGAACGTACTTATTGTGTATGTAATATGCCTCCTCGTACATTTTTACCATACAACTTATGAGATTGCTGCTGGATTGCCGCCAGGGCGGCAGCTGGCGGCAATCTGCGGCACTTTCTCTTTGCCCCAGTAAACCTGTGCTCATTGTAACTCAAAGGGAGACTGACCAGTGGACAATAGCACTCAGAAGTTGGTGGGAATTGTCAGGATCATCAGATGGAAATTTCCAAAAAAATTAAATAATTGCTTGTCAGGCACTGACAGTTCTTTGTCAGTCAGCTGACAATTAAATTGTCATGTCAGTGGACCCTACCTCCAGTCCAAATCCCGCCGCGAGCAGGGGCGGGATCGACAGCCTCCGCAGGCCCAACAGGACCTCTGGTCAAACTTGTCTGTGATTCCTCGGTAGCAGCAGCCACGACGAACACAGTGGGGCAGGGTGTGATCTGGGTGTCGAGTCACTAGGATGTGGGCCCAACCAACAAAGACGTAACATTCTACGGTCTGGCTTGGCTGTTCCCTTCTGCTTCTTCCGCATCACCACCACTGCTCCTCCCCTCTCTGCCTTTTCCTTCTCCGCATTTTCCCTTCCGTCCCCACCTTCACCACTTCTGTGATTTTCTCCTTACAGTCTGCCTTCACTTCCCCTCTGTGTCTGCCATTCTATTTCACATTCAGATCATCCTCCCTACCGTCCTCTCGTTCCATTTCTTTCTTTTCTCCCTTTTGCTCTCCTGGCCTTTCCACTACTTCATCTGGGTTTCATTCGCCTCCCTCTGTTATATCGGTGTTGGAAACGGCCGGAAGGACGTAAGTGCCGGAAGTGATACCACGTGGAGGATCAGGTACACCAACTAACTTGGCTCGACGACAAAGGAAGCAGAAGTCAGACCACAGGGCAATGCGGAGGCAAAGCACATTAATTTTCAACTAAAGATACAGTAGAACATAATATGTATTTATACTAAATACGGAGATAAGTCTAATACGGAAAGAAGTATGTAAAAGACAATAAGAACAATAAGAACAATAAGAGGGAAGCATAGTTGCATAAGTCATATGTTTGATTTGGGGAACACTCAGAAGACCTTCATTGCGAAAACCCCAAAGGTTGTGCGCCAACGGAACTAGCCGGACACAACAGGAAGTTGGTTAGGATGCAACGGCCATAAGGTAGGCCGTAGCCGGAATGGCCGTAAACAGCTGGAAAGGAACTGGAACGGATCAGAAAGTGCATGGTCATAACACCCTCCCTCTCCCCCTAACCCCAACAATCTCTACCACTTTATCTGGGTTTCATTAGCCTCCCCTTCTCTCTCCCTAACCCCAACAACCTCTCCCTCCCCCCCCCTTCCCCCTTTCTGTTCTTCCTATTGTCTCCCCCCTAGTTCTCCCCCTTCCTCTCCCAAGACCTCCTCATATCTTTCGTATCAACATCCTAACACCTCGCCTGAAGCCCCCCTCCTTCATCTCCCTCCCTTTCACATCTTCATCACAGGGGTAACAAGATACATTACACAGTGCGTCCTCTTCCTTGTCCTCGGCGTGCTCTATCACTGCTTGGCACCTGGAAGTTCTTGGAACTGACGCGCTGCTGCGTTTCACACTCGCAGGCACAGTGCGGTCAGTTAAGGCTGCTTTCTTTCCCTTGTCATTGTTTCTTTGTGTTTCCCATTTTTGTCGTCAATATTTCGGTTTACTTGGTATTGATGTTTGTGGCGGAAGCACATTGGCTGAGTATCGCATTCTTTTGGCTTTAATTTGTTTGCTGCCTACTCGTTGAGTGTTTCGGTGAGGAGCACCAGCAAGATCCATGGAGGGCAGCTGTTTTCTCTCCCTTATTTCATTCACATTTTTGGCCTTATTTCTGCTTTCTTTCACTCTGTGCACTTCGACTTTCTTCCAAATTACATCCTTTTGTTTGGATGCCTGGTTGTGGAGAACTTCCTGCCCCTGTACACATTACTCACCTTAAAGTAGGTTGAACTACACACCCAAATGGTTGCCAGCCTCCAGCCATGTGGATGCTCCAGCTGGATCCACCTGGACTCATGAGCTGGATACTGGATGGATTTCAGACACATACCAGCTAATCGAACAGCTAGGTGCACCAGCTGGATTACAGAAATATGCCAGCCATACTCCGGCCCTTGAGTTTGGATGGTATCCACCAAATCCATAATATTATTTGAATATCATCATAATACCATCTACTGTACTTGAATTGACTTACAATATAGTTAATAACAGACAAATTGAGCCGTAATTTAAGCCTCTTCTGCACAGCATGAAGAGGAAGGACTTGGGGATGGCTGAGATGTGGAAAATGCGAAGTGCCGACATCACTGCCAGGGCTGTGCATAAATATGATGGTTGTTTGTTGATTGATGGTGTTGCCACTTCCTTCTCGACCACCACCATCTCGCGCTTGCCACTATCCCTAGTCTATCTCCTGCCCTCAAACAATACTGCAGTGCTTTCCTGGTGCCTTCATCAAAACCAAGCATGGTTTCTTCCCTCCCCCGCAAGCCATGGGTGCTCAAGAAGCCATTTGGATTGCATGCCACCTTGTTCCGTCAAGATCTCAAAGTCCGCCGCAAGTCACTTAAGTGCTATTTCTTGCTCCTCAGGTACTGTCAAGTGTTCAAGAGCAAGCTCTCAATGTCACCCTCAAGGCCACAAGAACTTCCCATGCCACTTCAATGTGCCGGGAACTTCCCATGCCACCTCAATGTGTCAAGAACTTCCTATGCGGCCTCGATGCATCAAGAACAGTCAATGTCAAGCACAGTGATTTTTGCTTGGGCTGGCAGCAGTGGGTCTAGAATTACATATTGGTGGCTTTGTACTCATACTGCATGCCTGGATCCATGTACTTGTTACAGGGCATGGAATTGCATTAACTTTGTACTCATCCTGCGAACGTGATCTTGATTTCTTCAATATTCTATAATTTATTGTGATATTGGGGTATCCAATGTCTGAGTGATAAGGTCGGCTGAACAAATACCTGGATTACAGCATGCTCACCCAGCTGGAACCAGGTCAGGGCTGGATACAGGTGAATTCCATTTAACGGAAACTCTGGATACCAGCTGCACCAGATGTGAGTTCAAGCTGGACATTTTATATGAAACACATATTGACATTTGCGGGATTCTACCTGGGTTTCATTTGGGTGTGTATCTGATCTTTAGATCAGGTGGTGCGCAGAACATGACGGGGAAGTTGAGCTTGAGCATGCATAAAAAGAATTGATCGCATCATGTGCTTACCAGCTAATTTTTTGCAGTTCTGTGGCTAACTAACTATGGACCTGAGAAGCGGGTGGAAAAAGACTCCTAGCCGGAGTACTTTGCACCCCATGTATGGGACCCACCAGAGAGACTGGGCATTGATGACAAAGAAGCTATCTATGTACAATGTTGTACCTTTGACCATTAATCCCAAGTGACTCCTAAACAGTTCCCAGATCGGTGTTTGCTTCATGGACGAGACAAAGCTGTAACACAATCCAAAATGACTCAATTATCTGTGTATCCACCCATTTAACCGTGTTTCTGTTGGATATATTTCTGAGTGTCGCTCCCATTGGTTCCCAAGTGCAAGCACACCATATCACACCTTCAACTATGTAGCAAACAACATGTCAGCAACCTCCTTTGCTTATTCAGAGTGCTGCCAACACGTATCCATGCTGATCTGACTCTGATCTGACTCATTTCCACCCTGCATTGACATTCCCTTCTGTGTCTGCCCTAGCACTGGAGAGGGTGGAGCTATAGCTTCCAGAAAACACCCAATACAACCCACTTCCCAGAATGGGTTCTTAGTAAAGAACCTTGGACATCTTTCAGAGCTGTGATGTGACCCATCACTGTAGCTGATCTTCTGTTTCCAGGGGGCCTGTGACTGCCGGAAACCGGTTGCACTCGTTCCCAGATGGTCTCATGACCTGCCATGTCCATCTGGCACACCCCAACAGTACACAACACAATGCAAGATCCTGTTTCCATAGCTTCTGTGTGCATCACAGACAGAAAGTAGACAGAAACAAGAATGAAGGACGTTTCTGTGGTGTTTATTTGTAGGCTACACATTCTCCTACATGTTTCGGAGCGAGACATGCCAGTGAGAGGACCAATTCCTTAGTGTTCTCACCCGTTGCTCAGTGATCAACCCAGCCAGCTACCCAGGAACTGGTACTGACTCCAGAAACAGTAAGCTTCAGTACATACCTATATCAGAAACACGCATTTCTACATGTATCCTGGTATGGAAAAATTCCCAGCTTATCACCATTCTGACAATGCTGCTTCAACATCTGTCTAGGGGGAAGGGGTTACTTGTAAATATAAATGTCCCACATCTTACTAGGATTGACTCGTTCTTTGACGCTGGAGCAATTGGCTATCCAGAGTCGTTCAGGCTCAGGTTGAGAGTAGCGGGGGCAACCAGGCAAAATGCTCCTCCCACCATGCCAACAACCCGAGTTGAAACAAGTGTGTATATTTATCCTGCCATGTGTGCTTTAATGAAAAAATTCACATTGACACTGGGGGAAAAGACCAAGGCACCTGAAAACCAGGTGTGTTACATGCATGTGGCCGGCGACTAGGATCAGTGAAGTACAAAGGTGTCAATCACCTCTTTGGCATCTTTGTTTTTGGCTTTGAATTTGCCCCAGAAACAAAGGTGCCATAAAGATGATTGAGACCACTGTTCCATTTGTCAATCACATGTGGAACACATGCGTGTAAAGCACTCGGGTTCCACATGTACCGGTCTTTGCCTGCAGTGTGAGTATTTCATCCCGGGGAAATTCCACTCCAAATTCAAGGAAGAGCTCAGCGATACTTTGTCGTGTGCGTGCCCAGTGGCACAGCTCGTGGTTGATAGCCCAATCCAACTCGTCACAAAAACCCGACATATAGATGATAGGGAACATCCCCGGCGCAATAAAGAAAGCGAAGCGAAAGAAACAAGAAGAAGTTCCCTTCTTGTCCTCAGCAGCTTCGGATTCGGCTGGTATGTGGTACAACCAGTGGTTACATTTCAGCTCTCAAAATACTATCTGCATCCTGCCGGCGGCACGTACTGTCCTCAGTTCTGCATCCGAGCCCATTATACATACAAAGAAAGCAGAAGGAAGACCAAGCACAGAAAAGAAAGTGGGCATCCACGGTTGTGCTGCAGTGATAATACTAGACTACAAAGACTGGCTGAATTTAAATAAATAAATAAAATTTTCATTTTGAACTGGTTCACAGTTGTACAGACAAAGTAAAACAAGGTTGTAACTATCCAGACTTTCTTTGTAGCCCCGAATTTGGACACAGACACAAGCTGTAAAGGTTTACACTACAACCTGCTCATGAGGTTGATCACTTAATCCTACCTGCTCCTCATCTTGAATATCACATGGATTTCCAGAGGGGACATTGAGCTCTACCAGGTGAGCAATGTTCTCCTTCTGCTGTTCCAGAACATCACTGCCAATACCAGCAAGCCTTTCATCAACACATTGAACCTGCTTCACTTGAGATGACCTTTCAAAGAGCGGTTGTGCTGTGGTCCAAAGCTCAACTGCTTTCAACATGTCACCATGACTTTTTGAAATGTCACCAAGTCTGAGCATACATTCTGCTCTGCTGTGATGGACATCCATATAGGTGAACCCCTCAAGGGCAACAGTGAGTAAGGCAATGGCAGTGTCCTCATCCTTCTGAAGAAATGTATCACCAAGGAATTGTAGAGCTTTATGGACGTTAAGGGGCTGTTTACACTTGACAGAATATACCAGGAACATAGTTGTCCATTGGAACATTGAATAATCAGCACCCCACTGGCTCGCATTGCCTAATTTTTCGAAACAGAATGACTGGACTTGACCGTCTTCTGAAGCTAATTTCAATGACTTTTCAAAAAGTGTCTTTGCTTCCAGTAGATCCTGTTCCCTCAGATATAGATCTGCAAGGATAGTATCACAGTAAACTGTTGCTGACTTGCGCCCCGGGAGGTAAACATTCCCCTAGCATGATCAATATTCCATCTCACATCATGTTGTGGAACACCTATTAACACCCCAAGTTCAGCAAAATTCAACAAAGCTAAAGCATGCAAATAAGAATTTTGGTCTGCAAGAATCTGAACTAGCTTGGTATGAATTTTCCAGGCCTCACTATATTCTGATTTGCACTTGTGGACCTCAGCCTGAATGGTCATGATGGCAAGATCAGCCTCACCGCCAGACATACCACACAGACCAACAAGATGCTTTGCCACAATGCACAAAGAGAGGCTTTGGTTGTAGTGACCAAGTTCTTTCCAGCATATGGCTTGTATACGAGTAATCTGTGATTCTATGTGTAAACTCCCGGAAACTCTTGCCAGCTTTCGGGCTTCATATGCATACATTTGGGCTACAGAGTATTCCCCGAGCCGAAAGTTAATCCACGCAAGCTGATGCAAAGCTTGACTGTGTCTCCTGCTGTTACCAGTCGGAATTGCCAAGGATATATTTTTTGGGCACATATTTGCAGCCTCAACAAGATCAGCTTTGAAGTTCTGATAGTAAAATGCCATATTGTTATACAATTTGCCTAAATAGTATTTGTGTTAGTTCTTGTAGAAAAAATTTAAATGAAGAGCACACATTTAAGATCTGGATCATCAAAGTGCTTGAGGTGCTCTAAAGCTCGGAAGGCTAGAGCCTCAAAATCCGAGTTAAGGTAAGATCCCGATCCGTTCAACATGTCAATTATAAAGTAAGCTTTGAGTCGATGATCATGGAGCTGCGGAAGGATATCTTGTACTTGGACAATCAACAAAGTGGGTGTGTGCATCCTGGCCAGGCCGAAATCGTTCAAATGACATATACAGTAAATGCTTTTTGATAGGGTTGGTTGATTCTGTTTTAGGCCCCATTGCAGCACCTTCTGGATGTTGGTGAAATGTGTCATTATTTGGGAAACTATTTTGGAATTTGACTGGGTTCCGCTATACTCCCTATGAAATTTGAGCTTCTCCTCAAAGTATTTGAAGACCATCTGAACCAGATGATCTCCAGGAGGCTGGTGCTGTTGCAGATATTCTCGGATAGGCATCAGTACCTTCAATCTGTTATGCTCATCATTGTAAGCCAGGGCAGTAGACTTCAGTGCTGTTTTGCATTTAAGAATGTTGTCCAGGGCAAGTTTGCTTTGAATGAGATCTGAATCTGCCAGGCCATCTGGAAGCATCGACAAGAGGCTCAAGAGTTCCTGTGAATGGGGAAGCAATTGGATCCGAGGACTTGACAATGACAGGGAAATGGACAGGTCCAGATTGGATCTTTTGTCAAAGCCTTCCGAGATCAGAGAGGTTTTTTCGGTTTCCCAGCGAGATAATACATTGGAGCAGCCTTCGGTGTCGGCCAAATGGGCAAGAAGACTGATTGCAAGCGGCATGTTATCTGTCAGGGAGAGGATTTGGTCCACTTCCTCCACATTGTGACCACTATCTGCGATTTCAGCAAACGTGAGACGAGCAGCCTGTTGATCCAATGGTTGCAAGGTTCTCAAAAACGGTCTAGTCCATAGGACTTTAGCAGGTCGTTCTGCTCCTCGCATGGTAATCTGAGATGAGTGAGTTGAGACAATTATTCAAAACCTATCTAACTTGCCATTAATGCAAGATCCTCCACACTTGTGAGCAGTGACAGGAATTCTTCAATCTCACCACGAGAACTCGCTGGCTCCCACAACATCTCAAGTTCATCTAGAATCAAGAGACTCGGTGGGTTTTCCAAGAAATGTTGCAGCACTGCTTGAGTGAGGTCTTTGGCAGGCCTGAATCCCAGATGGGCCCCAATCAGGTTCACCAGTTCGAGTTTGGTTGTTACAGAGGTGCAAGCAACAAAGAACCTATTCTGTGCATATCTGGCTGTAATTTCTGTGTGGTGCAAGAGTACCATTGCTAGGGAGGTTTTCCCCATGCCACCTCCACCGAGAATTGCTATCCTTGGAACTCCTGTGTTGAAAAGGTGAAGAATGTCATAGAGCTCTGACTCTTGGCCATGGAAAATCTTGGGCTCTGATGGCAGCATTGATATTGAGTTAGAGCTTTGAAGGAAAATCTGCTGAGTATAATCTGAAGACATTTGGAAAGTGGATAATGTACCTATTGGAAGACCAATAATGATTTCCGCTTATCTGTGAAACAGTGGGTAGAAATCCGTTGAAACACACTAAATTAATTACCATTGATGCTCTTTCTGATGCAGTTGCTTCTGAGAGTTTTTCAATCATATCAAGCACTTTGTGGGGTCTTCTTTCTGCATCTTTCCGCATCTCTGCAATATTTGGTAGGGCCCTAGGTCCTCCAATCTATCCCAAAAACATCTCCATGAATTCTCATTACATAAAGTTGACAACAGACCTGAAAGAAGTCAACACTTTGCTGTAATCCAGCTTGACAGTCCTTGAATAGTGTGCTCATTTCACCCTGGCGAAAGAAGTTTTTCACTTTGTTGCCCTTTTGTTGTGCCTCCACAAAAGTGTAGACTTTGTGAAGGGCCCTGATTACAGTGGTTAGTCTATAGTGAGTTTCCAACAGACAAGAAACTACTCTGTGAATTTCCCGACATGATCCAGTACTTCTATAGACATTTCTCCACCTGCATCCGATGTGATATGACGGATCACAATTGCATTCAGCAATTTGTGAATTTGCTCCAGAAGTTGAATACAATCATCTTTGTGTTTGCTAACAGTCTAGGGTGTGACTTAGTTCCACCTTGATAAGAGCCACTTTCACAAAACTCACCTGGATATTTTTCAGGACAGCTTGAGTTGTGTTTATGATAGTGTCCAAGAAGGGAGTTTTCATGCTATCTGCGATGATTTGCAATGTGTTTGTCATCATTGTCAAGCATATCACCATATTTTCCAATTTATTCTGAGTCGCAGTGCGCAGCGGCATATTGGGTGCGGTGATCTTGTTAAGCGATGGTCTTTTATCTATTTGCCCACTGCCAAGATCCTTCATTTTTGGATCCGATACTCATCTGACTCCGGCCACTCACGGCCCTGCCTGACATTAATACGGTGTGTCAGATTCTGCTCCCGGAAATTGGGCCAAAACTTTCATTATAAAATCCATACAGGAGCACAACCGACTGAGTATCTCCACCTTCCTGGAGATCGATCACCGCATAGGCCAGTAACTGACCACTCACCAGAACGGGTCTGCCCAAGAGGGTTGGTCTATTCGAAACCGAACTGCTAACCCCGAGGGCCGCACGACAGACAACCAGATGTGGAAGTCAATATAGCCGGGTGTGGAGAGGACGAGCCAAGAACATTACTCGTATTACTGTAACCGTGCTCATCGAATCTCTAATTAGCTACAGGCTGTAGTCATCCAGTATTCGCCCTATGTCCTATCGGTTTAAATTCCTGATCTGTGTTGGCCCGCAGGGAGTGAATTTCGCGTCATAGAACTATATTGCCTATCAGTACCAATCCAAGTCACAGGCCAACGTCGATGTTCTGAAGAACAGCCGGGATGATGGGATAGGTTTCCGTAACGTTGGTGAAGGTCTCACCCGACTTCAAGAAGACACCAGAGCTGGAATAGCGCTGACCAGGCACGAGCTTTTGCAAAGCATACAAGGGAGTACTGAATGTGAGTGACTCACGAGGTAAATAAAGGACTGCCTGTGTCGAAGGCAGGTCATCTATATAGGGTGCACTGTCCATCGATAGTGAGGGGAGAGGAGTTAATGCGGAAAGACTTCACCAAGACAAGCTTGGAATCGAACCGAAGCAGGCCCGGGGTGGGAACAATATTTGAATCGTGCCTCACCCGGGTTAATTGGAAGGACGGTCTTCAATTTGAATCGCCCAGGTCTTCTCAACGTCGCTAGAGGCGCGGAAGCGCCAAGACTCACCGGCAGGGTTGTCCTTTAGGATCGTTGTAGAAGTATGATTCGAGGGGATGGCACTAATCTCCGCTGCGGTGATGCCAGTTGACAGGCAAGCATTGCAGCTTATTGCGGGCGCCGTGGGGGCTGCAGAACTGATGAGGTTAATGTTGAACAGACAATATTATTGCATACAAGAGCGGCCCACCACTTCATTTGAATAAGTAGGTCGTGACAGTAACTGCGGAGCATCAAGACCCAACCACATGCATGTCAAAGCGTAATGCCGAGATGCCGCGACGTCGGCACAGCGGATTATGAATAAAATGTGCAGGCGGACCTTGCCGGCATGGCTAAGGAAATCAAACCGTGAGCGGAGTTTGAAAGGCTTCGGAGCCACGCTAATTTCATAAAGAGGGTGACTTGTGTGTGTCGACAGATGAATTCTTCTTGCGATCTGTGTGGTATTCTCTCTACATCGGTGATGAAGGAGAAGTAATGCTGAACCCTCAAATGATAGGTTCCTTTTGAGAACAGCAAAAATAGTTGCAACGGCCGCGCATATACAGCCTCCTAGCAATGGATAAAAGGCTAAGTGAATACAAGTCTGATTTAGCTGCCGAGGGGTTTTTTGAGGTCGCCGCCGACGCGGAAAAGAGTGTTCAAAGCGGCTGATTAGTCGGCCACATACATAACAATCAGTCAGTGTCAGTAATATCCCAGCATGCTGAGCAGATATCGGGTGTATCACAGGCCAACTGTATCAGAAATTGAGGTCCACATGAGAGAAAAGGCCAGAACATTCATGTGGAATTTCAAGATATTTCCAGCAACCCAATGTGAAGGTACCCGAACTCTGGAGCCAAGATTGAATGAGACGCGTTTTTTTGTCGGCCGGGATGAGGAAGTACACAAACGACCGAGAAGGATTCCAGTGCCACAGAAGCCCGGATGTTTGGGATTCCAAAGGTAAAGAAAAACACATGCTTTGGATTCCGGTGGGGTGGCAGGAATAAGGTTTCACGCCAAAGAAGTCGATTCATCTACGTCGCAGCATATCTAACGGTCGGTGATGGAGGATTGAATGAGCCAGAGAATCAATCTTTTAGTCAGATGCTTTTACCGACAAAGCAAGATCCAGAGAAGCACAGACAGAATGAGTGTGCTGGATTGTCAATGGTCGTGCCGCTGAGCAAGCCGCGAATTCGCATCAGCCGGACCCGCCCGATCATTGATGGGGACCGGCACCGCCCTTGATCGGAGCGGCAGCTTTGTCCTTATTTGGTTGGCGGGGCTGCTCGGTCCCAGTTTTGCAAACCCTAAGGCTTTTCACCTCGTCACTTTTGCCTCTTGAACCACAGTGAAACTCATAATGAAATTAGCATTAGAATAGTGCTATCAGAGCGGATTTTCCATTTTTGTCCCATACATCCAATAGTACCGCTTTCCTGGGAATGTTGAGCAATAAATCTGGTACAAAGGCCAAAATCAAAAATCTGGCCTGATATCTGTGTGCATGTAGCTTAGAGATATCACTTTCCCTGCGAAAGCGAACCAATTTGTCTTGAATTGAAAAAGCCTTAGGTTTTTCCGCAATTTCAGCAAAATCAGCAACTATTAGCTGCGAAAAGAGAGATATGTCAATTGTTTTTACAGAACTGGTTCTCAGCATACTACTAGAGGCTGCATGTATCATAAACGAGTGCATAATCAAGTCAGCAGGTCTAAAACGAAGTGAAGTACTTGAACTGTGACAAATGTCACGCCCTTGTGACGGATTGATTCGTGCAACCAAATTGGCCAGCTATGGCTGAATTTCTCACCTTCTCTTCTCAAAAAAATAGTGAAGGGGCTGCTGGCTATCTGAAACGAATATTTGTGCTTGAAATTGCACGGTAATTTCAAAAGTCATTGATTTTGTTGAAAATACTGTTTGCGACTGAGTTCTGATCATGAGAACATCGTCGAAGTCAGTAGTCATGGAGCCGCACATCGAATGGCGAGTTTTACACTCAAAAACCTTGCCTTACGTTCAAATTAGAAATTTCAGATCCAGAGCCGTCATAAACAGGTGTTTTCTTGTCCCGTACCAGTGAAAGTCCGAAGAAATTGATATTCTGGTGGATATTTTTGGAGGAACAGACATTTTTACACTCAAGGAATATTTTGTCTCACCAAACCGAGTTCATGCGGTGCGTGAGGGAGCGAGTATACGAGGGAACATGCAAGGTTGAGACGTGAAAGAGAACAAACAAAGATAAACACGCCGCTCCGATCAAGCGCGGTGCCGGTCCCCATGATCCGATTCATGACGTTGTACACACACAGCCACCGCTTTCCATTTGCCTCCGCCTTCGCCGACTTCCTCGCGTTTCTTACCGTTTGTGTGAGCTCATGGATATTGCGGGACTTGGTGACCGCAACCAAGCTGGACTCGGAAATGAACTCGGAATGCCTGGCCTCCACGCGCGCTCGGGGCTCTCCACACTCGCGACAACGTCGGCGGCGGAAGACAAGTCGCGCACGGAGCGGCACGCGGGAAGTACTACGTTTTGATTCGCCGGGTGGAATTCTCGGCAACGTGGACTTGTACTCGATGGGAATCCTGAACTGTTTATTTGCGGTGAAACGCTGTGCAGCCTGTGCTGACCTCACAGGAAAGATTATTCGCTCAACACAGGAGAAGGGCGCAGGGGCCACGGGGACTTCTAGTTTGGGTGCGCGCGCGGGTCTTGCTCCCTTTCTTATCTCCTGTTACCTACACATCCCAATCCCTCTGCCCTACCCATTCCCTCCTCTCTAATCCTCCCTCCTTCTTGGCCTACATCGAGTCGAAGATGACCTGACCTCTCCAGCCCAAAACATGCCATTCTTTTTCCCCGGCTCCCTCTCCCCTGGGCGCACCACACCGTCACCTCCGGGTCCAAGTCCCACCACGAGCGGAGGCGAGCACGACAGTCTCCGCGGGCTCGACGGAGCCTCCGGTCGGGCTTTTCTGAGACTCCTTGGTGGAGGCGAGCGCGGCGACCGTGGCGGGGGTAGGGTGCGATCCGGGTGGTGGGTGACTAGGATGCGGGCCCGACCAGCGAAGGCGTAATGTTCGATGGTCTGGCTTGGCTCTTGTTCATTTTGTGAGTGTCATCCCATCCTCCTTCTCCTGTTCAGTTCATTCCGCGTTCCCTTCCGCTTCCATCGCATTACCACCACTGCACCTACTCTCCCCGCATTTCCATTCCGTTCCCACCTTTACCACCGCTAGTATTTCCTCCTTATCGCCTCCCTCACTTCGCCTCCGTGCTCAAGCGTCGGGGAGGTGGCGTGGTGTGGTTCTGGTTCTTTTTGTGCGTATATCCTTTTTTGAATTCTCTTCCACTCTCCAGTTCCATTTCCACGGCCGTGCTTCTTTTTCTCTTTCCATCCCTCCCTATTGCCTTCCTATATTGTTCCCAACTCCTTCACTGCCCTTCCGCTTCTGTTTTTTTGTTCCCAATGTCTCGTTCCCCTCCCATACCTTCCCTTTGGGTCTTCGCGGCCTTCTCTTTCCCTTCCACCTATCCATTCTCTTTTATGCTGCTGACGCGCAGACACAGCACGCTCACCCGAATCGCCCTCTCAACACCACCTACCTCGCCCTCACCACGCTTCACAACCACATCGCCCAAGGCTTCGGGATCTTCGGACGGGCGTCCCCGTGCTTCACGCTCAGGGTACGTGGTGTATCACGAGAGACAAGCGGGGGAGGTGTGGAGGGCGTGATGGGAGGGGAGGCGCGAGTTTCTTCATGTCTTTCTCGTCTCATTTTCCATTTGGGGTGGGGGGTGTTTCGTCTCGTTGATGGTTTGGGGGAGGATTCGGATTGAATTTCGATTCCGCGAGTCTGTTCTGAGGGAACGCGGCCCGGCTCTGTTCGAATCGAGCCTCCGGTGTAACGCGCGAGATACCCGGAGCGGTTGGTTTTCTCTGCCTGCTTTGATCACTTTCTTACCTTTCTTCCTGCTTTCCCTCCCTCCGCACACACTCGTTTCAAATTCCTTTCTTGTTCCCTGCACTTGGCTTCGGATCCTTCGTGAACATCTTGTCTTTGCTTCGTTCGTCCCATATGTCTACTGCTCCACTTCTCTTCCAGATGACTGCTACTTTCCTCTCCGCATCTGCTCGCCTTTTTTCTTCTTTCTCGGGACTCTGTGATCTGCGGACTCCGTGTCCTCTTCCGCACGCTCCCGAAGCATATCTCCCGATCTACACGTGTTGTGGAAGGTGGGGCTCATTTTTTGGGGGTGCGGATGAAGCTAATGAGAACGATCGCCGCGCTTTCAACTGAGAATTCAAACCCAAGAAAACAAAAGCGAGCCAATCATCCGCGCCAATACCAGTACGACAAGAACGCCCGCGTGAACAGGCGCAGCACACAGTGTATCGGCACCGGTTCAACGCAACAGCTCGACGTGCGGTGGACGACGATGTGGCCGATGAGGAGGAAGAGCGGAGGAGATTCAGGTGGCGAATATTGCGGGAAGAGGGTATGATCAGGCTTTGATACTGGGACGCGAAATAGCTCGAGGACAGGAGCGGGGAAGGGGGTATTAATAGAGAGCTTGAGCCCAAGCGGCATGCCGCTTTTTAGGTTGTGCAAAAAGCGGCATGCTGCTTTTTTCTTTTTTTCCTCTAAAGGGCATTAACAAGATGCAATAGCATCAGGGTGTGTGAATTTGAGGTGCACACAAAAGTTGTAAAAAAGCAGCATGCCGCTTTTTGCACAACCTAAAAAGCGCCTGCTGCTTGGGCTCAAGCTCTCTAATATCTCTTCGATTCGTGTACGCACCGGCAAAAACAAGGTTCTGTCATTCGTTGTCCAAGATTGAGGCCTGAAGGTCGGGAGGGAAGAGTGGGCAGTCACAACAACGCAAAGCGATTGGGTTTCAAGTCTGAACAGCTTCAACCACAGGCGGAATTTGGGCACTTTCGACGCTTCGACATAAACCCCAACGACAAGAACCCTGTGAAGCCACATCAAGGCTTTGACGCTGTCAACATGGAGTGCAATCTTTAGTTAAATAGTCAGGAAAGGCAGCGGCACATCTGTGCAGAAAAATCTGCAACAAATCTACTGCACAGGTCGACGTCGAACTCTCCGACATATCCAAGAGACTACGGAGTATAGAGCGCCGCGAATAGATTCCATGGAAGGCAAAGCTCAGAACCAACCTCGAAGAGCACTCGGTACGCAGAACGAGCGCACGACACGACACGAAACGGATCCAGTCCGATCCAATCCCTACAGAATCGATCCGCACAAGGACCGACTCGCGGAATCGAAACCCAATCCCAATCCAAGACGACAGGGTACACCCACGAAAGAAGGAGAGCACTAATGAGAAAGACTCACCCCGTCCCTCCACGCCTCCCTCTCGTGATACACCGCGCGCGTGAGCGCGGAACGCGGAAGGCGTGTGTGCCTGGGAGGCCCAAAGCGAAATAGTTGTATAGCGTCCCGAGGCCGAGGTAAAACGCGAGGGCGTGCTATGTGTTAGGGTGATTAGCATATCATGAGCATAGAAAATGGAGGAAACCGCCGAAGTCAAGAAAGGAAAACGGACGGAGGGGAAGTGCAAGTGCAAGGGAGATCAGGCGAAGGGAGGAGGAGTACGAAGTGGTGGATATGGAATCGAAGTTAGAAGCCAAAGAGAAGGGCAAGAAGATGTGAAGGGGAAGACGGAGAAGGGATGCGAGGCGAAGACAACATGAGAAAAAGAGTACAAGCGGTGGGGGTATGGGGGGGAGGAAATGAAGGGACGAAAGGCAACGGATAGTACGCAGAAGCGAAGGAATAAGGAACAGGGGGAGATGAAAAACTGCAAGGAAACCAGACACCCGAGACGAAGGTGACACCCTCGCTTGTCGTGGTCCCCCTGCGTACGCATTCACACCCAAATCGGACCCCGTACCCACCGCGGTCGATCTCCGTCGAGCCGCAGAGGTTGTCGATCTCGTGGCCATTTGGGTGGCGGCATTTGGAGCCGGAAGCGGAGGTAAGATGCAGCACTAGATAGTCGTGTGCAGTCTATGTCCCTAGCAGCGCGCACGTACAAGTAAGGTAACTATCGCAGTTTTCAGTGGGGGGCGGCGGGAGGCGGCGAGACGGTGCTCTCGACATCAAATTGAGCACGATGTGCACGACCTTGCCGTCTTGCGGCTTCAAGTCGAGCCGCCGAAAGAGTGGCTTCCCAAAAGGGTAAAGGGGTGGATGCGGAATTTATCGAGTGTTGCCGGCGTCACACATTTACATATGCCAAAGCCGGCGTTATCGAACTTCACTAGATTTTCGAATTCATACAAAACACATGTCTTTCACCTACGACTCCGTTCCCTTCAGAACCCCAACACAGTTCGTCACTAGTGTTATCCGACATACATACTGCCAGATCACATGGAGAATTTTAACCTGCCGATCCAATTTGATGAGGGAAAGCCAAATGCGAATAAAAATGAACGTACACATGTGTCTAATCAACTGGCTTGAGCGAGGGCGGATCGAACCTTGATGTGGGTATCAACCTTGAGGGCACCAGTCACCGGATCCACGATATTGTCATTGAAAGTGATGTTAGTGTTAGGACCAAAGAGAAGAGCGTGGGTCGATCCACCAAAGTGGAACGAGCCAAGCTCGGCACCCTTCACTGCATTCAGGCCCTTCCTCGGCCCATGCTGCGTCCGAGGCGCCTCGGCTCAGCTCGGTGGACCCAAGGTCGGCAGGGTCTGCCGAGCTGTGCCTACCTAGCTAGAAATTCGGAAATTTTTCGCTATCCCTCCCAGTTGCTTCAGAGATTGCGTGATATGATTCTGGAATGCCATACCTCGCCGTCGGCCGCAACTCAGCCCTTACGGCGGCCATCAATTGCCGAGATCTAGGCGCTAAAGGGCGCTACCGTAATGATCTGTACAGCCCTCACCTAAGGCTTCTCCCGTCAAATGCCAACTTACGGTATCGCAGCGCTAGGTTCGCCGGGGCACTCGGGATGTACGGGGTACATTTCTACAGCACAGGCAAGCTTCAGAAATGTTGTGCTGACATTTTACAAAATCTGCAGGTGCAGGTAGGGCATGATCGGCAGGGTCTGCCGACCCCGCCTCGACTGATGGCGATATAGCGCGACGTATGTCTGCCGACATCATCACGGCAGACTCTGTCGCGACGCCTCGGCTCAGCGCGCCTCATGGCGGTGCAGCTCGGCAAGCTGAGCCGAGGAAGGGCCTGAATGCAGTGCTTCTCGATCCGCTGGCCCGCCCTCACCGCCAGGGCACACGTCGAGACCTCAACCATTCCAACGGCTATGAAACCAACCAATCCGATTTTCGCATTGTCGGCCTGGATATAGATAATAGCGCGAGTAGCCGACTGGGTGAGCCAGGACTGAGAGCGCATGATGGCACCGTACGGAGAGCCAGGCTTAAAATCGGGATCGCCCTCCTCGGCACCGCCATCAGGCAATACGGCGTAGTAGGTGCCTGGAACAACAACCGCATTCACGATTGTGCCGCTGACGGGACTGCGCCAGCGATGGTAGTCGGCGGGACTGAGGAAGGCCTGATAGACGGTTCCGCCGATGAATGCTTCGGTGGCAGTTTCGTTGCGGTCGAGCATGTCGTAAAGGGAGTACTTCTGGCCTTTAAGCCAGAACTGATCGTGGAGTTGAACATTGTGATCAAGGCGCAGCACGGTCGACTCGCGCGCGCTGACGATGATACCGGCGTCGATGGCAGGGTCGCTTGACGAATGGACGGGCCGCGCATCGGGCTGGAATTCTCGAGTGAAGAAATGGTCCCAGGAAGTGAACCCGCGATCCATCTCCTCGGGTTTGGGACTGATGTAGGTGGAGTTGAAGTTGCCACGCTGCTCTGCTTGCAAATACGACAGACCGTAGTCGCTGAACCAGCCCCCAGTCAAGGTAGTGAGCGTGTTCGTGGAGTCATGGGTTCGGAGGTACGTGCCCCAGCTATCCAATAAATTCTTCATGGCGACGTTGAAAGCGTGCTTTCGGAAAAGATCGTACGCCGCGGCAGTGTTGTTCAGAAGGTCGAGGATGATGTAGACAGGTACGCCGATGGGTTCCCCGATAGGATTGCCATCCGGATCCCGTGGAACAATGAAGCCCGGGGGTTGGACAAGAAGGATATCCAGTGAGCGGAGGAGCGAATCGAAGTCCTTGATCTGAAGAGAAATCAGTGGGTGAATGCCACCTGGGAGAAAAGGACACGACATACTTCGTTCTGAGGCGCAGCCTGAACGAAAATTTGGTTCCACAAGTCGATCATTTTCGGGTCTGAACCGGAGGAAACATTCATAGCCTTTGCGAAAGCAGCCACCGCGGGAATATGGGGCAAGGCCTTGGCGCGGTGGTCGGAAATTTTGTCGGTGAGCTGGGAAAAGAAACTGTCGGAGGCCTCCTTGCTGGAAGGGAGCCATCCACCATAGCGAATCAAGGTAGTTTTGCCAGGTTTGAACTGAGAAGTTCGCCGTTAGAGCACACACAGGTATTTTAGAGCAATATTACCGTCTGGCCTTGAGCGACCACACACAGTAGCCAAAGCGAATATATGACGACGATCATCGTTGTCCTGCTGCTGCCGCTAAATCAGGATGGGTGATGAAATGGTATTATGGGATGAAACCTACAAGATATTTCGATTTCTTTGCTGTTCGATTTTAGTGCGTCGAGGTCAAGAGGCGAAAGAGGATGCGTCTCCTGTTCATACAACGGCCTTAAAAAGACGTTGCGGTGCTCCCACCCACTAATGGCGCTCCGAACTGCACCAGACCCAGCGCTTCCTAGGGCACTAGGCCCAGCACTTCCAATTCCCCTAGATCCGGGGCGCCGAGGGGAACTACGCCCAGCCAGAGGTATTTTGGAGGCGTCCCGATTCCAGATCCAGTAGAAATTTCTAATGTTGCATAATCGAACTATGCGTCGAAGCACTAAGGTAGCGTTCGGAGGGCTCACGAGGCGCGGCTCTTTCGTGACACTTCATGGTGACTCTAAGTGAGTGCCGCTAGGGGAGATTGAGTGGCTTGTGGCATTCGAGTCGTGCGAGGCATGTTTTCGTCACGTCGTCGATAGCTGAGCTACGAGCACGGCCTTTCCGGCTATCACTGGCCGAAAATCAGACTTGTACCAAACTTGAACCAGACTTCCGTGAAGCCTGGGCAGTTATTCAAGATTAAAACCTTCGGCTTGGCCGCATGGATGTCTAGAGATAATATTTCCGCCCATCGCGTAATTTATAGTATATCTCGAGACCTTTTGGTGCATTTCTCGATGCGATCCGCCTAAAAAGTGCGTACTCCTCAGCTACTGGCGGTGAACGCCCACCCATGACCATTGTCGAATTCTCAACCAACGTAGAATATACTTGGGACGAGAAAGAGCGGCGATTGAGCGCGGATTATGCGAGTCCTCCAAAATCAGATGAGGTAAAGAACCAGCCTTGCGACGTCCCAAGCAATCCGCCACGTCTTCCCAACGGGAATCACTCGAGAGAAATGCGCACCTCGTAGCACGTAAGCTACACACCTTCGCTTAGAAGGTACATCCAGGATCAAGCAGTCTGGTTGGGAACGTCATACTGCACGAGTACCACTTGTTCCGTCACCAGCCACAGTACACTGCGACGGGCATTACATGAACTAGTGCCTTCGAGTCTGTACTGTGCCCCCTTTCATCCGTCCTACTTTAAGCTGTGGTACCGCTTCGATGACAGTAAGCACGTTCGTTGCGCCGACGTGCGTGCTAGTTCGGACCGTTTCTTCCTGTATGCTCGCTCACTCGCGTGAGCGGCGAGCCTGAAATGCAACATGTACACTTGAGCCACCACGAGTCTGCTTCGTTCTACTTCCACTCGCCTGGTTCCCTCTACGTAAAAATTGTACCCGAGAGCACCCTTTTTTATCGTATGTGACCGTCCGCTTTTTAGGCGGCTTTTATACCCTTTCCCACTCCTTCCAGAAACTGCACCCGGTCGCAATCCCTTGCCGCTTTTGGGCGCCTTTTGTGAATAGTTGGAAACAATCTCGCGATGGTAACTTACTTTCTAAGTGCTCTGTAACTTGCGGGAATTTTGCATACCATTTTCTGAAGAAAAGGTGTTGAAACTGAAGCCACTTCGCCCAATCAGCATCAAGGATTGGAAGTGGCACAACGCGCTTTCCCTCCCACGAATAAGACGCGCGCGTTTGATCGGTAAATTGAAGATGAGAGCAAACAGGTGACCGTTACGTCGCCCAGCGGGAAAATGATGTTGTCCCGAGAATGAAAAGTGTCCGAAATAGATCCAGGATCATTTATATTGCCCATCGGTGGTGAGGGAGGAACAGATGCCGACCCCCAGAGCAATAGAATCCACCGTAAGAAAGGCTGAAAATACGTGTTACAGCCGCGTAGATACAGCACTTACCTCTGCTGGTTCGACCACCCAGCAACCTTGAATCTTGAACCTCGTGTGCCGGAGCTAGCTGCCGACTTCTAGCCGACTGCTCTCCGTCACAGTTGAGATCGTCGTGTGTGCAGAAGGAAGTCTTCAAGATGGCTGCATACCGACCATTCAGTGTCCTCGATATCCCACCATGCCAAACAGCTATCAGGTGAATCACAATCCAACTGCATCAGAAATTGAGGTCCGCATGGAGGGAAGGCTAGAATTTCCTTTCCCCTGTGAGAACAATGTAGGGAGAAAAAGTCTGAGTAATGAGACCAGGCCAGAACATTCGTGAGGAACTTCAAGCTATTCCAGTTGCCGAAGCTAACAGTTTGTAAACCCCTTCGCTAAGTTGCCTCCTCCACACACTGCGCACTAGTAGACGCGTAAAGATGAATAGGGAGACTCGCTTCCCCCAATAGTGTCGAGAGTGGGTGCCGAATCCATCTCTTGGAGCTGGTAAGTGTCATCTCGATTGTGATTCATGTTTTCTCACTCACTGCGGGGGTGTAGCTTGGGCGCCGCTCCCTCATTTATTCCTGGAGGAGACCTCTTATCTAGGCGGAAGTACCGGCTAAATAACCAGCACTTCACCCTTCAACCCTACGGCGAAAAGTTCGGCAGTTAACGAATCGCTTTTAATCGGAAGTTTGAACCACGAGATTAGACTTCCTTGCGCCCGCTGTAGTGTTGTTCCATACTCATGAGATCTTGTTCTAGCCGTTGGCAACTACGAAGCCCTGCAACTTTCAACCTCCCTGCGCCTGCTCGTCTATCCCGTGCGAACGCCGGAACGGTTCTACGAGCACTTCCTCCGCTTCCCTGCGTCGCTGGTGTTTACGCTCAGCTTCTGCGGCAAGGATCTCGACGAAGTGCAGCGCGTTTTGGCCGACTTTGTGCAGGATATGAATCCGGGCGTGCACCTCGTTGATATGCTCATGGTGCTGGACCTGCTCCCGGACTTCTCGTCACCATATGCGCTGCTTGCCTTGACCAAGTCTGTTGGGCTGATTGAATACCAGGTGGCGCGCAGAGGCGCGGAAGAAAGGCCCTCGGGAAGTGGAGGTGAGGCAGTTCGGCTTGCGCATACTTGCATAAAATCGTCAGTGAGGAGTGAAACACAATAAATCTCATTACCGAGAGCCGAAGGCTTCCCAGGTATTTGTGCTGAAGCAACGTTGAAATAAATTTGTGTGGGTTTCGCTGTTCATCACTGGTGGGGATGGAAGATGGGTTGAGCGCCCAGGTAACGGCCTCCACTTCCGCACTTGCGAGACGCATTGGGAAGACGAATGCGATTGGGAGAGTCTGTAGTGACTCCAGCGGACTCCTTGCGGGAAGAAGACCTCAAGACGTACCTCAAGACATACCATTCAGTGTTCAATCTTCGGAAGTTCGACAGCTCTCACCATGTCGATGCGATATCACTCTGTCTCAGCCCAAAAGAATCAGCTTCGCTTAAGGCAAAGGAGCAGAGCATAAAGCACGGAATATCTGGCTGCGAAAGATTCCAGAGATGTATGGATATTGCAGATTCCGGAGAGTAGGCAGAACGATCTGACGAATAGAAGCCGGCAAAGAGGTCACAGAGATGTGCATGCTTTAGATTTCTGCGGAGTACCAGTTGCATGATCCAGGCAGGATCTATGGTTCAAGAATTACTGTGCTGTGTATGAGACAATCGGCAGGAATTGAACGACTCTAGGGTCCATAGAGAACTCGAGCAAGAGAGGAAGGTCTGAGAAAAAGCAGACAGCAGGAGCGGGCTGCATGTGTCGATGGTGATCTGGTGGTGTCGCTGAGGGAGTGACGTGAGGGAAGGATCCAAGATGTTTGAGATTTCAGAGAGTCAGCCGCCAGAAGAATTGGAATATAGTACCTGTCCCGGGGAAGATGTCCGTTAGTTCCTCTGCATGTCTGAGGGTCGGCCGGTGTTTGAATGAGCCAAGAATCCATCCCCGAGCGCCGAGAAGGCAAGATCCAGAGAAACACCGACAGAACGGGCGTTGAATGAGCGTGCTTGAGTTGTCGATGGTTGTGGAGCTAAGCAAGTGGGGAATCCTCCTATGGAAAATTACGTACAATATTTACCATGTTGGTTCATCCTGGGATCACATACATACCCTTGAAATCTTTGGTCAATGCTCAACATGCCAAGCACTAGAGTCGCTTGAGCACATCATGTTGGAATGTAAGATGCACTGAAACAACTTGTTTCAGTGATGCTTTCAGCTGTCTTGAAACAAAGAGTTTCATTAAAGACAAAGGAAATTGATGAAACTCTTTGTTTCAAGACACCTGCTATAGAGACTCGTTTAAACCAACTAGCAGCACATCCGATGATTGATATGCTCAGAACCTATATAAGAAACACACAAATAACCCCACTTGACTCATGATCGGCTTAGAAACAGTCCAGAGACTGTTCCAACAACCAACAAACAACTCAAACAGCAATATCTGCATGTTTCCAGAGATCCTGACGAGTTACAGCCCCTAGTACAGGGCCTTGTGAAGGTTGTAGGGAGAGGTTTTGTATCTCAAAGAGACAAAGAGCAAGCTGCATATAACATGTTTCTAGACACGGTGGAAACATAGTTTCCAAACAAGATAGATTTATAACTTCACAGTGTGTGTGTGTCCAAACGACAGAGAAACAAGTTTAAAGTAGCCCCGTAGACTCAAGTAAGGCCCCTAGTTTATAGGCCAAGAGCGTTCACAGAGTTTTCCCTAAAAGGTACTTTCTGAGCAGTGCACAGCAGTCACGTCGATTGATGTGCTCAGAACCTATATAGGAAACACACAAATAACCCCACTTGACTTGAGAGCGGCACAGAAACAGTCCAGAGACTGTTCCAACAACCAATCAACAAATCAAACAGCAATATATGCATGTTTCCAGAGATCCCGATGAGTTACAGCCCCTAGTACAGGGCCTTGTAAAGGTTGTAGGGAGAGGTTTCGTATTTCAAAGAGATGAAGAGCAAACTACATAGAACGTGTTTCTAGACACAGTGGAAACATAGTTTCCAAACAGGATAGATTTATAGCTTCGCAGTGTGTGTGCATGTGTGTCCAAGTGACAGAGAAACAAGTTTAAAGTAGTCCCATAGACTCAAGTAAGGCCCCTAGTTCATAGGCCAAGAGTGTTCACAGAGCTTTCCCTAAAAGGTACTTTCTGAGCAGCGCACAGCAGTCATGTTTCCAAAGTTTTCCCTAGATGGTACTTTCTGAAACCTGCTCCGCAAACAACAACAATAATGTTTCTTTTAGCAGAGTCCCAGTTCAAACAGATTCTCAGAGTTCCTAACAGTTTCCAGGCAGCGCCCAAGTGTGTTTCCAGAATAATATATGATTCAGAAACAATTAAGATTTCGACTAATAATGCTACTCTAAGAGAGTGCGTTTGCCGAGGATCCCAGATGAACCCAATGTGCAAGCATATAGCCTACTAGTTCGGGGGAAGATGCTGTCTCCATCGTAGAAACACCCTCGGATACTTATACAACTGCCAAGACACAATTACAAAGCCCAAAACACAATCCCAATGAGTCAAATGTCTGTTTATCCGCCTCTTTAATCATTGTGAGGTCTCCGAGCGTGCTACGCACTGCTTGTCGCCTCATGGCCCCTGTGAACCATCTGCACAACTGACGGAACGAGCTCAGACATACGCGACAGATCTTCCTAAAAGGGTTTCTATGTTACCGGAAGCAGCTTCCGAGCGAGACCAACACTCTCCCCACCATCTGCCCAGGCCTGAAGCCCCAGAAGTATTCCGAGGTCGTTTGCCCTCGCTGTGCCTCGCGCACACCCAGAGACGATCGGTCTCCTCAGCAGAGGTGCCTGTTCTCCTGCCGTATATGCACCCCGAAACGCCTCATGACGTCCCCTGCCTCCTGAAAACACCTGCGACCCGCATGGCACCTCTGGAAACGTGGGAAGTCATTGAGGACGTATAAAAGGGAGCGCATTTAGTAGGAGTAGTCAGTACCTTCCGGCCTGCAGAAGTAGCTTCCGGGGTGTTTCCCCACTTTCTGTACCGTTCTCAGCTCAATCTAAAGGGGTACTCCCAGCCTTCCCCGACCTCATACCTCTCGTGAACCCTCCTCCTCGCCCACTGCCAGAGGCAGGCCACACATCTTACATTTGCTCGTTCATTGGTGTCTCACCTCTCACACCTCCATCAGCAGGGTCCCTCCTCACTGGACCCAGTGTCACATTTTCCAGGCTTCCTCGATTAGGATCACTGTTCTCATGAGCTTCGCTCTGCAGAAAACAGGTCCAGAGAGAAGCCATCACATTCAAATCGCTGTCCGCTGCCAACGAGACCAATTGTCTCACTGTCAACCGAACGACGTTGGTGTCATTGTCTGTGCGACACACATCACATCTCCAGCACCGGTTCTAAGGGGAAGAGTGCACGAAGGAAGGCAGACAAGGCAACACATTTTAGGGTTCCAGTACACTCGTATGGGGAACCAGGTCTAGGGATTTACATCTTCTCCACTGTTTTCACTGACAACAGGTCCGCCACGCCCATTCACACCTTGGAGACGAACGGTCTCCACAAATAACCATTCACACACACCCACACCCACCCACACACCTACCCCTCATACGAGGCCGATTCGCGCACCGACCTTCCACTCTATCATTCGACTATACCTTCCCCTCTAGAGGACGAACATAGTTGAATTCGAATCACATATCTTTTGATACCGATACCTCGGTCCTGATCACACCGTGTTCCTATTGGTTGTTCTTCCGAGTGTCGTCTCCCATTGGTTCCCAACTGCGAGCACACCATGTTCCCTTGCCAATTATGAGGCAGGAACCCGTCAGCAGCACCCCTGTATTATTCAGAGGGTGTGTTGATCACCGATAGATCACCACTGCACTCGTTCAACCTCTCCCCTCTGTTACAAGTGCGGAACTTGATAATACTCCTTTGTAGATCTCAGGAGATACCCGTTTCTGTGGTGTTTCCCAGAAAGGGTTCTTGAGAAAGAACCTTAGAACACCTTTAGAGTTGTGATCCGGATTCTCAGAATAGCCAACCACCTGTTCCGGTGTACATTCGATGAAAGCCGGCAACTCTAGCAACTGAAACACTCATGACCCAACACATCCCCTTAGCATCTCAACACAACACAACACATTGCCTAACTCCCTGTTCCTTTGACCTGTTTCTGTTGTTTAAGTGGATTTGGAAACAAGTCAAACAACGTTCCTTGACTTGTTAATTGGCTGCACGTTCCCTTACAGTTTTTCAGGGCGAGACTAGCCAATGGACATTCTAATTTCTTAGAACGTCTACCCATTTCTCTGTGGTTCACCCAACAGCTACCAGGAACCAGTACTGTTGCATAGAAACAACAGTTTCAGCAATGAGCACAATCAGAAACACGCAAAATTACGTGTATCTAACTATGGCCCAATGACTGGCTTATCACCGATCCACAAGGAAATGTTGGGATTGCCGTCTGACTTCTCGGCTGAGGATTGGCTGGCACTGAATCTCTCTGCTTTCAAGAAAGAGGAAGGCAATCTGTGCCAAGTGGCAGTAGAGGACACCTTAATGAGTTTCAAGCTGGTGGCGCAGACCCCGGCGGCCTCCAGAGACTGGAAGAGGAAACACGACAGCAGAGTATACAAAAACACCATCTCCCAGAAGCAAATCAATGATACAGAAAGGCGATGCAACCTACACATCACCAGATACAATATTGCAGCAAAGGCTTTGATCAGGCTTGGGCACACAAGAGAAGAGGAGTATCCAGTGCTCACAGTCACAGATATGGCCCTCAAGTCCCGATCTTTGCAGTGCCAGCTAGGTGATTGCACTATAACCAACGGAGTAGTCTGGGGACAGGGTGCAATCTCAGTTGGTTTCCGCTTGATCGGAGTGGCCACAGCACCGACATCAAAAACCTCGGGAGAAGGGTCATTGCAGCCAGCCGGTACGGTGATGCCGCATCGGAAGGGTGGGCAGTGAACAATAGTAGCGTTGGGCTCCGCTGTTTACCCCCAAGTCTCGGGCTCTCAAACGAAAAAGCTGCACCACAAGGAAGGGTGGCTGTGGACATTCAAGGTCGGAAAAATGGATCAAGAGGAGCTACGCAGGTGGATGGACAAAGGTATGTACAGTATTCATGCCAAATGGGATG